>CM076578.1:1315105948-1315384539 GCA_034641835.2 Pinus albicaulis | reverse complement strand
TGGAAAAAGTATAGAAAGGTGTATAGGAAAGATGCAGATTTGAGACTCAACGGTGAAGAGGAAGCTCACTTGCTTCGTTAGTTAGGGTTTTGTGATAGTTAAGGTGAATTTCATTGGTTGAGTTTTTCCGGTTGGAGTTTTCCGGATAAATATTTGTGTTTATGTTCATGATTTGTTCTTGGGTTTTGTATGTGTATTATTCTCTTAGTAGAATTATTTTATTCTTTGCTGGTAAATTTCCTAAAAGCTCATTTCAACACATTCTGTTTCTCTTCATCATCACTATTCCCTTGCTCATTTTCACTACTCTATTTAGGGTTGCTTTGCTCTGCATATTTACTACTTTTCTGAGTGCCCCTATGTTCCTCATCACCACTAACCTCATGCCTTCTTTCATAAGACTGTTCTTTTTCACTATCAATCATGGGTGATGTTTGCCTTTGAGGAGTATTTTGACTTGATGGAGGAGAGACATAGTGAGTGGAGGGTGAGGAGGATATGTGAGATGGGCCATGAGATGAAGAGGCAATGGCAAAATCTGGCTGAGAAATGAAAGTCTCCCAAGACACTCCTTTATTTTCAAGCTGGTGAAGGATGATGATTTTGATGAGAGAATGATGGAAAAGACTAGCTTTTTGCTGAGTAGGAGGTCTCTTTTGAACAAGGGAGGACATCTTGTCTATGCTTTTGCAGAGGAAGAAAGGTAGGTTCAGCAACTGAGTTCTTGTGAAATGCATGAGAAGCATGATGTGATAGGAATAAATCTGGGAAAACCTCCCTTCACATGTGAAATAATTCATGATGACTCTCATGAGGGGGGCATAGCTGCTCAATAAGTGAGAAAAAGGAAATATAGCTTGGCAAGCATCCTAATGGCCTGGTTTTAAGAAAGGTTTATAGTGATTCAGATCTAGGTATTCTTGTTTGAACCATTTTTCTCCTATATAGGGGATCTTAGTTGCTTTGGAGACAGCCCTAGGAGTGAGTTTAAAGTCTAGACTTGCTAAGTGGACATGCTTTCCTTGTAGCCTCAAGGTGAACAGTTGTGTTAAGGGAGGGTAATTGGTGACTTCCTGGACTTTTTGGAAAAAATCAAGGCAGCCTACCTCATGGAAGTTAAAAATAATTGAAGGGGATTCATTTACTTCCTGAGTTGTAACAGGCTCAAATATTTTGTGAAATCCCCCCTTACTGACTTTCTTTGGAGGCATAGCTTTTTTTAAGGCTTTCTTTCACTCTTTTATCAAAACAAGCCTTAAAAATGAACTAAAAATAAAACTCTTCCTTCAACACTGTATCTCTTTCTTAACTAGCAACCAGATTCTTTTAATGAAAATAGTTTTCTTTCCTAAGAACTGTGCCTTTTCTGTTTTGAAAATACTGAGTTCTCCCTTTTCAAAAACTATGCCTGGCTTCTTAAGCAAAACAGGGCTTTCAACTGATAATGATCCCTTTCTTAAAAACCAGGTTTTTGCTCTTTATTCAACAAGCAGGTCTTTTGTAGCCAAACAATAAACCCTCTTTCATCAATCACTGTCTTGTTGTATCTTAGCAAAAATGGTGGTTTTTAGGAATAAACTGTGTTTTTTTCCTTAATCAAATTGACTCTTAACCCCTCTTCAAACTCAAAAAATTAGCGAAGAAATAAGTAGAATACCTCTTAAAAATGTATTGTACTCTTTGTAGATAATTTTACTGGGCAAGAAATCGATTTATGGTGAGCTGGAGGTTGTTTGAGCGGTGCTATGCTCCTGTGCACGAGTGCGTAGCACCTGCATGCTGCGGTGGAGCTGTCGGGTCGAGCCCTTGGCGCCCTCTGAACGTCGGGCGGGCCAGTTAGTTAACACACACAGGCGCGTCGCGCGATCCTACAGGCACATCGCACCATGTGCAAAATCCTTTGTGAAGACGCTACAGGCGCGTCGCGCTAATTTACAGGCATGTCACGTCGTGAAATTATTCCACTGCTTGCCCAGGGTTTTGAGAGAAACGCTCTTCCTTTGATCCTTTGCATAATAGACAATGAAATTCTTTTTAAATCTTTTATAGCTCCCTTTTAAAACGCTTTGAAATGCTTTTTTTCCCTCCTTTTGGTATTTTGACCTTTTACCTTTGCCTTTCTATTTGAAATAAAATAACTTTCCCCTTTTTAAAAAGCATTTTCTTTGAAAACTCCTTTTGATATTTTAACCTTTTACCTTTGCCTTTGTATTTGAAACAAAATAAATTTCCCCTTTTTAAACAGCATTGTCTTTGAAAGCTCCTTTTGATATGAAAAAAGGCTCTCACTGTGTATTAATGACACTTTTTTCTCAACCACAGAATTAACATTGGGCAACTTGATCATCTACTTATTTTGAAGGAGTTCATCTGCAACTTATGGGAAGTGGGCCTTCTGCTTGTTATGAAGGAGTCCTTGTTTGACAAACTACATGGGCACTTTATGTATACATTAGGCTTTCAACCTCTTATATTTTTCTAAGGGCCTACTCTTTTTTGTAAATGAGGAATGTTTTTTAAACAAACTGGCTTTGTAACTTATCTTGTTTATCATTTGCAAAATTTCCCTTTAGACAGAACCTTGCCCAACCTTTTTATCAATTGAAGAAGTTTCTCTTCAACCCTTGAACCTTGTAATTGTCATCTGTTGGAGGTACCAAGCGCAAAACTACTTGTTTTATCTGTTGCTTTTTAAATAGACCATTTAGGGGAAAAAATGTGATCTTTTCACTTGTCACTCTTGAATATCCTCAAACAACTGTGGGCCCTCTGCTTATTTGTGAAGGAGGCCTTGTAAATACTGTGTTTTTGCATCTATGTCTACCATTTGAGAACTATTATTGAACAAGTTATCTATCAGCCTTCAATTTTTGATAAACTGTATGGGTGCTTTTTGACCTCTGTCAACCAACTGGAAAATGTCCATGCACAAACTATTAGTGACTCTTTAGAAAAACTATTTTTATCATTGAAAAGAGATCCTGGTCTTGTCATTCAAGGGAGAATTCTTTAGGACTGTGAGGGGTTCCCTTTGTTCTCTGGAAGGAGTTCTTTGATCTGTCAGTGTTAACCTTTGAGAAAGGCTACCTGTTCCGAATTTGGGCCCTCTAGGACTGTGCCTTTACACTCTGCATATATTTTTAAGGAGGCTTCCTACACAAAATCTTTGTGACCCTTCAGACCTACCATGAGGCGCCCTAATAAATCTACTGATGGAGGTCCTGAAGAATATAAAACTTTATTCATTTCAAAACTGTGACCCCTGTGTGTTTGTTTGAAAAATACAAATAGAAGGCAACAGTGCATCTTTGGTACTTATCCTTGATGAAATCATTTGTATCATAATGCCCTTTGCTTCATGAGGGCCTGTCATTAATGAATATCCCTATTTTCATGAAATAATTGTGAAAATTTTAGGAGCAAATAATGTGTTTTGTAAATGGTGAGTGCTCACTTCCATGCATCCTTGAAACAATTCTTTTCCCTTGACTGTGTTTTCACACGGGTAGTGAAATTGTCTGTGACTGCCTTTCAAAGTTTAATTAGTGGTAAGGTATAAGAAGCATCTATCCTTCTTATATTCTCATCCTAGTTGCCTAATTTTCTTTGATGCTCTCTTTGCCAGAAGACTTATCACTGTTGATTTTACAAGCTTGATTTATAGTGCTGGCCACCATCTGCACTTTTCTCTGACTTCCACAGTAAACTAACATAGCATGAAACTTTCTCTTGAGGCGCTCCTTTTGATTGTACTTTTTTTAGTGTCATCTATCAGTACATCCCTACAGAGATGTAAAAACAGATGCTTTTGAAGTTTGGAGAGTTTCTTTGATGTTTCATGGGGATCATGCCTGATCTAACCATATTTCTTTAGATAGGGAAAACTCCTTCTCTTTTCCTGATTTGAACATTCCTGAGCCTTGCTAGAAACAAAACAAAGTGACATTTTTGATGGGGAGTGACCTAGGGGTAGACAAGGGTTTTGTCTTTTGCAAATAGCAAGACATGATGGCTGACTGATATTGAAGACAAAGTTTTTTGGCTTAAAACAATCTTGCCAAGGAATTTTCCATAAAACACCACCACCTAGACCTACATACTTTGTCATGGAGTTTGAATGCATTATAGGGCATGAGTAGGTTATCACATGACAAAGTGATCAGTGAGAGAGGGGTATATACTTTGTTAAATGTTGGATAGTGAGTTGCATGAGAAACAAACGATCTTGATGGTAGAGAGGAAAAATTATAACAATTGTAGACAGGGAGGCTTTGTTGAATTGTGATAGGTAGGGAAAATGAAGGGTTTTTCTCATTATAGGCTGAAGGAGAGGGGTAGGAAGACAAAAATTTGTTTGAGGTGTTTTCTAGATGAAAAATTGACAGATATAGATTAGCTTCTAGAAAACTCAGCCAAGGAATCTAGTCATCAAAACAGTTAAAAATACTGATGACTAACAGCATGAATGATAAGATGAATTGTATATGGTGTTGTGTGTCTTCGACGTTGAATGGTGGAAGAATTTCTGTTGTGGTAGTTTTTTTGAGAGAAAAATTGTGCTCTTCTGGTGGTGTACTAAGGGTACTTGCATTTTCCTAGATTTGGAAGTTGCGTTGAGTGCAGAGGTGCTGAAATATTTCCATTAAGGGGCATAGCTCTGTTTCATATTGTGACTTGTGCAAATGGTGCATGGTATCAAGGTGCCTATCGAGTAGATGGTGTGAGAAATAATGCTACTCTTTGTGCCTAAAGTGGATGCTCAGAGATGATTGGGCATTGGGGCATGTTTGTGCTTTTTCCATCTCCGAGTCTTTGGTTTTGGTTGGTCTAGATTTGTCAGGGAGTTCAAACTCAATGTTGCCCTTGCCACTCATAACTTTGGGAGGTATTCGCAATTCATGGTATGGTGGAATTGTGAGAAAATCTTGCAATAGCAGCGTGTGATATTCTCTTGATTAGAGAGATTAATCTGTGGTATGGTGGTGACCATGCGAAGGTTGTCAATGATTTTTTTGAGTTCCTGACATTTATTGACCCTGCGGTCATTTCTACATAGAACACATGTTGTTCTTGGCTGGTTTTGGGCCCTGCTAGGAAGATGGATCGTCTTAGCCTTCCTAGAGTTTTATTAATGATGGGGGGTAGGCTGCCTTGCCCCAGGTTTCCTTGGTTCTAGACTAGTTACATATGGGTATCAAGTAACCAATGGGCATATGGTGTCTAAAAAAGGTTGAAATTCAGGGATGTAAGTACAATGTCGAGCGTGATGGTTGTCGAGAAAAATCATACAAATTTGTTTCTCTTTGGCTCTCTGCTCCCTTTGGACTACTGGAGTAATTGGGTACCATTTGTGGAATGATCTTAAATCCAGACATTGGGCAACCAAATGGTTGTCAGCGTTGCATATGCACAGGCTGGGTTTATTCGTGGAGGGTGGTTGGGGGCAATGATCTACCCCCTTGTTGGTTGTTTTTCTACTAATGTGAAGAAAATGGACCTGGTTGCCTCATTTTCTTGAGTTGTTGAACTTTCCAAGGATTTTGAATCTGATCTGTCTGCTATGGCGAGACGTGTTATGGCCTAGCATAAACAATTTAACGCTTAACAGAATCAGGGGATGTAGGGACAATGACGAACCGGGTGGTCGCCTGAACACACTCATCATGAATACTATATTAATCATAAACCATCATAGTATACTAGGTTGACTGGGTACTATATTTGGAATATATCTAGAGCTACACAGTCAGTGATGAAGTGATCTCATTCATCACAGAGTGCACAGAGCTAGACTAGAGCTTGAGGGTGATTATGGGGGGGAGGTGGTTGTTCAGGTGACCGTCTCTCCTCAGACACATACAATATATTCCTTGTTGCTTCTGACTCACTTGATTTTGGTATTTTTCGCAAGTTCCTGGGCTTGACTAAGCAGGGTTTCAGTGTTGAAACATAAATCCAACATAGACTAGAATTAATGGATATGGGGAAAACTACGTACATGGTGGTTGCTCCAAAAAATCTGACACATATGTCGTTGATGCCGAATTAAGTTGCTTTAGGCAACGTGAGGGACTTTATACCAATGGTTAAATGCCCTTACCTCGGGACATTGTGTGACTAAGTGGTTAGGCTCATCGCACAGTGCGCAAACTGGGGTCTGTCAAGTGGCCTCCGTTTTCTGTCTCTGTTCGTGTGGGGTGATTGTGTACGAGCAAGATGTAGGCTCCTCTCGTAGGTACAATATGGTTTTAAGCTCTCCCTTTTCCATCTGCATGGGTGGATCTGAGGGGTCCTCTTGGTAAGATTTTTCTAGGGCTTGTAGGGCATCCCTAAATCGTGGCATCTCTAGGAAAAGGTGGGTATAATACCCATAATGGTCGCATATGGTGCATGCATGGTTGGTGTGCAATTATTTCCCTTGGTTTTTCATGGTTTGTTCCTTTTTATGGGAACTTGAGGTCGTGACATTTCTTTCGGTGTGTATAAGAGGTTTTAACTCATCTAACTCTGGGAAAATATTAGTAGGATGGCCTACGATATCACATAATGTGCAAGGTTGTATTTCCCTAGTTATTTTTGGGTTTTCAACTTTCTTCCCTTTTTTGTTGTTCTTCTTGGTCGCATTAGCTGGCACTGCTACGGGTGTTTCGTTAACTGCTGTGACCCCCTGAGGGCTTATAGGGGTTATTCCTGTAGAAGTGATGTCAAGACTTCCTAGCATGGCTGGTGGGACAAAATACCACACGGGTATTTTGAAAGCCATATTTTGCAATGTTATAGTTTCCAAGACTTACTTTGACACAAAAATAGATGGAGGGTATAAAAATGGGGTTTTTGAAATGGTGTAGGGTAGGAATTTCATGCCAGTGGCTTCAGTCTCTGTATTACCGGTTTATATGTCTTGGCTAGTTTCAATGTTTGATGAGAGCATCATGCACAACGGTGCCCCCATGCTTTCTGGGACTCCATCTGGTATGATAGAGGGATCTCCTAAGAATGATCCTAGGATCAATGATGGTTTCTTTTGGCCGAGGCCAAATTATGTATATCACATAAGCAATTCCGTAGTTGTGTCTACGTAAGGTAACACAACATCGAGAGTCTTCATGGGTTTCTTATCGTAGTATGTAAGTTTGTTGATGGTGATGATCCGATCGTCATGGGGGAACATCATTACCCGAAAGATAGAGGATGTGATTGCAGTCATGGAATACATAAAACTCCGCCCAAGGAGCATATTATAGTCTAGTTGTGTGTCTAAGACTTCAATTTCTATAAGTATTGTCTTTCCAGCCAGGTTTACAACAAAATTTTTATATAGACAGATGAGGGCTGAAGGGTGACCATCATATTCTCTCAACATGTTGTCAAATGGTTTCAGTTCAGGTGATCCTAACTTTTTCCAAACAAATTTGGACATGGTGCATTTGGATGCTCATTCGTCAATGATGCATCAGTGTATGGTTATGTTCTTGACTGAAACTGGTATTTGGAAGGCGACCAGAGAAGGAAGCATGGGGCTTGTTTTATCTAAGTAATAAAAAAAAAAGAGTGAATCAGAAGGGTCAATTGTACCTAATGTGGAAATTAGGGCTTTCTGTTGCCTTGGGAACGATTATAGGACTTCCAAGGCTGACATGGCAGCTGGTGATTGTGCTAAATCATCCAATTTGCTATAGCTATGTGCAGCTTTAGAGTGATTTCCTACGTGCTTGGTTGACCCCTTGACCATTTTCGAAAGGGGCTCTATAGGTACTTTGGATATGGTTAACGGTGTAGTAGGTGCACTCATGCTCGTACCTGATGGGTTGGTGTCCGGGGGAGTATCATATTTTCTATTCCTTATTTGGAAGAAAAAATATTCATCGGTCATGTAAATTACGTGGCTTCCACCTTCGGTATGGTTTTGGGGCAGTTGTTGTTGTTGGGTGTTAACCACTCCCTGGTGGGGGAAAGGCTCCTGCATTACAACAGGTTGTTAGCTAGTTCCTTTTGTCCAGAGTTACCTTGAAGTTTTTTCAGTTCAGGGAGTTCATGACAGTGGTGAGTGTAATGGTCATATTCACCACATATGGCATAAGAATTATTTTTTCTTAGACTGGATCTCTTGTTTTTCCCTTGGAAGTTGTTATTTGGCTCCTGGTTTTGATTTCAGTTGGGGTTTCCCCTTGACTTCGATCACGAGGGTGTTGTTGATTACTTCCCCCTTGTGCAGAGTCTCCCTTTTGTTTATTCCTAGGCTTATTTTTTGCAATGTTAGGAGGGTTATTTTGGTTCTTCTGGTTGTAAGACTAGTGTTTTTGAGCCTGGGATGGTTGCATTAGGTTCACCGACGCGTTGTTTTGCGGTGGTGGATTTTGTGTAGGGAAAGGGGGATATAGGTTCCCCTTGTTAGCGTAAATTATTAACACAATTTTACGAAAAGAGCTCACTTTAGTTTCACGTGAAAAAAAACCCTAACAACAAATATGGTTTCTTAAATTATTTATATTTGCAATTGATAGTTAAAACAAATGCTTCGGAAAACCCAATCTATGTAGTAAAAGTAGTTAAATAGTGAAAAGAAATAAAATTTGATCCATGCATCCAATGGAAAAGCCAAGATATATAGAATTTTATTTGTATTATAACACCTAGGAAGGGAACAAATAATAATGTTACCAATCCCCCTCAATGGGATGGGTTCTTGGTTGTCCTCGATGCTTGAGATCCAGAAGTTTCTCTGTCTCAATGGTGTAGAAAACCTGAAATGTGTTGAACTCTATGGGAGCTCAAGAAGCAAAGAAAGTAGTAGCAGCAATGAGAATGATCAAAGTGTGACAATGAAAGTGATCAAAGTGAATAATGAATGGAAAACCCTCCTATTTATAACAAAATATTGAGTTATCATCGATAATGGCGAATAATAAAATACTATTAACCAAGATCTAGATCTAATCACTTGGAATATTTTATTATAATTCATTGGAGGGAAAAGGTATTTAAATTGGTTAAATACATTTATTTACAAAATAATAAACAAATAAATGATTTATTTATCATTTCAAGAATGTGGTTAAGGAATAATTAAAAAATAATTTTTTGTTTAATTATTTCCAGGTGATTTAGTCAAATTTAACAAGGAATACTAACGAAATAATGATTTAATTAATTATTCCTGGAGAAAAATAAGACAAATAATGATTTATCTAATTATTTCTCATAATTGTGTTAAATATGACCAAGAATATTATTTAAACAGTGGTTTAATTAATTATTCCTAGAGGAAAATCAAATAAATATTGATTTATTTAATTATTCCTCACGGAGTTTCCCATTCGAACCAGAAATAACTTAATAAAATATGGTTTATTAAATTATTTCTTCTATTGAAAGCAATTTTACAATGGTAAAATTGGTCTTACATGGTGTACTTCAATCCATATAATTGTAAATGGTCAGATGACCAAAAATTGGTGTAACACCCTATTGTGCTATACAACACCCCCCATTTATTTTAATAAATGGGGACCCTTTAGAAATAATTAGGATATTCATTCTCATTTATTTCTAGCTTTTAAACAAAAAACTTGGGAAATAAAGTTTTCTTTGAGTTTTCCGCTTTATTCCTTAGTGTGCATTGCAAACCATATAGCTTACACCCAAAAATACTTAAAATCCATTAAGCCACGTGGGCTGCAAAATGTGCTAAGCCTTTTTCCGAAGTTATGTTTAAAACTTGCAAACACTCCAATCACCGCTATAATTTGTTATCGCATCGCACCTCATTTAAAACAATCAAACTTATAAAGAAATTCGGCATAATTTGCAATTACGCGGACCCAAAGAGCCAACAAAGCAATAAATATAAAGCTCTAAAGTCCCATAAATCATGGCCGCTTGACTTCTTGAATGCGCAATTTGCATTTCGCACAACTTAACCAAAATAAAATTCATTTACCGCATAAAAATTGCGATGTGCGATATATGCAGATCATATTTCATAGAATTTACAATTAAACATCACAAATGGTAAAAGTTATAAGTTGTGATATGTGAAGTAATGGAATTTAATTACTCAAGCATGTGAAATGACTTATGTCGTATCAAACCGAAATCCGAGATCTAACGTCTTAAGTTGATTGATAGCTTTTTTGTGCGAAGGTGGAAGAGATTTGATTTTGAAATGATCATCGATGATGAATGTTATCACAAAATTAGACCTCATAGAGTGCTTGATTAGACAATCTCATGTAACTATTTCAAACCTAATCTTTCGACTGAGGCTTAGCCTCCTCAACCTGAGAGGGCTCTCTCAAGGGTTAATGATATGGATAAAGATATAGATGGAAATAAACTGATAAATGATATATGTAGGCTGAGAATCACATCAGCATGTATACATTGGGCTTATGGAGTCAAGGAAATTTAATAATTCAGTGAATCTACTTAACATGGAAGTTGAGGCATATAAGAGTTTTAGTCATAAGGTACACACACATGAAATTGTAAAAACACAGTCATTTCAATTATATAGGAAGTCAGAGCATCTAATAGATGAATTTTGAGAAATATAGATGAACACCACTGCAAATGAGATATATAAGAGATGCAAATAGAATAGGAAGCACTAAAATTCCTTCTAAATCTCAAGTTGGTCAAGTAGAAGATCTTTGTATTAGCTGAAAATAGTCACTTCACAACAAACACAGATTTGCCAAAAATGTCCAACCCTTGAAAAATTCGATCTCTTGGCCTTTAATAGACCTCTTACAACATGAGATGATCTACCTCTAGGCTAGATACATCGAATTTATATCCACTGACACCTTGCATAACCATAAAGCATGGAATTTATTACAAAAAGACACCTATCCTACTTAACAGTCCTATTCCAAAAAGGACTCAAACTCCTTATCACTATCTAAAACCACCTCATCTATTTGAAATTACATTATTGACAAGTGTATCATGACATGGTCGAATTTGGATCATGATATTCAATTTCTTCATGACCACTTTGCTGCCCTCCACAAAAGGAGGAAACCATACCCTATTTTTTAGGCGTAAGATTCTTTTCCTTGAACATTTTGACCATCATTTAATCTTCATTTCATGGTCCTTGGCTATTGAATATTAGCTTGACATGTCTCATCACTCTTCCTTAGCCTCCAGCTGTCCAAAACCGCTTCAAAAACCTTTCAAAAAGTTGTAATGTATTGCGCTACGAAAACACAGCAGTTTCGTAGCGCTTTTAGTAGCGCTACCATTTCAAACCTTTATTCTTCAAAACTTTGACTCCTTCCTCATGCATTGTTTTAATTACAGTTTAAGAAATTTTTCATAGCATTTACAACACTTGACTTACCTTTTAAATCCTTACATATTTATCAAAGGAAAAATAAAAGGCAACTACAGTAGTTTCGTAGTGCTTTTCTGCTTTTTTACACTAAATGCACTACGAAACTGCTGAGCATGCAGATTCTTCATAAATTTGCCAAGTGAAAATTGTAGTTTTGTCTAAAAACTCAAAATACACCTGTTTTCATCATTTACAAACGATACTAACTATAAATCCACTTCATTCTAGCTTCCTTGAGGCATTCCTTCTTCATTTTCATTTGGTTGACTTATTTTTTCTTCTATTACTGTCATTTTAATGCCTCTGCTCTGTAACTCATCATGAATTAACTCCAGCTACTACTCTAAATCCTTCACCTGGTCTTTAATTCTTCTATTAGTAGCTCAAATGAGTGTTTATTATTCTGACAAAATTAGCTTCTTTTATTGTTGGAACTGTCCATTTGAAAAATTGCTTTGTATTACTTAAAGTTTCAGAAGCAGAATCAACTCGTCCTTCGCACATTGCCTTCATTATTTTAAACTGTACTTTCTTGACACTGTGCTTTCTAGCTTTCTTTTTCATGACAGTAATTTCTTGATTTTCCAACTTTAACTTTTCCTCAAGGAGCTAAAACTTTGTTTTATCTATCACTTTCTATTTTGCCCTTTTTAATTTTTTGATTATATCCTTCACTGTGGGTGATGAAAGATCAACAATTTATTTAGGAGATTTAGCTGTCTCAGTGGGTTTTTTAACTTCTTTGTTTCCATCCATTAATTTCTTAGCATGCCTTGTCATAGGCTTTCTTGTTTGAAAAATGAAACTTGCATCTTCCTCCTCAAACTCTAGCCTCTTTGCAGATTTGGCCTTTTTCATCTTATGCTCATCTTCCCCAATGAACTCAGCTTGGAAAATGGATGTTTCTCTATGTCAATGGCATGAAGAATATCCTCTAGATTCCCCTTTGTTACTGGGTTGTCTTCTGTAGCAACTGTCTTTCCTTTCAATGGCACTGCTTGGCTTCTAGTTACTATTTTGGTCCCATGTTTGCGGACAACTTGTTTCTATTTTGCATCTTTGACAACCTTTGATCTTTGTTTTGCAGGTGGGAGAGTTGGTGTATCAATAATTTGTATTTTCTCTGCCATTTTCTCAGTTTGCTTTCTTGGCTTCACTCTTGTAGTTTCTTTTGATTTTGCAACTATAGGTTTGCTTGGTTCTGTTGGTGGTGGTGATGGAACTCCTTTAGCTTTAGGCTTTCTTGCAGGAGTTAGGGTTTCCAACTCAAAACCATTTATAAACAAGAATGATGACCAATCTCTCCTATCTTCTGAAGTTCATCTAAAATTAATAATTTCATTAATCCATTATGAAATAAGGATGTTTCACTCCCTTCAGACTTTGTTTGCACCTTATGAGCCATCTTTGCAAGACTCCTATGCAGAAAAAAAGGTAAATCAAGTGAAATCTTACCAGTGAAGTGTAGAAGCAATTTAAAATGATATGAATAAACCTTGTGATATCTGCCTTCACAGGTAAAATATTTATGAATGTTGAGTAGCAGTTTTGAGTAATTATCTTTGATGCAGCTTCTAGGGATAGAATTGTTAAGATCCATGTCTGTGTGCTCAGGCTTCATAAACTCTTTACACTGCTCCATATCAAATTTGAACCCTTTGAACCAGGTTTCTTGACCTCTTGGTATCTCTGTAATGGCAGAAATGACCTTTGGTGTGATGGACATACTTAGCATCCCGACTTTAGTGGTTGTTCCATTGAAATTCATAGCAAATTCCTTGGATACCTGTGTGTGATAGCCCTACAACTTCTCACAAAACCGTAAGCAACCTACTCTTCTGAATGCTTCCATCACTGTTGGGTCTTCAATTATTGCCTTCATATCTTTAGGTTCATGCCTTAAGCACTATCCTCCTTTGTGAATTTTTCTTTCCTCTGCCATATTCTTCAGAAAAGCTTTCAGCCTCGCTTGATATGGATGTATCAGCCTCGCTTGAATATAATTTAACAAGTTCCTCACTTGATATGGATGTATTAAACCTTTCTAAGAACCAGCCACAAGTTTGGCTTGACACTCAGAGCTCAGACATTACGAATGAAGACAAAATATAGTGAGAATGACTAATTGGGCAAGAATTTGAATTTCAAATGCCCTTTCATAACTGAAAATGATGACTCACTCATACCTAAACTGACCATGATGACTGAAAAAATGGTTGTGTACTTTGAATTCATCATTTCATGACTTAATATGCCACTATCCTACCCTTTCCCAATGGTTTCTGACATTTTCCAACTCAACTGACAAGACAGTTACAAAACCGTTCTTTCGTGGTGCCTACAGTGTAATTTTTATTGTTTGCGCTACAAAACTATCAATGCTTTCGTAGCACAAAATGAATTTTTTCAACGGGTGGCGCTACGAAACTGTGAATTCTCGACTAATTGGGAAGTTTTGATGCAAAAACTTTGGGAAATGAAATGGATCCTAAAATGATGAAAGAATTAACATGGAAAACCTTTAAAGTGAGTTTATTTAAACACTAGGGAAGGCTCAAACTTAAAAATTTAATACTTCCCTTGGTCAAACTCAATAAATGACTCCTAAGACCCTATTTTGACCCATGATCATAAACAATCTTGTCACAATGATGTTTTGAATTTTTTTTAAGTGATAACAGTGGCTCCCCTTTGGATAGTGTGCCTCTGTGGTACACTAAGAACCAGTAGTTCCAGTGCTGCTATCCATTTTCTTGACAAAACAAAAAAAAACTTTGAAATTGCCAAGCTTTCTCCTTAAACTCTAATGCCCTTCACCTCGGGCTCAAGCTTGTTGATTTAGCTTGTCATTATTAGTATAAAAACTCATAAAATGGAATATATACAATGATATGAATGATCAACAGATTTTTAGGAAGAGTAATTCTTTAAAAACCTGCCATTGACAGGTCCTCCAGCATATGATTTTCCATCCATCTCCTACAGTATGTAAGTAATGTTTCCATGGAAAGCAGCTATTTTGAAATGACCTTTCCACAAGTTCTCAAACTTACCATGTTTGCCTTTCTCTTCAATTTTGGCCTCCCATTTCAGCACTTCATCTTGAATTTGAAAACTTTCTTCCTTGATCTTCTTATCAAATGTCCTCTTGATTCTGTTTTGAGATTGTTGATTGTTGTTATAAACTTCAACCATCTTCTCTTGTAGAGCTATTAACTGATCGATTCTTCTCTGAACTGCATTTGGTTCCTCTTATAATCCTTGAATCAGCTTCATGACAGGTACCCCTAATGATGTTGGAAAAATGGCTTCATCTCCATATACCAGCTCATATGGTGAAGTTCCATTTGACCTTTTTGTGCATATCCTATCAGCCCATAAAGCATACTTCAGCTTCAAATGCCAAGCCTTCTTATTTTCCTGCAACACCTTTTTAATGATCCTCACAAGGCGCTTGTTAGAAGATTCAACAAGACCATTCCCTTGTGGATAATATGCAGTGGAATGTCCAAGAGTAATATGATATTGATGACAGAAATTAATGAGCTTCTTAGACTTAAATGCCTGTGCATTATTAGTTATGATTTTCATGGGGCAACCAAATCTAAACAAGATATTATTTTCCAAAAAAGAAATAATAACAGAATCATTTGCTTTCCTAGTTGGGATTTATTCAATCCATTTGGTAAAGTAATCAGTCACTGTGAGAATCCAGTGATGTTGACCTGACTATGATGGATGAATATCTCCAATAAAATCTAACCCCCATTGTTGAAATGGCGCTTCCACATAGATAGGCATTAAAGGTAAAGGTACAATCTTCTTCTTACCATCAAAAATCTGGCATTGATGGAAGACAACAATCTTTTTGTAAACATCCTTTGTAATATTCCCATTTTAGCACCCAGCTAAATGGAATATTAAAATTTTGTTTTTTTCACCTAGCAGCTAAAATAATTGGGTAAGGAAGCCCAATTTTATTAAAACATGAATAAAGTCCCTCATAGTATGAAAGGGGATCATTATTGGAGTTGGATTTCACACCTCGTGTGTGAACAGGATCATTTTCAAGTGGACAAGGTCAAGTTTGATCAAGTCAATAGCATTAGGATAGGAGGTGTAGATCACTTAGAGAAACAATGCAGTATGAATGGGAAGAGGTTTCTTTGGTGAAGTAAACCCTAATGAGTGGGACCTATGGTGAGAGGGAACTCACTTGTTTAAAAGGAGGGCAAGGCAACCATTTTTTCTCATGTTGAAGATTATTGATTTCTTTGTCTGTTTAGACTTTGTGCATTCTCCTGTTGTTCAGCAGAGTTGCAGTGCTGCTTAGCACAAGGCATTCCTGTTTAGGGATTCCTTCTCCTTCCAAGAGAGGCCTATTGAAGGATTTTCTCTTCATTTTCTCCACATCCAGGCTTAAGGCCAAGTTACTTCCTCCAGCTACAGCGTTCTTTCTACTCAAGTATAACGTTGTGTTGCAGGGTGTTGCAGTGGAGGTTCTACAACACCACTTCCGGAGCTATATTTCAGAGGAGGGAGTCTCCTTGCCTTTGGAGGATTAGTGAGGGATAGATTGAGCTAATTCCCATCATATTTTGCATCAGGCCAACCATTTTTCATCACCTACAGCACAGTCCCTCTCATTGACTGCGTTATTTTCATTGAGTATCTGTAGTGACGGTTGCAGTATTGGTTTGGAGGGTCAGTTATTTAGTGTTAGGATCAGCCTTTCACTTGAGAGATCCATTGGAGGAGGTATTTACATCATATGAAACATATTTAGCCTTCTCCACTCATTTCCAGTTCTTGAGTTGCAGCTTCTACCCAACAACTCCAACATTTCTGCAGATTTGCCATTTTGTGTATATTTTAGCCAATCCTTTTAAGGATTGTTGTATTGTTGTTTCCAGGGGTTGAGATCTTGCTCCCCTGTCTGTTTTTGAGCTATTCACTTCTATATCCATATATTGGCATCATTTTTCAGCAGTTATGCATAATAGAATGTGCTATCATAGCCAGGGGTTTCACATATGTAGCAGTGTTCTTCCATTTCTTGTACATGTTCTGTTGAGGCTTGCATTGCCTATCTTGAGTGACTCTTTCCTCAAGAGCTTGTACTCTTTGCTGCTATATTTTAAATTTTTTGGCTATTTACATCTTCATGTAATCAGGCTTATAAAAATAGCTTTGTCATTCCATTATATGTGCTTGCATTTGCTGCAGTCCTTTCATCGAGAATTTTCTCAAGATAAATAGGTGTGGGAGACCTTTTTAACCCACCTAGAGGGATTTATTTTGAGCCACCTCTTGGATTTTGGTCTTAGATACATTTATCTAAGGGATCCAGGTCTTGGTTTCAAGTCTTGTAGCAGCCATTCTTGGAAAATGCATTTTCCATTCATTCCTTGCTAGCTGTTCCAAATTTGGAATATTACAGTGGTATCAAAGCAGATTTCTTGGCTCGACCTATGAGTCTCATCCCAAGAAGACAAAATAAGATCAGAATGATGAAGAAGATGAGATTAATCTCATAATTTTTCAAAAATAAGGAGAGCCTCTCCAAGGAGGTCAAGAAAAAGGAGCAAAAAGAAGAGGAAGGACCATGCACTTCCTATTCTCATCAAGAAGAAGAAAATAAGCATGAAGGATACTTGGATCATCAAATTCTAAGTAATTACCTTGTTGAGTTCAAATATAAACCTATAGCCTTCACGGAGAATCTATCTTTTCCACAATTCATCTAGTGGAAGGAAGAGAAGAGACCATGCACCAAAAGAGATATTCCTATAGATTCCTATTGTCTAACTACAACAAGAACTTGGGCAAGGAAGCTTGAGGCATTCTTCCTACTACATCCAGTGGTAGAGAGGGAGGCAGTAGAAGTTACAGCACTGCACCTGGAGGGTGAAGCCAATACTTGGTGGTTCAGTCACTTAAGCCATACAGGAGTGACTTCTTTTTTTGATTTCACTCAAGGTTTGATTAGAAAATTTGATGGAGAAATATCAGAGGAGAGAAGGCCCACACCACCATGGGAGGAGACATGTACCAGCGCTATCACAGCCTTGGGAGAGAAGCCTTCTACATCTGTAAATGGGGTGGCCATTTCATTGGAGGAAAGAACTATTTCAGCCTTAAAAGGAGATCCCAAGTTCCATCAAGGTATGAATGAAGTTCCACTTTCTATTTCAGAAAATTCTTTTGAGGATTGTGGAAACACACATTTAAATGACCAAGAATAAAAACACATTGCTAACCTAAAGCAGCAAGATTGCACTGCATTGTTCAACATAAGAACATTCAAGGAGGAAATAAACCATCATCATCATGAGCCATTGTTGGATTGCATATCACACTTAAGTTTGGGGTTTGAAGACTTGAAGGGAAGGATGGAAGATAGTAGACATCTTGAAGTGAGAAACCCTTTCTCCTTTCTAGATGAATCTTTCTTAATGAGCGCCTCTCAGCTCAAAGAGAAACTTCTACTTTCAGCAGATCAAGACCTCATTGGTTTTGGAGGACTATTGATGAGAAGGAGATCTCATGGAGAGATTTCATTAGAGGTGCACTTCAACACATCATGGAGTGCAAGGATTTTCTTCCTTTCTCACACTTGAATCTTCATGGATTCAAGGAGGAGCAGATAGAAGATGGAGGACATCTTAGGATGGATAGCATCTCTCATGCTTGTGTTGGACATTCCTTGAGCCACACACATCATGATGGGAGGTTTTTTCCTACCACCTATTTGGGTTCTTATAGGATCAAATTGATCCTTGAGAATATTTCATTTCAAAATCCCATGAAGTGAAAAGACATGAATCTGATTTGGGAGGATGGTAGCTCTCATGGGAGTGGTGCCAAGATGAAGGATGGAAGGAGAAATTCACAATTGGGAGAGTGGATGTGGATGAAGAGCAAGAAGCTGGTGAGCTACTTGCAACTTTATGATATTGGGCAGCAGGAGGCTTGGCTGCACTGGTTACTCTTGAAAGAGTTTGGTCATCATCGTCTTTCTAAGGGTATGTGGCAGGATACTTGCATCTTTGAGCAGCAAAGAGCATGGACGCATGGTGTTGATATGATATCCATATCATTCATTATGTTTCCATCACATTATTTTTATGATGGAAGTATGGGGAGGCAGAAAAATCTTTTGTTGCTTTGCTTGTTCTTGGGAGAGCAAGAGCAGATTTGCTCTCACACTTTGCATGATGTTGCAGGAGGGGAAGATGGAATTATCTCCTTGGCCATAGATGATAAAGAGGTACTTCCACCTTGGGATAAAATTCTTATGTATAGAAAAATTATGGGAGATATCTTTGACAAGGAGCTTGTCAAAGGATGGGACTATGAGTTGGCAAGAACTTATTTGCATGGGCCAACAGCATTGTCACTTGGGAGCTTGGGGTTATCGATGGAGTATCCCCAGGATCACTTCACACTTGATGCACTTGGTGGACAAGGAGGAGGTGAGAATGATGGAGTAGTGGATGGAAACATTTATTACAATGGGATGCTCTTACTTGCTATGGTCTTCTTGACTTGGATTACCAATTATAAGAAGGGTGGTCTTCAGGAAGCATATGGTTCATTCATATTAATGGGAGTCTGCCAAACCACTATGGAGGATTCATTCATATACATATGCATCATCTTAATCTCAACACATGGTAAGGATATTGTTTTTTCATCCATGGATTTTCTAACACAAAATTTGGACACTCTTACCATTCATATTCAGTGCATTGCTCCACAAGAGGGTAAGCTTTTCATTGAGCTCCATGGTCAACATTGGGCCAAATTGTATAATGGAGATAGGCATCTCTTATATGGCCTTAGGCAAGTGTTTTATTTCATGTATGATCAGTTTATGTACCTAGCCATTTTCTATTTATCAGTAGATGTCATGACATACATAATTATCCATGTAACACAAAACAACTTGCCATGTAATTTTCTGAAGCAGCAGTTTGGAAAACTGCGCTGTCACTATTGGGAAAATTGTTGGTACTCTCTTGCACCACATGAAACCTTCAGCATTTTTCTCATTTTGTTGCTGATCATGATTTCATTTGCTGATATGGATCTGATTTGTATTGGAAGCATGATTGGGAGAGAGACACAAGGGTTGGATGTGTCCCTTGGGGAAGAGGATTCCCATACTTTTTAAAATGCATGTTCTAATGGGAGCTTGAAAGGATGTATGGCCACCACATCCAAACACTTATTTTATTTTGTTGAGGTGCGCCATGTGATTGATGGGATGCCCTATGGTGATGATTTCCTATCCATCACATATGGATTGATTTGGGCCAGCTTGATTCACAGCGTTGGAGGAAAGATCTTTGGGGATCTAGTCTTCATCTTGCCACTTGAGGGAAACTATTTTGCAGCCCAGGATCAACATTTTCTCTACACTTATCATGAGTGGAGAAGATTACAACGTGGGTTAGGCTATGATGCTTACCATATTCATATTTTTAGCCCACCTTCATTTCCGGAGCTTGAGGTGGAAGGAGATTTTCAAGAGTTGCCATGTTGGGAGGTAACTCATTTTGTATGGATGATTGCTTGGGGGATGGAGGATCCACATGGGGAAGATGTTCCTCAACACATTTCAGACTCCATGCCTTGGGTGGAGACTTTCGAGTTCTATCCTTGCAGTTTATTGAGGACAAGCAACATTTGGGAGGGGAGGACTGTAATATTCCCATTTTAGCACCCAGCTAAATGGAATATTAAAATTTTGTTTTTATCACCTAGCAGCAAAAATAATTGGGTAAGGAAGCCCATGCTTATTAAAACATGAATAAAATCCCTCATAGTATGAAAGGGGATCTGTTGGAATGGGGTCTCCTAACAAGCTACGAAACTAGTCCATTTTGAATATTTTTTATTATATTTAGTCTAACACGGGGGTTTTGGGGTGGGTCAAAGCCCCGAACGCATTGTAATGGGTCAAAGGGTAAAATAGGGGTCCGAAAACCATGGGTTTCGGACTATAGGAAATTCGAGGCTAGATTGTTATCAATAGAGATGTATTTTGTACTGTAAAGGATAAGAAATGATGAGCTATTGATGCGAATTGTGATTTAAGCTATCTGTTTGGGTTTAGGGAACAGACTCCTGCTGGCTGTGTGCGCAAAGATCCAAGTCCAGTTGTGTGCGGACCCTGCTGCTATGTGCATAGGTTGGGAAGGGAATTGTAAAGAAGAATTGATGAATGAATGAATGCGAAATATTGTTAGAGAATTGAATCTATGAGTATTTCTATATGAATTACTGATAATTTTTGTATTGTGTGTTTTATGTCCTTAAGCTGCGAAAGATATGTATAATGTGTTCTTGGATCTAGATCTATTATGGTCTGTTTATGTACTGTTGTGTTGATGTTATAACAAGCATATAACTATAGATCTAGTGCACGTGGATGTGAATAGAGACTTAATTAACTTTGCGTAGAATAAGGTAATCGAGGATTACAGGACCTAGCACTGCTCTGCTTGCTTTACCCATTCTTTCTCAGGGTGTAGAAACTTGGTTACAGCACCCACCCATACTACTTCGGGTGAGACTTTGACCTGTGAAATCAGGTCACTTCCGAAAGGGCCAGTAGTATAGGGGTTTGTTGGCAAACCTTGCTTACTGAACCTGGGTCAGGACCCCTCGAGCCAACAAATAGTTCCGTTGCCGGGACCCGAAGGAATGTGAGAAAGGGATCGGGTACTGAAAAAAGAATATTGGAGAAGAGCACCTACAAAGGGCCCTTAGGAAACCATGATGATGCACTTGAAGATACCTACCTTCAAGGGCACGGCCGATGAAGACTGTTGAGCCCCAAAGATGTCCTTTCCCTTCACCAAATTTCACTTCATTTCATTTTTCCCTTATCAATTACAGGCTTAAATGGTCAATAGGATTGATTAAAGTCACTTTAGGAATGTATACAATGACTGACTTACTATATTTTCATGGTTTTGTTGTTGTATTAATTTTTTACTAGACTCAGCTACAGAATGCAGCCATTCTGTAGCCAGTCGCCTATTCCGCAGCTATCTTCATGTTTTCACAGGTTACAGGTGTCACTTCAAGGAAAAACGCATATGGTTGAATTCCACAACATTCCCACATCATTTATTGCTCTCTACGAAGTCTGAGCAAGAATCTACAGGTGGTTATGTACGTGGAAGAGATCAAAGCTAAGAAGCAGATTCCTACCAGGACAGGGACTCTACAGATGTCTCCAACAAAGTACGAGGCTTCCATAAGAGTTCTAATTTGATTTTGATTGAAAAAGACACTTGTTCCTGTTTCTTCTCAAGGGTAGTTATGTATTTCTTTTATAAGAATGACTTGGAAGACTGAGAGACAGCTAGCTAGATTGATGTTTTGTTGCTAGATCTCAAAAGACCGTAATACTCTGTTTTTGAAATACTTTTCCTTTAATGAAAGAAGTACCGCTTTATTGCAATATCTGAGGCAATATTGAGGAGATTTTTATTCTAATCCGATGGTAGAGGGCCCCTACTTCCCGAGAAGCTCTGTGCACATTTTTTAGATAAGTAACTTTAGCCTTGTTGCATTCCTAGCTTAAGCAATTTTCTAAACTTTCTGTTTTATACTCACTTGCATTGGATGCTACAGTCATTCTTATTCTTACGAATTGTTCCAAAATATCACTAACATTGAATGAGATATAACTATAGTATTTTAGGAATTAGTTTCATTTTTCTAAACTTTACGTTTTTGCGCTCAATTACATCAATTGTTACAGCTAGTCTTGTTCTTACGAATTATTCCAAAATATCACTAACCATGAGTGAGACTTAGTTGTGGTGTTTTAGAGCTTAGTTGCGTTTTTTGAACTTTATGTTTTTATGCTCATTTACATCACATGTTACAGCCAATCTTGTTCTATAAATTGTTCCAAAATACCACTAACACTAAATGAGACAGAGCTGTAGTATTTCAGTGATTAGTTGCATTTTAGTTTAGTTGTAAAACTCCGGAGGTTAATGGCACTCTAGTTCAATTCTGTTCACTGTATTTCAAGTTTGAATGATTGCATTCTTGTTCAGTTTTATCCATTGTATTTTTAGTTTTATTAGTCAGTTGTATTCTAGTTGTTAAGTTAGACTTGATGGTCTTCATTATTTACAAACTAGTCCTGTTCTTAATTTCTACTAATACATCATCATCATAGGAACAAGAATTGGTAATGTCATTTTGAAGTCTTGACTGTTCTGCAACCTCTCATAATTTCACAAACTGCCTCTTTTCCAAAGCTATTCCAAAATATTTCTAATTCTTGAATGAGGTTTAACAGTGATATTTTGAGTTGTGGAATGGATTAATTTCGGTGTCAGGTTAATTTAGAGTAGAATTCTTCACTAGGTTGTAGACTATATTTTTCCAAATGTGTTCCAACAAATTTCTAGCCATAGACGAGATTTTCTTTGTGATATTGTAGATTATTGTTTACTTAGAAGAACCTCATTACATTAAACTTATCCTTTTCTCAAATTATTCCAATATATTTCTAATGAATGAATTGGATTGAGTTCATGTTATGAGTTATTGAGTTCATGCTATGAGTTATTTTTCTTGTTAAAGTATTGCATTTTCTGTTCTCAAGTGCCATACATAGTTTAGAATAGGTTTTACTCTGTTTTATTGTGACCAACAACTTCTCTTTACCAATGCTTAGTTCTTTTCCTCTTAGAATAAAAACACAAAATCAAAAACATTGGAAAAACACTCAACACAACGTAGTGAGAGACAGATACCTAGGCACATATAGTGCACTTCACTTCAACAGTTTACTAGCCCTGGTTGACAATTTATGACATCAATTTAGGAACACTAAGTTGAGCAGACAAAGACATGGAGCTGTTTTGGTTTGTGATGGAGTCGGTATGGGTTGCACAGGGCATGATGGGTGACACTATGAAAAAATCATAATTATCCCTAGCCTTTGAAGGAAGGGATATGGACTGGTATATGGGATACGTAACGCATAATAAGGATGCAAATATCCAGAACATTAAGGATTCCCTAGAACAACAGTTCCGGAACCCTAAATCCTACTCTCAAGTCATAGCAGAATTAAAATATTTCAAGCAGGGGCCAACTAAGTCTATATGGGAAGCAGATCAACACCTAAAAAAAGCTATTAGAGAAGGAGGATTTCGGTACGATGACAAACAGCTTACAGAATGGTTCATCGCCATGCTACTCCCTCACTTACATGTACCTATCGGTCGCCAGATTTTTAACTCACAAGATGAGGCCTTGGGAGCTGCGATGAAATTAGAAGCTACACCTCTAAAGGATGCTGCGATAGAAGTACAAAAAATCCAGGTGCAGCTTGAGGCTATGCACCAGGAAATTCAGAATCTACAGCAGGAAGGAAGAGGGGCTGGCATGGAACTAGATCACGCAGTAGGCCACCTAGCACATGGTCTGAGACAACAGGGCTCAAGGGAACCTATGCTCTGGCATGGAGGGAGCTGCGCAGCAGGGTTGTGTAGTATCTACCAATGGCCCTGTAATGGAACCCCTGTTTCTGAACCAAAGCGACGTTGGTGCCGGTTTCGTCGAACGATAGGCCATGAGGAGAAGGAATGATGAAGCCCTAATGAAATAATAAACAGGGGAAAAGACCCTACCTCGCCAAGAATCCCCTCGGGCAGGGATGACTGCCCCCTTGGAGGAAGGGACAGGAGCCAGGGCGGAAGCGTAGGTCGGGGTCAAGGCCAGTCGCTCTTATATAACTGTGGGGGCATGGGGCATTTGGTGAAGGATTACCTAAACCCTTTATGACAGTCCTGTAAGTATTGTAGGCAGTGGGGCCATACGCTGGAAGAGTGCCCAGCCTTAAAATCAAAGATACAGTAAAAGCAGCTCCCATCTATGCAGAAGGTGCGAAGGGTCCAGATCGGGCTAAGGGGAAATGATACCAAGGTAAATGTGGTAACGAGCAGTGGATTGGCGACTAGGGGGACTAAGGAGAAAGACGAAACTGACTCACTAATCCGCAGGGCAGTTAGCAACTAAGATGGACTGTCCCTGGGCAAAGCGAGGCAAACATTTATGGAGGCTCGAAAGGACTTCCTTGAGACTAAAATTCCACCATCTGCACACCCGAGAGCTGAGGAAGTAGCTGTGGAAGTTAAACCTTTCTTACAAGCATGTGTAAGGCTGCTACGCAACCCTCAGGTAGTATGAAATCTGCAGGCCTGTTGTGGTGAAACACAACCCCCCCATTTTTCATTCTTAAATAAAAAAATGGGACCCTTTTAAATGATCACTTGATATTACTACTATTAAAATTAGAAAATGAGGAAAGGCCTAAATGAGTTTGATTTGTTCTTATTTATTTATATTTTTTTTTTTTGACCCCATTTGGATTAGTCGTCGTGAAATGCACTCGTTTGAAGGCCCTTTTATTATCCCATTGGTTTGATTTTAGATTTTTTATAATTTGTGAATAGTTATCATAGGGACCCTTCATTTTTTCAACTCCCTCCTTTGA
Source organism: Pinus albicaulis (assembly GCA_034641835.2). NCBI lineage: Eukaryota > Viridiplantae > Streptophyta > Pinopsida > Pinales > Pinaceae > Pinus > Pinus albicaulis. The sequence goes on along the minus strand of CM076578.1, from coordinate 1,315,359,658 downwards.
ATGAATTTTAGAAAATTCTTGATTTTTTCACTTGGCTAAGAAGTTTACGATCATATTGGTTCTGATCATATTTTCCATACATTTGCGTTTTTTCATTATGATTGATGATTTTTTTATTTTCGGCACCCCCTTGCTTTCTTTCGCATTCATGGAAACATTTTCATATTGGTCAATTAAAGAAAAAGGGGAACTTTTGGTTGTCACATCACCTCACATTTGGTACTTGATTTCACTAATCAACATTCTTTCTAGATGGTTTGGCACATAATTCCACATTCTACTTTTGGTCACGTACGTTGTTGTCTCTTGTAATTATTTTTATACCGACATCACAAAATGAGTCTAATGAGATAATATCATATTGGTCACTACATCATATGTATAATAAATTTGTTAAATCGATCATAAACTAAGTGATGAAATTTCATTCATCTCTTTAAAAAATCGAATTTACATTTCATAAAAAGAAAAATAACATCAAAAGTAAAACCTAGATCTAAAAACTTCTAAAACCTAAGTCTAAAAACTATCCACATTATTTAAAGACCTAGGTTATAGTCTAAGATCTTAAAAATTAAAAATAAACATAAAAACCTAAAAATACAAACCCAAAAAATTAAAAATAAAACCCATTTGCAAACTATATATTATAAAAAAAAAAAAATCATATATAAAAATATCAAACCTAAATTATGATATAATAAAAGTGTGTTAAAACACAAAATAAAGTTGTATGTATTGAAACTATCGACCTAAACTATAATATAATGCATTATTACAAAATTCGATAGTTTGAATACGTTGATATAAAACCTTAAACAAAAACCCACATCGTTTTATTATACCATAACCGCATGTTAAAATATGTGACAAATAAACCACTGTAGGAATGTTTTAATTGAAAAATGTATCGGAATTTACGTTTAAAAAATGTTATCACCGCAGGGACCACCAACCGATCACAGTAGATGTGTCACGTTTTAACCACAACGATAAATGAAGTCCGCCAGGTGTAACCATCAGAATTTTTCTGCCTGGTCACATGCAACAGCCCATTCGATGCACGCAGTTATGCTGACAGCCAGGGTTTCGATTATATCATAAGTTCTATTTTGGGTTTAAACAATTAATTTCAGCGCTAAGGTGTTGGGGGTTTTTATCCCTAAACATAAGGATATGTATGAAGAAAGGGATTCGAATCCCTTATCTCAGTTTTAGCTCAACAAATTTTATTTTTGGCAAACAGAGGTTTAAAGTAGCCTTATATAAAGCCATCAAAAATACATTTGAATGGAGGGAGAAAATTTTTTAAATCAATTTTCAACAGTTTGAAGGAGACTTTACAGGTTAGAAGGAGAAGGGGTCGTGATCCAGCATAGGGGATTCTTAGCTATCATTCAATCTGCACTTATGCATTTCTGTTTTGTGTAGAGGAGGTGATTGTAAAGATTGAAAGAGATTTTTTGGCCTTTGTAATATTGCTTAGCATTTCTGCATGTAATAAAATCATAGGTCTCAAATTCTCAACGACTGCATATTTTGTAAGCAAAGCTTTGGCATTATTTTGAATTTCCATTCATGAGTATTTCTACCTAAATGCTAAATTTTTTATTTGTGTCCAAGTTTTGTAATTGATTTCGATTTCTATTCTAAAATATTTTTTTTTTTGATACTTAACATTTATGTTGGTTCAATTTTGATATGATTTGAAGCTTTGCAGGGGCTATCTCCAAGAGGTAGAACGAGATCGGATCTATAATGAATTCACTGAAATATATTTGTGATTAAATAATAATTTCTTATATTTAATTCGTAAATGTATTTTTCTTTTATCTCATTAATTAATATGAATTTCTTCTTTTAATTAATGGAAACTACATAGTGAATTCAATCATAAAACTAGTCTTTCCCCCTATTTTATGTAGAACAAGATCATATTTATAACAATTTCATTGAAATATATTTTCGATTAAATGATAATTTCTTATATTTAACTTGCAAATGTATTTTGCTTTTATCCCATTAATTAATATGAATTTATTCTTTTAATTAATGGAAATTAAATAGTGAATTTGATCATAAACCTATCTTTCCCTTTTTTCATTTCATTTTCTCTCGGATTTAGAGAGGGCTTTCCCATCTTAGTCTGAGATAGGATTTTTGTTTTAGGATTAATTTTATATTTGTAAATTAAATCTAAATAAAGTCCTTTTTAGTTGAAGGCAAACATTTTTGGTTCTCCGTGGTAAGATCAAGCTTTTATATTAGTCAACTTTTTGATTGATTTTAAACTTTATCCAAAACGTTAAGAAATCAATCATAAAGACTAATGTAATATAGTGTATATTAATTCATTTATTAACAACAATTAACATTAGAAGTCATTTTTTCTTTTTCTTTTTAGAGTTAGCCTTAACATACTAATTACTCATTAATTTGTAACATTCACTTTCAATAAATAATAATAACTTAAGGTAATTAGAATAATTTTAACTTTAATATGGTAGTATAAGTTAACTAAGATCCTATTAAATGTTTACTTAGAATAATAATAATAGTATTTAGTTAACATTCATTTCATAGATTATCATAGATATATTATAATAAACTAGAATTATATTAGTAATATTTAGGAATATATTATAGCATAAGGTATAGTTATTTGCATAGTATAGTTATTTAATTAGCATAATAACATAGGATATATATTAGTTTAGATTTGACATATTAGATAAATAGGAATATTTTAGCACTTAACAAAGACTTAAATGTAGCATTAACAGTGTGTCACTTTACGATTAATAGATAGTATTAAACTAACAAGTTTCATAGGGATAACATTATCATAGTGTCATTTAGGATTAATAATTAACAGTAATTTAATAATATAAAGTCAGATAGGTTAGAATAGTTAGGCTAATTGTAAGACATAATTTATTCGTGGCTTGGCTGAGCCCTAGATCAGCTTAAGGATCAACTCTCTTGCCTAATCAGCAAGAGAGCTGATCTGATATCTCTTCTCCGTTAATGAATGAAAGTTGTATTTTAAGTAATCGGAGTTTGGGAAAAGGTAACTGGACCTAATTTAACCAATCAGAGCCACTACTCCAAACAAAAAAGGAGTTGCTTTAAGCTTCGGACTAGGTGGTTATCCCCCAATGTTGTTGCAGCAATTTTCGAGGCTTCAACAAGGCCTTACAAGAAAGCTACGCAACACGAGCTACCAGGTCACCCGACATCAAGGATGTGCATAAATTATACAAATATCAAAGACGCACTAGCAGGGAAATGCAACTAATAGTCCAAATCGGTGACTATGAGATGGATCGAGTTATATTAGACTTCGGATCGGACACCAATATACTACCTAAGCACACTTGGAAATGCATGGGGGAACCCAAGCTGGAGCGACCCACCATCCAACTTCGAATGGAAAATAATAGAAAAATCATTCCTCTAGGTAGACTCCCCAACGTCGTGGTTGATATCACAGGGGTAAGGATCCTAGTGGACTTTGAAGTGATAGAAATTGTGGAAGATGTGGATCCCTACCCTGCGCTACTCGGCCTGGACTGGGCTATAGACATGAGGAGCATCATCAATCTAAAAAATCGCAGCATGATATTTGAAAACAAGGGCACACGAATCATTGTACCACTAGACCAGGTAGAAGGAAAATGTTATGCAGAACCTATACCTAAGGAGGGGGATGGGGATTATATCTTAAATTGACAGTGCACGATAGGGAAAACCTAACCCAGGATACTGTACCATGCTATGAGGGGGATATTGAGGATCCCAGTAAGGATCTAGAAGCTTGGCAGGCCTGGCTAGGAGAAGCCTCTATGTTGCGTTGTCTTCGTATCTCAAAGGACTCCCTCTGTAAGGGACCGATCGACCCACGAGTGAACAACAGGCTCCCTATGACACCTGTAGGTTCTGCAGGTAGAAGTCCCATGCATCAAGCCACCCCCACGATGGCGACACATCTAGGGGTCAGGTAGTTGGTTCCGACGTCAGTCCCCCTTAAATACTTAGTAGAGAAAATAATAAAAATCTCTTGGTCTTGGGCCAAGGAATACTTAGGGAGCAAGCCTGTGTTGGGGGAAGACAGGCAACTGCCACATATCGGTAACCATAGCGTAACGAGTATGCCTAAATCACTGAGGACGCAACAACTAGCCGTTGGGACTGTACCGCCTGGTAAAAAGCAAAAGTTACCGTTGAGAGAAGCAGCTCCTAAGCCATTGGCAGGCCAAGTTATGAGAATTTTTTACCGTTCCTTGGGAAACCCACCCCGTGTAAAATATCTCTCTCTATCATCCGATGGAAAATGCTTAAAAGGGGGCGAGATAGTCCGATTAGTGGTATTGTCTCATGTAAACAAGCGGCCTACTTTAAGTATCTCGTGGAAGAAATTGAGCAGCGAACTTTGCTAAAATTGCAGCACCCCTCTCATGACTGATCAACCCCCTCCATCAGGTAGTAGTCACCTAGAGCCAGGATTCATTTTTCACTCCAGGATTCCGACTACTACCCCTACCGAAACCTCCGCCCCAACTGAACCTGAGGTTGAAGAAGTTCTGGAAGATGAGCCTGAGTTAGAAGAAGTCCCCCCCTCCACGGACCACAAGGAAAGGCAATGAGAAAGCTTAGAGTTTGAAGACTACCCCACAGGTAGCAAAAAGGCCCCAAAGTTCCCCAAGACGTGCCAGGCCTCTGCCCTAAGAACAAGAAGACTAGGAGTGGGCTCTGCCGGCTAACCCGATCAACTGGTTACCCCCCTTCGTTCGACCATGAAGACCATCTACACAAATACCAAAAAACTTGGATGGCTTGCTCACCTACCTGTAGACTTCGCTAACCCCAGGAGAGGTCCCCATCGTTGGTGACCCCTGTGGACGCCTCCATGAGGTCAAGTTCGAGGATCATGATCTGGCGGACCATGACGCTTTCCTAGAATTGGCCTCTGCATTACACTTTGATACAATCTATGAGGATGATGGAATCACGGTAGTACCTCAACGATGGGTATGCGACTTGGCATTATCCGGACTCCTGAATCTACTCTGTATGCCCCACTTTGGCCATTACAACATCACAGATCGGTTGGCACGCCAGTTACTCGACCTCATTCACAATTCCTACTTATGGATTCGTGACAAGGTCCCTATCAATGATGAGTTGATCCACAAGATTACAAGCCTCCCAATGCAGGGGTCGCACTCGCTCGCAAAATTCGGAAAAAAGTTTGAAGCTGCTACTGCTCTGTTTGTTCGGGAGACTTATGCAGTACAGTGAAATCAGTGAGGGTTTGTGATCCAAACCATTAATGACCCTGCTACACAGATGGGCACTCGACTGCTAGCTTGCAAACTCATGTAGAGGTGCCAGGTTACGATTGTCCCCGCCTATGTCATCCAGCTAGCTGGCCAGTGCGCGAAGGGCGTGTTCTTTAATTGGGCTCAATGCTTGTGTGATGAATTTCTTGCTAATGTTCGTGAGTCTCAGGAGCATGGGACATATTTCTTCTATTTTTGGTTGTTATTCCTCATCACACTAGTCTCTTGGGACAAACTAGAGGAATCGGTCATTCTAGAGCTCCCTGTTGGGATGTGTGAAGGTGCTCGGTATGCTCACTTGTGGGACTCTAAGGATAAGCAGCGCATCGAGGATAACAAGGTCTTTTGGATCCTCTTCTAGAGAAGTGTCGCCACTGCCCAAAACTCCCGACCCTGCTTATCCCCCACTATATATGAAAAATACAAGCATATTGTGACATTCCAAATCACCATGCACCAAGTCTGGATTCGTAGCCTTGCTAGTCAGACATGGAAATATTTCCATTATATGGTACCCGATGAAGAAATTGATCTGTTGATCTCACTGTGGCCCCCTAATTGGAAAAAAGGTCTCCCCGACACTCCAGCATCAGTTACAGCTGAGCCCAGAGGTAACTCGCCGCAGCAAACTGATACAGCTCCGACCCAGGTAGATACTGCCACCACCCCTCCTCCCGACACTAAGACGATGAGGGCATCGGTATCAGGACCAAGGAAGAAATAGCACGACCATCGTGAGCACTATGATGCGACAGTCACATTAACGGACGGAGACCTAGAGCAGATTATAGACGCGGTCACCATGGCCACAGAGGATAAGTGGGCACTTATCACGGCCCAGTGGAAGGTAGGGGTTGACTCTCTTCAGGCAGACCTCTGCACTCTCTAGATAAAAAAGGATCACCCCCCTTCTAGTAAAGGCTAGGCAACACCCCTGTCAGTCGACAGCAGCTCAACACAAATCAGGGAAGCCAGTTGACTCTGGAGTATCCCTAACGATGCCTTAGTCAGAACACAGCCCCTGGAAGTCACAGGAATTCAGCTGGACTTTTCTCAGCTGCCACATGTGGCCTTAGAAAGTCTCCTTCACGCTATCTCCTGGGAGATTAGTGACCACACTCAATCCGCAACATGACAACTAGCGGCATCCCAGCGCACCATTGCGTAGAAGAATGATGAGGCAATCCAGGCTGTGTCACAACAGGCGGAGCTGGAGACTGTGATCCACCAGCTCTGCATAGAAGTCACAGAGGAAATCACAGCCGAGGATACATCTCAGAATAAGGTGGAAAAATTGGTTGCTGCCCTCAAAGCCTCTCAACTGGAAATGCACATTGTTAGGAATTAGTTGGAACAACAGATTTCAAACTTACAGGCCAGATTACAGCTCGACACTCCCCCAGAAGTCTGTGCCCAGCGTGTTGCTCTAATCACAGATGCAACAATGACCATCACGGGGAAAATTTCTCAAGGTTCCATGCTGCTGGAGTCAGCCATACAGCTCTGGACTCGGGTCCAGCGCAATCCAGTCCTCCAACAAATCAATCAAGACTTATGACAAAAATAAGAAGCCATTGAAAAGGTCAATGCTATGTTGCCTACCTTGGTACCTTCCCAACGCTTGGCATGATTGAAAACTAGCACCGACCTCCAGGACAAGATTGAGAAACTACGGCATAAACAGCACGGCATGGCCGAATGTCTAAAGCCCTGGACTACCTCCACCCTCCGGTTAACACAAGACATCGATGGTGCAAACAAGCGTCTGAATCAGCTTCTTGCAAGCATTACCACGGTCCCTGAAGATCTGCCTTCCAAAAATATGGTCACTCTTGCATATAATTCTACTACCCAAAGTAAGGATGTACTCCCTCTGCTGAGACGATCTCTTGATACTTTGCGGGCGCAAATAGAAGCTGCACCACCGCAGTGACTCAAGACGAGTCACAAGATTGTGTTGGGGGACTGTTGGAACGAGGTCTCCTAAAAAGCTACGAAATTGGTCCATTTTGAATATTTTTTATTATATTTATTCTAACACAGGGGTTTTGGGGTGGGTCAAAGCCCTGAACTCATTGTTATGGGTCAAAGGGTAAAATAGGGGTCTGAAAACCATGGGTTGCGGACCATAGGAAAGTCGAGGCTAGATTGTTATAAATAGAGATGTACTTTGTATTGTAAAGGATAATAAATGATGAGCTATTGATGTGAATTGTGATTTAAGCTATCTGTTTGGGTTTAGGGAACAGACTCCTGCTGGCTGTGTGCACGGAGATCCAAATCTAGCTCTGTGCAGACCCTGCTGCTATGTGCGCAGGTTGGGAAGGGATTTGTAAGGAAGAATTGATGAATGAATGAATGCAAAATATTGTTAGAGAAATGAATATGTGAGTATTGTTATATGAATTACTGATAATTTTTGTATTGTGCATTTTATGTCCTTAAGCTGCGAAAGATCTGTATACTATGTTCTTGGATCTAGATCTGTTATGTTCTGTTTATGTACTGTTGTGTTGATGTTATAACAAGCATATAACTATAGATATAGTGCACGTGGATGTGAATAGAGACTTAATTAAATCCGCGTAGAATAAGGTTATCAGGGATTATAGGACCTAGCACTTCTCTGCTTGCTTTTACCATCCTTTCTCAGGGTGTGGAAACCTGGTTCCAGCACCCACCCATACTACTTCGGGTGAGACTTTGACCTGCGAAAGAAGGTCACTGCCGAAAGGGCCAGTAGTATAGGGGTTTGTTGGCAAACCTTGCTTACCAAACCTGGGTCAAGACCCCTGGAGCCAAGAGGATCATTATTGGAGCTAGATTTCAAACCCTCATGTGTGAACAAGATCATTTTCAAGTGGACAAGGTCAAGTTTGACCAAGTCAACAGCGTTGGGATAGGAGGTGGAGATCACTTAGAGAAATAGCACAGTATGAATGGGAATAGGTTTCTTTGGTGAAGGAAACCCTAATGAGTGGGACCCATGGTGATAGGGATCTCAATTGTTTAAAAGGAGGGTAAGGAAGCCACTGTTTCTCATGTTAAAGATTATTGATTTCTTAGTCTGTTTAGACTTTGTGCATTCTCCTGCTATTCAGCAGAGTTGCAGTGCTGCTTAGCACAAGGAATTCCTGTTTAAAAATTACTTCTCCTTCCAAGAGAGGCCTCTTGAAGGAGTTGCTCTTCATTTTCTCTACATCTAGGCTTGAGGCCAAGCTACTTCCTCTAGCTACAACGTTATTTCTGCTCAAGTATAACGTTGTGTTGCAGGGTGTTGCAGTGGAGGTTCTACAACACTAATTCCGGAGCTATTTTTCAGAGGAGGGAGTATCCTTGCCTTTTGAGGATTAGTGAGGGAGAATTTTAGCTGATTCCCAACATATTTAGCATCAGGCCAACCATTTTTCATCACCTACAGCACAGTCCCTCTCATTCACTGTGTTATTTTCATTGAGTATCTGTAGTGAGGGTTCCAGTATTGGTTTGGAGGGTCAGAGCTTCAGTGTTAGGATCAATCTTTCACTTGAGATATCCATTGGAGGAGGTATTTACATTAGATGCATCATATTAAACCTTCTCCACTCATTTCCAATTCTTTAGTTGCAACTGCTACCCAGCAACTCTGGCATTTCTATAGATTTTCCATTTTGTGTATATTTCAGCCAATCCTTTTAAGGATCGTTGTATTGTTGTTTCCAGGGGTTGAGATATTGCTCCCCCATCTACTTTTGAGCTATTCACTTCTATATCCATGTATTGACATCATTTTTCAGCATTTATCCATAATAGACTGCGCTGTCATAGCCAAGGGTTTCACATATGTAGCAGTGCTCTTCCATTTCTTGTACATGTTATGTTGAGGCTTGTATTGCCTATCTTGAGTGACTCTTTCCTCAAGGGCTTGTAATATTTTCTGCTATATTTTACATTTTTTGACTATTTACATCTTCATGTACTCAGGCTTATAAAAATAACATTGTCATTCCATTATATGTCCTTGCATTTGCTGCAGTCCCTTCATCGGGCTTTTCTCAAGATAACTAGATGTGGGATACCTGTTTAACCCACCTAGAGGGATTTCTTCTGAGCCACCTCTTGAATTTTGGTCTTAGATACATTGATCTAAGGGATCTAGGTCTTGGTTTCAAATCCTATAGCAGCCATTCCTGGAAAATGCGTTTTCCAGTCATGCCTTGCTAGCTGTTCCAAATTTGGAATATTACATCCTTAAACATTGTAGGCCAATAATACCCTTCTCTAAGAATCATATTCACTGTGGCCTTCCAATAATGGTGACCTCCACAATCTCCTTTTTGGAACTCCTCAATCACTTTATCAGCCTCGTCTTCCAACAAACAATTCAACAAAGTACCACCAGTATCTTTCCAAAACAAATTTTTATTAAAAATGCAATACCTCAAGGATTTTAGCTTCACAAATCTTGCTTTAGAATTTTTTAGCTCAGAAAGTGCTTTATGATGATGTAGAAAAAAAAAAATATCCTTGTACCAATCTAAAGTGATGTACTTTCCTTGAATAGGGATTGGTTCTTCTTCCTCATCTGAAATTTCTGATATTTCTGCAATTAAATTCATGTCAAGATAGTCAAAGTTTGACTGTGCCATCCGCTTTGCTAAGCCTTGACCCTTTACCAATTTTTTTGGCTTGATCTCTATATCATATTCCAGAAAGTTATCAATCCATTTTCCCCTCTTACCATCAGGATTGGCTTGAGTGAGGATGTCTTTCACAACCGTATTAGGAGCAAAATCCACAATATGAGAATGCAGAATATGAATTATGAAATCTTTGATAGCCTTCGCCAAGGCATAAGCTTGCTTCTCTAAGATATTGTACTTCAGCTCAGAGTTAGCTAATGTCCTACTAAAAAATGATATGGGCTGCTTAATACCTTGCTGTCCCTTTTGCAACAACACTCCAGCAATAGTATTTTCTGATGCAAAAGTAAAAACCATAAATTCTTTTGAGAAATCTGGACTAATCAATATCAGTGCTTGGGTGAGTGCCTTTTTGATCGCCTCAAATGAGTGTTTTGCATCTTCTTTCGACTTAATTTCAAATCCCTTCTTTAGCATCCTTGTTATATCTTTCACAATCTCAGCAAAATTAGGAATAAATCTCCTTACAAAATTTACCTTTCCAAGGAAAGATTGAATATCTTTCCTGCCTCTAGGAAAATCCACCTTCTGAATTGCATTGACCCTATTTGGATCAATATTAATCCCATATTTAGAAATAATGTGTCCAAGTAATTTACCTGAAGTTAAAGAAAAAATACTTTTGGTGGGATTTAGAGAGATGCCAAAACTTCTACACTTCAGCAGAATTCTTTCTAGGTGTTTCAAGTGATCTTCTTCCCTCCTTGAGAAGACTGTTATGTCATCAAGATAAACAACCACGATCTTGTCCTTCTCTTCAGAAAAAGAAATATCCATTGCCCTCTGAAAGGTAGCTCTTGCATTCATGAGACAAAATGTCATCTTAGCATACATAAAAGTGCCCCATGGTGTAGTAAAGGTTGTTTTTTCCCGATCATCCGGATGTACAAGGATCTGATTGTATCCTGAAAAACCATCAAGCATAGACATCCTTTGAGAACCAACAATATTTTACAAAATTTGGTCCATCTTTGGGAGAGGATAATTGTCCTTCAGAGAGGTTTTATTCAAATTTCTGAAGTCAATACATATTCTGATTTATCCACTCTTTTTCCTAACTGGAACCAAATTTGCAAGCCAATTTGAGAATCTGATTGGGAAAATGATCATGGCATCAAAAGTTTTGTTGATTTCCTTCTCAATCAATGGCATGAGAAGTGGATTAATCCTCCTCAATTTCTGCTTGAAAGGCCTTTCATTTTCTTTGATGGTAATAGTATGCTGAATAATAGCGGGGTCATATTTTTTCAAATCAGTATAATTTCAAGCAAAAAAATCTATGAATCTCTTCATCATCTCAATATACTTGTACTTCATATCAACTGAAAGAAACTTTGAAAGTTTAATCATTTTGGGCATAGCTACTGTACCAAGGTTACAACTCTCTACCTCTTCATCATCAGCTTGTATCTTAGGAGATTTGAAAACATCATTCTGATTAAAAAGTTTTTCAAGAGGTATGAGACCCTTTGGTATGGAATTATTTTTTAGCTGCAAAACTTTAGAATTTCCTTTAGATTCAGCAAGCATATTTTGCTGATCTACTTGTATGTTTTCAAACTCTTCTTTCAGCTCAATAAAGTTCTTCACTTGTTGATCATCCTCAAAAACTTTCCAATGAGTAATATTATCAAGGATAGTTGGTCTATGGTGAACTTCAACCTCATATTTTTCAGTGGAATGTATGGGAATAATGAAAATACTTGCAGAGGCAGCTAGAGAATCAACAATGGAGTTTTGGTCTCTATTTTTGACGATGAATGAGTAAGTTTGGAAATTTTCCAACATGTCCAAAACTAAGCTTCTATATTCCCTCATCCTTATTCCTTTGTTTGATAAACACCTTCAACTTGCTTAATGACTAATTCTGAATCTCCAAAAACAAAATTTTCTTGAGCATTCATTATTTTCAAAACTTCTAAGCCCAAAATCAAAGATTCATACTCATCCATGTTATTTTTGCAATCAAAGTTCAATTTGTAGGAAAATAACTTACTCTCATCACTTGTGTTGGGGTCTTGTGATTTAGCATATTAGCATACCAAATGACAAGGCAACATCAAAACCAATATTTAGAGCTCTAGGAGCTAGCCTTCCTAGTCTCAGAGAGGGATCTCTCAATTTTTTGCAAAGATATGACTTGTTTGCTTGTAAAAGGTTGATTTTAGGCTAGTTATTAAGCATGAGTTTGTTTGATTGTTTGGTGAGACATGATGGTCTAGGCAGCATAGATAGAGAAGGGAATCTCTAAATCATTGGGAAATGGAGTCAAGTGGAAGTTTGTAACAAGTTTGTAAATGAATCAAGGGTATCAAAGGGCAAATATAACTTGGCCAGTGGATCTCCAAGGTATTTCAGGTAAAATGAAATGGATATCAAAGGTTTAGAATAAAAATTAGAACTAAAGGCAATTAAGAATCCTTAATTATATGTACTTCTCAACAAAGGGACTTAAAGCATCATTTTAACATGAAGAGGCATTCCATAGACAAGGCTAACCATAAATTCTAGAAACCACACTTCAGCAAATAACAATTTCAAGACAAACTTTTCAAATGAAATCTAGGAGTCGAGGAACGCTCTATTTCATCCAAAGATTTCACTTTCAAGGAATTTAGAAAACATAAAAGATTCACAAATAACTGCATTCATAGAAGAGGGAACTCCTAGACATATTTTATTACAGCTATAAATACCTTTGAAACAATTATTTGAGCAAGTACAAAGGGTTTGATCGGAACAAAACCTCTTTGGCAGACTTTGGACAATGGTACATTGAAGGGAGACTTCAGAAACAGTTTTTAAGTGGCAACAAGTAAGCAGGGAAAACCATAAATAATTCTTGAGACCAACTGTATTGAACTATTTAAGAAGTAAACAAGAATAAGGGTTCAAGAGAGCAATTAAGAATTCTCTAGAATGCCTCAGCAGAGGAAAACATAAAACAGTGGAGAGTAAAAAGGTTTAAGGTGCTTCTAAGAGACATTTCCTAGCCTAAAATTTTTACTCTACTATAGTAAGAAATGATGAAACGGAATGGAAAATAGGGAAAAAATTAACATATTAGAATACTTCACCAATAGCCAAGCTCAGGGATCCAATGGCAGAGCTTTCTCCATCAAAAAACAGGTCAAAACATCCATAGGTTCCAAAACATCAAATTTATTTCAACTTCAGCAGAACTATGTATTACTTCAAAGAGTCATCAAATGCCCCCCTTACAATGAGTTCCAACGCAGTATTTATGCTGCAAATGAGGAGGTGGAACTTATATAGGGTTTGAGATTCATTAATTATAGAGTAAATGCATTCCTAACCTTGAAAACCATGCAAGGCATAAGGTAGGAAGATGTTCAACTACTTCTCTGTGTCAATAACTCTGTATTAACTTCTGATAGAAAGATAGGTGAAAAGTTTGACTTTGAGGCCTATCTTTATTTTTTACAATAACTGCCTTGACAGAGTAAAATATATTCTAAGAGGCAATAACTGCCAATTTGCCTTCATGGACAGAAAGTAGGCCATAGGTGGCAGTTAGATCTTTTGGGTAAATAACTGCTTCTGTTTGATTCATTCGAGGCTGCCTTTGGTTAAATTTTACTTGATTTAACAAATAAATTGTGTCTATAGGCCTTTAACTCTGATTTTTCTTTGATAGTCTATCTTACTGCTTTATGACTGGTTTATTTATTTTATCCTTTATCCTTTAAAACCTTGATTAGGCTTTAATCCTCTGCTTTAAGGCTTTGATTTTTCCTTAAGCCTTTATAATCATATTTTGCTGACTTTTGCTTTATTTCACTGTTTTAACTTAATCTTTCTTTGTAAGCCTTTGCTTTATCTTCATTCACTGATATTCTGTTTCTGTTTTGCTACGTGCAGGGTTTTCCGGTGCACTGGAGGGTTTTATGTTTCAACTAGTGGTCATGAAACACTGATTAAGACTTTTGAATCAAAAAACCTTATCCCTTTTTTGTTTCAGGCTCTCGGCTCGTCATCTTGAGGTATTTTCCATTGATATTTGACTGTAGGAGGGAATTTCGGCCTTTGTCCACCATTAAACCTGCAATCAAACAAAAACAATTAATTTTAAAACCTGCACTTTTATGGACTTGAAACTGCATTTTAAGGTTCTGGGCGTCGGAGCATTTGTAGAGAGAGGAACGGTGTGCAGAGGGAGGGGTTCCATAGGTGAAAAAAGGCAAAAATCCACAAAAAAATTGAATTTGGTGCAGAAATGTAGGATGGCGGTTTGCGAAACCGGGGGTGGTTTTCACATTGCATATGGGCAGTAAGCAGTTTTAGCCCAAACGAACGCGATTCCATACGATGGTCACCACATGTCCTAGGAAAAACCGCTTTTTTTCACGTGAAAAAGAGGTGTTAAACCTCGGTGAGAGGTTTTGCGCGATTTTTTATTTCCACCATCAGATCTCATGGAGTGAGATCGACGGTGTGGGAGAAATCTGATGGGGGGCGCAGGTTGGTAGTGGAAGATAGGTGGCGGGTAAGGATTGGGCGATGTTTTTATGGGTGGAAGGTGGGTCCAGAGATGACGTGGGCTATTTCATCGGGTAGCAGAAAGGATGTCGGGTGGGGTAAAAAGGCTTGGGATATATGGGAGCCATTGGATCAAGTATAATCAACGGTGGAGATCTGCTCTCCGGTTTGTGCAGATAAGAAATGGTCAGAGAAAGGATTGTGGGGGAAAATGCTGAATGTCGTCAGATCGAAAATATCCACAGTTGTGATTTTCTCGGGCAATTAATGGAGGGGGTTTGAAATAACAAGGTAAAGGGGGGTTAAACACGGAGAATGGTCATGTGGGGAAAAGAATGAGACTGGGGTTTTTAAGGAAAAAGGGGCCAAGGGCTTTTTATCAGATATTCGAGGCTCTCAGGTCATATGGGAAAAAAGAGTAGAGGGTTAAAGCCCGAAAAAGGGCTTAAAGCCTAATTTCTAAAATGGGTGGAAAAAATAGGCCAAAAGAGGGTTTTTTGAACCTTTTGGAGGCTTCTGATAGGTTATAAAAGGTATTTTTAAACAAAATAAGAGTGTTTAAAATGGGTTAAGGGGGTTTTGCAGAGGAAATTAAGAGTTGATAAAGGGAAAATGGGCTATTTTCACAGGGAAATGGATTGATAAAAACAGGGATAAATAGCCTGAAATAAGCTTCTTTTTGAGACAAAAGGGTGATATTTTTGGGAAGATCTTGAATGAAGTTCATAGTGAAACAAATAGGTTTAGGATAATGAAGGCAGTGAGATTTCTAGAACTTACAAGCTTTTCTCAAAATATTGTTTTTAGAAATATAAGGAATTATTTAGCCATCATCTTGATATGACAAACTTTTATTGATGGCTAACAGTGGCTCCACTTGGGGAGTGCAGCTCCTTGGAGGTGTCAAGAACCTCAGAAAATGAATCTTTGAGTTTCAACAGACTAGTGCCTTTTCATTGGGGACATTTCCTCTTTTTACTTGCTGATATTTCTCTGAAAAAGAAAACTTTTAATAGTCTGCAATGTATATTATTTTCACGTAGTCTTTCTACCTACCCAATCCTATTTGTCCTAACATTTTTTCTCTCTTTGAGTGCATTTGAACTAGCAAAATCTTTGAAATTCTATTTTGAAAACAGAAACAAACTATCTAATCCTATCCTTATTTCTTTCAAGAGTCCAGATTAAACTGTTGAACTCTTTATTTCTCTATCTAACTATCTATCTGTCAAGACTAGGCTTTTTGATAGATTTTATTCTCTATTTCTAAGACAGGAAATTTAAACACAGACAAATTAGGATTAGACAGTCTGATTTCCTATGTAGGCTATGGAATTTATGTGCAAGCTGCACATAGACTTTATTTGCAGAAAATTTTAAAAAAACTATGAAGGCTTAAGATCTAAAAATTATGAACATCCTTCTATTCTTTCATTAGTTCAGATTTTGATCTTCTTAGAACCATTTCACTTTTCTCCTAATCTAATCTACTGACAAGTCAAGTCTGAAATAATCTTTTCAATCAGTGCTTCTACTAACTTATCAACATAAATTTAAAGTATGTTCAGCCATGATTAGGCTAGATGACTGAACAATATATCATTTTTTAATCAGCAGTGGCACTTAGATTTGCTCACTTTCAGAAAATTCTCTTTTTTTGGTATGGGGTTGTACCTCTTTTGAATCTGTCCTCTTTTCCTTCTCTTTTCTTTTATTGTTTTTGTATTTTCCTATGATCTATTTTCAACTATGTTATGTACAACGAATGAAAACTTTTGAATTTAGGATTCTTGACAAAAGTAGTGCTTGAGCATCCTGCCATTGATAGGACCTCCAAATAAATCTTTTCCATTCAACTCTTGTAGAAAGAATGCATTATGAAACCTAATAGAATGAATAATGTAGGGCCCTTTCCATAGATTCTCAAATTTGCCATGTTTTCCCTTTTCTTACCTTCTAGAATCCCACTTTAGAACTATATTTCCAACTTGGAAATCATTTTCTTTAGTCCTCTTGTCAAATAATTTCTTGATACTCTCTTGGATTGTTTGTGTTCTCTTGTACACTTCCTCTCTGGACTGCTATAAATGAATGGTCTGATTGATCCTTATTTACTAAAATTTTCTTCAGTTTGTACTTCTTGAAGGAGTTTTATGATAGGAACTCCTAAAGATGTTGGGAAGAGTACATCCATGCCATACACCAGCTGATAAGGGGACATATTTGTTGACTTCTTAGTGGTTAATCTATTAGCCCATAAAGCACGAATAAGCTTGTTATGCTATGATTTCTGATTCTGCTCCAACAATGTTTTGATAATATTAATAAGGCTTTTGTTGGAGGATTCAACTAATCCATTTCCTTGGGGATAGTAGGCAGTAGAATGACCCAATGTGATATGATATTTATAGCAGAAGTCAACCATTCTTTTAGATTTGAAGGTAGCAGCATTGTCTGTGATAATTTTTCTAGGACAACCAAATCTAGATAGTATGTTGGTTTCAAGGAACTTGATAATGAAAAAGTCAGTAGCATTCCTAGAAGGTATGGCTTCTATCCATTTGTTGAAATAATCAGTGGCAGTGAGGATCCACTTATGTTGGGCTGAAGAAGATGGGTGGATTTCCCCAATGAATTCCAAGCCCCATTTTTGAAAGGGAGCCTCAACACTGATGGGATGTAAGGGTAAAGGAAGGAGTTTTCTTTTGCCATAAAAAATTCTGACACTTATGGAAAGACATGACCAGTTTCTAAGTATCTGGGAAAAGGGTGGGCCAATAGTAACTAGATCTAAGGATTTTATTTGTTGTAGTCTTCTAGTATAGATGTCCTCCACATTCTCCCTCATGCAACTCATGCATGATTTTTTCTGCATCAATCTCAAGAAAACATTTAAGAAATATTCCAACAACATTTTTCCAATATAATACCCCATCTAATATGCAATAATTTAAAGCCTTCTGCTTCAAAAATATAGCTTTATTCTTAGATAGAGAAGGAGCAGTATTTAGATAAAGCAGAACATATATGATATCAGCATACCAAGGTGAATTCACAAAATTTTCTTCAATAAATGGAGCTGTGAATTCTTCTGTTTCTTCCAAAATATCAACCATATTCATATCTAGTGCTTGGAATTTTGACTCAGCCATGAGTTTTGCTAATCCCTGCCCTTTGATTAGTTTGGCTGGCATGATTTCTAAGTCATATTCTAGAATAACATCAATCCATTTTCCCCTTTTACCATCATGGTCTTGACTTAGAATATCCTTGACAACTGTGTGTGGGACAAAATCAATGATATGAGAATGAAAAATATAGACTCTAAAGTCTTTCAATGCTTTTACTAAGGCTAAGGCTTATTTCTCCATGATGTTATATTTGAGTGGGGCATCTCTTAAGGCCCTACTAAAAAAGGATATTGGTTGTTCTTGCCCCATGATGTTCTTTTGTAACAATACTGTAGCTATTGTATGTTCATATGCAAAAGAAAAGATATAGAAATCTTTGGTGAAATCAGGATTGATAAGAACCGGTGTTTGAGTAAGAGCTTGTTTCACTAGTTCAAATGACTGTTTAGCTTGTATGGTCCATTTAACACCTATCGCTTTCTTTAGCATGTTTGTGATATTTCTCAATAGCTCAACAAGGTTGGGGATGAACCTCCTTAAAAAATTTATCTTGCCAATGAAAGATTGTAATTCTCTGAAGTTTTTAGGATGGTTGATCTTCAATATGCCATCAATCCTTTTTGGGTCTACTTTGATTCCCTCTTCAAAAATTATGTGGCCAAAAAGATTTCATTCTTGGAGACCAAAGAGTGTCTTTTTGGGATTCAAAGATAAGCCATATTTCCTACATTTCTCAAAAACTTTTCTTAAATGAATCAAGTGCTCTTCATCAGTTTTAGAGAAAACAGTAATGTCATCAAGGTAAATGATTATAAAATAGCCTATGTCTTTTGAAAAGGCTATATCCATGGCCCTTTGGAAGGTGGCCCCTACATTCATCAAACCAAATGGCATTTTGACATACATGAATGTACCCCAAGGTGCAGTAAAAGCAGTCTTATGTTGATCACTTGGGAGTACTAACACCTGATTGTAACCTGAGAACTCATCCAACAGTGAAATTCTCTTAGACCCAACCACCCTTTGAAGTATATGATCCATTTTTGGCAAGGGGTAGTTATCTTTAAGTGAGGCTCTATTTAGATTCTTGAAATCAATGCAGATTTGGATCTCCCTAGTCTTTTTCCTGACAGATACTAAGTTGGAAACCCATTCTGAATATCTGAGGGGAACTATGATCCCAGCATCATAAATTTTTCTAATTTCTTTCTCAACTGAAGGTAGCAAAACAGGATTTATCCTTCTAAGTTTTTGTTTGAAAGGTTTCTGATTTTCCTTAAGAGGAATTTTATGTTGAATGATGTTGGTATCATATGATTTCAGATCCTTGTATCCCCATGCAAACACATCTCTAAATTATTTGAAAAGTTCTATGTATTGTTGTTTAATATGAGTTGGGAGAGTGTTGGATAGCTTGATCATTTTGGGTTCTACTAGGCTGCCTATGTTATGTTCTTCTATGTTTGTTTCTATAGGCTCCATTCTTGGTTCTTTGGCTACATCATTAAAACCAAAAAGCTACTCTAATGGTGTAAGATATCTTGGAATATTATCATTTTTACATTGTAAAACTTCCAGGTCTTTTTGGTCTGTATTATCAACTTTTTCTACTCTAAAAGGATGTTCAAAATGGTTTATATTAGTAGAAAAGGACAGCTCTGTTTCAGGGATTTGTTCTTCATCTAAACAGTTTTCCTCATGGCTTGAAGTAGGTGTTGGTATGGCAAATTCATTCTTTGATTGCAGAATATCATCTATGTGTTTGTCTCCTTCAAACACTTGCCAATAATCTTCATTGCCAGGTATTGCAGGTCTGTTTTTTACCTTTATATTAAATTGTTCATTCATCTGTGGTATTTGGAAATTACTAGCAGCAAAGGCAAGTTCATTTGCTAGATGATTTTGAGCTCTTGGGATGAAAATGAGTTCATATTTTTCAAAAGTTTTTAGGAGATCAAGGGCAGAATTTCTATATTCTATGAGTTTTGGATTTTTAGCTGAATACTCCCCTTTAATTTGTCTAATGATTAGCCCAGAATCCCCTTGGACTGATATTTTCTTAGCTCCTAAATATTTGAGTAAGTCTAGGCCAATAAGGAGAGCTTCATACTCAGCAATGTTATTTGTGCATGGAAAATATAGTTTATAGGAAAATCCTTTGTTTATGTTATGTATCCATACACCAGCCCCTGATCCTAATTTGCTACAAGAGCCATCAAAGTTTATTTTCCAAGGTAGTTCAATCTCATTTTCTCTTCCTTTCTGCTGTTCAAGGCTACTAAAGTCTGAACTGTTCTTTTCTTGAGTTGATGACAGATTTGACTGTTTTGGTGGACTAAATTCTTTCTTTTTTTCCTTTTCTTGTTGGCTGATTTCATCTTCATTATATAAGATAAAGTAATCTAAATCTGAATGAATGGAGTAAATAGGAGTCTTGTTGGGCCTATCTATGTTGCTCACCATGTATTTCATATGAGATTCTCTATATAGTCTTCTGGGTTGATTAAACACTGGGATGGTGGCGTAGGACATGTCCATTTGAAGGCTCCCCTGAAGTTTGGCTCCCCATGGTCTAGATAGAAGCATGCCATATTTTGGGGGAATGTCAGCTACTACTATGTCCATAACTAGACCTTTAGCAGGAATCTGTGCCAAATTGACACATAAATCTTTGATTAGGCCCAAGCATTTGACCCTGCTTGAATCAAAGGAATACAGGTCTTTATATGGTTTAGTAATTTCCAAGCCTAGGCTTTCCATTACTACTTTGGGCATAAGATTGTGAGAAGCACCTGACTCTAGCATGGCATTGTGCAAGATTTTGTTATGTATATTTAGGCTGACATAGAAGGGAGGGACAACCCCTTCTTGGTATTTTCCTTCAACTTCAGGACCAAATAATAGTTCTGGTTTATCATCTATCAAGTTTAAAGTATCAGTGTCACTGCCTATATTCAAAGCTTTCATAACTTGATTTTTATATACATCCTGATTTACTAGTTTAGCTAAGGGTATGGTGATTTTGATCTTGGCAATTTCCCCTTCAAGGATGAAATGAATTATTGTTCTTGACATATTTACATCTGTTTTGACATTTAAAACTCTTTCAGCAATTTTGATTTGTTGAACTTTATTTGGACTGTTATTTGGGACAGATTTGTTAGGGCCACTAGCAGAAGTACTAGGGCAACTTTGTTCAACACCTTGCTGACTGTTTTTGTCTTTATTTAGATCAGTTTTCTTGGCCATAGTGTTGGTTTTATTGGTTGTCTTTTTAGGCTGATTTTCTGAAGTTTTCCTAACAGCAGTACTAGTGTTTTTGTCATTGGAAATATCTGGGCTCCCTTTGCTTCTAAGATTATATTGTTTGTGTACCTCCATGATTGCATTTTCAAACCCCAATCTGTAATCTTTAAAATCCTCTTGGTTTTTTTCAGTTTGTTATGAGGAGAAGAATCCTTGTTCTTCCTCAGTGAGAAAAACATATGTCTCATTGTTAGATCCTATTAGGTTTACATGATTTTCTTCCAACCTTTCAATTTCCCTTTACTCTTCTTGATCTACATAATTTTGTTGGAAAGGAGGTCTAATTTGTTGGTCATTATCTCTTTGCCTATCTTGATTAAGGTCTCTTCTGAAATTTGGGTTTCTATTTCTATTTTGGGGGTTGTTTTGATTCTCTCTAGGAGGCACTCTATCATTTAGATTTATCTTTTCAAGCATTCTCTCCATTACCTTCACTAAGTTATCAATTTTGGTATCTGATGATGAGGTTGATGCCATTGTATCATCCCTATATGTAAATATTTTCTCTGCTTTTAACCTGGCTCTTTTCTCAATCAGATTTTCTTCTACACTTAAGGCTCCCCTCTGCATATATTCTAAAGTTGAGGGATCTCTTTCTCTTAGCTGGTAGGCCATTTCAGGATCAAAGCCCTCTAGAAATTTAGCCAAGGCTAAGCCTAATGGAGGTTTCATGTCTGGGGGAAGTGCATTATAAACCCTATTGAATCTAGTGCAATAATCTTGGACACTTTCCCCAATGTTTCTTTTGAGGTTGGTATATTCTGAAAGGATTTGGAGAGGGTTCTTTCTAATTTCCCATTTGTTTATGAATGTTTGATATAAAGAAGGGATATCATTTATGCTATTAGGATTTAAACCCTTAAACCATTTCTTGGCTTCTCCTCCTAAACTTTGGGCAAAGATTCTCATCTTAATGGTCTCTTCTTCTATTTCCATGTAATCAAAAGCATCATTCATTTTATCTACATTTTTTTGAGTAGTATTGGATTCATTTCCAGTGAAATGGGGAATTCTGGACTGATAATCATTTGGTAAAGGAACCAGAGGTTGTGGTAACACTAGAGGGGCATACAATGTAGCCATGGTAGAAAATAATGGGGGATTTACAAGAGGAAATGCGGGCTAAAATGGAGTGTTTTGAATAGTGAATGTGTGAATAGGAATGGAGGAAACACTTGGGCCAGCAAACTGGTGATGAGCACATCTGTTATGGAAGGAGTTGAAATGATGGAGAAGCTAAGAATCAAGTGGAGTAGAAGGTGAGGCTTCTCTGCTAAATCTCTATTGCAAATCTTTGGTTTCAAAGTCAGATTGGTTCAAATCACTTTGAGACTTGTTTCTAAATAGGTTCTTTGTATGAGGTAAGTGAAAGTGAGGATCTTTCAAGACTGTAAGATTTTCAGGGACAGATTTTGTTCTTGGGATGATCCTATCAATAGTTGGTTTTCCAGATCTAGAAGTTTGCCACAAAATCCTCTTTGGATTGTCAACTATGGTAGGAGGGTTAGGATCTGGATGGCTCTAGTATTGACTCTATGTGAAGCCAGATTTTAGTTTCCAAAATTTAGAGAGGTTGAAGTTTTTTAGGACTTTTTTTTCAAAATTTTTCCTCTCACAGTGATTTCTATAATAGGGGACTGGATTTCTAAACTTTCTTAGGGCTGGTTAACACAGTCCTAAGGAAATATGGAGATCTAGAGAAGTAATAGGCCTATTGGTGCTAGTGGAATCGCCAGGTGGAAATTTCTATCTTTCTGAAGGTAAAATGTTTTATGATCCACCACCAATGATTTATTTGAAAACCAATCTGAAATGTTTTGGGTTTTTTGAGTGTGTTTTTTATTTTTTTATTTTTTTTTTAATTTTATTTTTTTGTAGTTCTATGGTTGTGAGAGTGGCCTATACCTGATTCAAAACTTAGCTTAGGTGATGAAACAAACAGAGTCTACTATATGGCTTATCAGCCGATTTCTTCAAGGTTTGATAAAGGTCTCTTAGAATCCTAAGGGTTACTTAGATTTCCGTTGATTCAGACAGGTACTATCATGATTACCATTATGTTGGTAGTGCTTGAAGAAAGCTATAGTTCACTTGAATGAATACTAAGTGTCTTGTTTAGGAAATTTTACTCAAAAAGGTCCCACCGTGATCGCCATTATGTTGGGGTCTTGTGATTTAGCAGATTGGCATACCAATTGAAAACGCAATATCAAAACCAATCTTTAGAGCTCTAGGACCTAGCCTTCCCAGTCTCAGAGAGGGATCTCTCAATTGTTTGCAAAAATATGACTTTTTTTCTTGTAAAAGGTTGATTTTAGGCTAGTTATTAAGCATGAGTTTTTTTTATTTTTTGGTGGGACATGATGATCTAGGCAGCATAGATAGAAAAGGGGAATCTCTAAATCATTGGGAAATGGAGTCAAGTGGAATTTGGTAACAAGTTTGTAAATGAATCAAGGATATCAAAGGGAAAATCTAACTTTGCTAGTGGATCTACAAGCTCTTTTAGGTAAAATGAAACGGACATCAAAGGTTTAGAATAAAAAGTAGACTAAGGGCAATTAAGAATCCTTAATTATATGTACTTATCAACAAAGGGACTTAAAGCATCATTTGAACATGAAGAGGCATTCCATAGACAAGGATAACCATAAATTGTAGAAACCACACTTCAACAAATAACAATTTCAAGACAAAATTTTCAAATGAAATCTAGGAGTTGAGGAACACCCTATTTCATCCAAAGATTTCACTTTCAAGGAATTTAGAAAACATAAAAGATTCACAAATAACTGCATTCATAGAAGAGGTAACTCCTAGACATCTTTGATTATAGCTATAAAGACATTCAAAACAATTATTTGAGCAAGGAAAAAGGGTATGTTCGGAACAAAACCTCTTTGGCAGACTTTGGACAATGGTACTTTGAAGGGAGACTTCAGAAAAAAAAAATTAAGTGGCAGCAAGTAAGCATGGAAAACCATAAATCATTCTTGAGATGAACTGTATTGAACTATTTAAGAAGAAAACAAGCATAAGGGTTCAAGAGAGAAATTAAGAATTCTCTAGAATGCCTCAGTAGAGGAAAACATAAAACAGTGGAGAGTAAATAGGTCTAAGGTGCTTCTAAGAGACATTTCCTAGCCTAAAATTTTTACTCTACTATAGAAAGAAATGATGAAACAGAATGGAAAATAGGAAAAAAAGTTAACAGATTAGAATACTTCACCAACAGCCAAGCTCAGGGATCCTGTTGTAGCACAATTTTACTCAGCAAAAATTCAGGAGAAGCTCTGGGAAATTTAAGGTTGCTGAGGAATAATTACCAAAGTGGAACAAGTTCAAGGAGATAAAAAAAATGTTTTAAAGGCATTTGAAACATTATGCCTAAGAAATCTGTTATTGGGTGATTTAATTACACTGCAGGGGTTGCTCCAGCTATGTGGAAGGCTTACAAGGGTGCATGCCATTGCATTGCGTTTCCTTGATAGAGGTGGATTGGATGCTTTGCTGGACTTGCCTATTAGTTGCCTATTTTCAGGGTTTGATGGTGTTGCATCAATTATTGTTCGACATATTCTTGAGAATCCTCACACACTACAGGCAGCTATGGAGTGAGAAATTCGGCACAATCTTGTAGCAGCCTTAAATCGAAATATGAATGGAAGGGTGAGTGCTCGTACTTTTCTTTCAAACTTGGCTCCCGTTATCTCCAGAGACCCTGCTGTTTTTATGCTTGCTGCACAAGCAGTTTGTCAGGTTGAAATGGTTGGAGATAAGATGAAAGGCAGAGTAGATTGGACAAACAAAAACAATGATTTGGAAGATGTGCCCCTACAAGCTGATAAGTGGTGGGAGGACATTATTCCAGATAACGCTTATGAAAAATTGATTATAGCGGTAAGATGGTCTTGTTGCTAGATCTCATGATCATGAGCTCTGAGCGAGGTGATAAGACATTGGTTTTCAGCCAAAGGTTGAGTGCATTAGATCTCATTGAGTCATTCTTGAAAAAATTACCTTGGTGTGGAAAGAAGGATGAATACTGCAAGCAAAGGAATCAAAGTAGATACAGGGGATATATGGGCGGCTAGGAGACCTTGGTGCAATTCATGCAAAATATGACATTGCTATATCGAATACTTATGGAGGGCTTGATTTTATTGTGGTTGAAACTACATCTGCTGCCCAGTCGTGTGTTGAACTATTACGCAGCAAGAACCTTGGTATCACAACAATTATGATACTCGAGAAGCAAGAAAACTATCTATCCAGATTGAAGGAGGAAGCTAAAACACCTGAAGGAGTTCCATGGTTATTTGACTTAATCACCGTTCAAGAAGAACGTCTCAAGTTAGCATTCTTTGTTGCACTAGGAAATACTGTTGTAGTAAAAGATCTTGACCAGGCCGCAAGAATTGCCTACGGTCCGGACAAGGAATTCAGGCGCGTGGTCACATTGAATCGATGCAGCTGTTCTTGACCCTGTGGTAGATGAAAGTGGTGGTTTGCAAAGAAGAAACGAAGTTGGATTGACGGCTTGGATCAGCTAGCTCAGATCTAATAGTTTACGGGGGCTCAAAGTAAACGAATTTTATGGGAGATGGCACCCCCGTAAAATGGTTTGATTGAAACCACCATCTACAAGATCGACGGTTATGGTGCACTACGGGGTCTCGAGGTTATTTCGTACAAGCTGCCATCAGCACCCCCTGTAGGTAGTTTTGGGTTTTCCAAAACCATGGGTGACTTTATTATTAATACGAATGCATAGTAGTGGGACCCAAAATGCGCTATTCGCCCTTTTAAAACTTTCAATTCGATTTTTTGGTTTTATATTATATATTATATATATAATATTAAAACAAATATTTTGTAAATTTAAATGATTCCAGCACTTTCAAGAATCGGTTTCAAAACTGATCACAGCAGTTAGGAAGTTATTTTAGATGGCTAATTTAAAAACAGAGATAGGAGGAGGAGAGGCGGTTCCGGTTTTCAGATCTCCAGACAGTGATCTTTGTACTGAGTTTTCAAGTGATTAATGAAGGAAATACAAACTTCTAGCATTTGTTGATATTGATTCGTCTCCTAGTTTACATAATGTATTTTCAGTCCTTGAATAAAATGAAGTATCGAAGCAGCAGGTCTCCTTTTACATGTGTAAATAAGAGTTAAAACCCTTAATAGGCGCTCCTTCATTTTAACTGTTCTTTTCTTTTCATTCTTCTAAAGTCTGAGATGATAGATTCTGTACAGCAGCATATTGTTTTGGGCTTTTTCCTTTCATTCTTCTTCTGAACATTTCATTCTATATCAGCAAATAATAGCATTGTGGATCGTTTATAGCATTTGATTTTGAAGATGCAATGATTAAATTCTGGAGGTGATTGAACATGGATCCATATCTCTGTGACATAGTTATTTGAATGTCTTGAGCACGGATTCCTTTACACAGCAAGGAATTGTTTCTCAAGGTACAACATTAATTGGCGCTGTTGCCGGGGAACGAAGAAGCGAAGTTCATTTCCCTGGGTTTTCTTTCTACTTCCTCTGGTTGTTCAGTGAGGAGGAAGTTTTTGGTTGTGTTCACTGTTTCCAGATTTCTGATTTTCAAAAATCCTACCTTGCAGTAGAAGCTTTCATAATCCTTTCTTTTTGATGGTGAACAAGATTCATATTTGAAGATTAGTTGTTTACTATTCACCTGGCGACTCCACTGATGAAGGTTTCATTAGATGAAGAACTCTTCTGGAAAGAAGATGAGAAAGTATCATGGAAAAAACATGTATCAGAATTTCCGTTTTTTAAAGGAGGTTCTATTTTTTACTATCAGTTTAGTGATCCATTTTCCCATTTATATTAAAAGGATTGTTTCCTGCTTTGTTTTCTCAGAAGACTACAAGGCCCAAAATGTAAATTCATTATTGGAAAAAGATGATTTTTCTTCTGCTTGTATTATAAATCTTGACACAAGTGTATCTCCTAAACATGAAAGGATGGATGATTGTTATATTACAATCCCGGAAGATAATCAGTCACGGTCTGGACATAAAGGTGATGATTCATCATCTTTGGATGATAATATTTTGCCTCATAATAAATTGACTATTTCTTAGTTTAAAAACAGAGAAATCTTTAAACCCCTGAAGCTTCCCGCTATTCTCCATCAATATCCTTCAAAAGGATTCAAGTCCTTGCCAAGTTTCTCCGGGAAGGAGAAGGACATTTCAGCTAAACTACATATCTTGGAAATTGAGTACTTTTTGGACAAATTTCAAATCATTTATGAAGACGTAGCTCTAAGGATGTTTTGCCATTCTTTAAAACAGGATGCTCAGCAATGGTTCCAGTGTTTGGAAGCAGGTTCAATTAATTCCTGGCAAGATCTTCAAGATGTATTCTTTACATATTGGGGCGAGAGTAAGTCGTATGAAGAGCACCTTTTGGAATTATATTATATCCAAAGGCAAAGTAATGAATTGATTTCTGAGTTTAATAGGAGGTTTCAAAAAATTTATTTCAGCATGCCAGAAGAAATTAGACCTCCAGAAGCAGCAGCTATGGTCTATTATTTGAAAGCTCTTTCTATTGCCTTGGCTTTTTATCTCAGGGAGAGAAAGCCTAGCACTCTGAAGCTGATGTTTCTCCATGCGCAAGAAATCGAGAATAATGCATGGGCTTGTAAAAAATTTTCCTGCAATGTAGAAAGTCCAAGTTATGTTAAAGATAAGAGTGCTTGTGAAGGTAACATTGGAATTTATTTACAAGGGAATGTAAGTTCAGAGGCTAATAAAAATTTCCAAAAAGTGTCAAAAGGTTCCTATCTTGGTGAAAGGCAAGAATCTAATCATTTTGAAGATGCTAGTCAAAACTTAGTTGTAACAGCTGAACTACACTATGAAAACATGGAAACTCATTGCAATAATTTTGTGAGTAGTGAGGACAAAAGTGCAGTCTCTCAGACAGGTTTGCAAGAAGAGGAAGATTTTCGTCATCAATTGATGTTAAGAGAAGAACATCAGCATTATGGAGAGCAAACCTTGGATGTCTGTTTTCAGCCTAAATGCCTGCCTACAGGAAGTGGCAGTCAACTTCCTAACACACAATTCCTAATTGAAAAGTCAAACAATAGAAGAAGTCACCATGTTCAAAGAAGTCTACCTCAGCAAACTATTCAAAAAAAGAAGGTGGCCAAAACTTTATTTCATGAGTTCTATGATCTGGTTGCTGAATATATGGCAAATTTCTTCGGTCAGCAACAAGCTTCAATGCCAGGGTATGTACAAAATTTTGTAGTTGAAAATTTTTCATGGTACATTCCTCTTTTGATTTTTAAATTTCAGCAGTATGAAGGTATTAGATCTGACAAGCAGATGTTGGATTGGTCCCATTGGAAGGTTGACTTCACTTGATTAAGTTCAACCATGCTTATATCTATAGGAGTTGTACATAAATAAGCTCAGGAGTCGAGCATTTCCAGTTGCAGTATTTCTAGTTTAAAATTTTCAGTTCAAGAATATAGATCCTAGAAGAAGAGTAGGTTCAGAGAAGTTTTGAAATTTTCAGAGATTTTGGATTGAGAGAAAATTCAGTTTGACTCGACTCCATGCCCAATAAAGGCTACTGATCTACAATTTCTCAGCACTTTGTTACCAAAATACTATCCCCAATTGGAGCCAGATGTTGTAGCACAATATCACTCAGCAAAAAGTCAGGAGAAGCTCTGGGAAATTTAAGGTTGCTGAGGAATAATTACCGAAGTGGAACAAGTTCAAGGAGATAAACAAAATGTTTTAAAGGCATTTCAAACATTATGCCTAAGAAATTTGTTATTGGGTGATTTAATTACACTGCAGGGGTTGCTCCAGCTATGTGGAAGGCTTACAAGGGTGCATGCCATTGCATTGTGTTTCCTTGATAAAGGTGGATTGGATGCTTTGCTGGACTTGCCTATTAGTTGCCTATTTTCAGGGTTTGATGGTGTTGCATCAATTATTGTTCGACATATTCTTGAGGATCCTCGCACACTGTGCAAACTTGCGGAGTCGGCATAATAATACTTTGTAGCAAATTTTTAAATCGAAATATGAGAAGTGTGTATGCCTGATTTTTCTTTCAAACTTGGCTCCCGTTATCTCCAGAGACCCTGCTGTTTTTATGCTTGCTGCACAAGCAGTTTGTCAGGTTGAAATGGTTGGAGATAAGATGAAAGGCAGAGTAGATTGGACAAACAAAAACAATGATTTGGAAGAGGTGCCCCTACAAGCTGATAAGTGGTGGGAGGACATTATTCCAGATAACGCTTATGAAAAATTGATTATAGCGGTAATATGGTCTTGTTGCTAGATCTCCTGACCATGAGCTCTGAGCGAGGTGATAAGGCATTGGTTTTCAGCCAAAGCTTGAGTGCATTAGATCTCATTGAGTCATTCTTGACAAAATTACCTCGGTGTGGAAAGAAAGATGAATACTGAAAGCAAAGGAATCAAAGTAGATACAGGGAATATATGGGCGGCTAGGAGACCTTGGTGCAATTCATGCAAAATATGACATTGCTATATCGAATAGAACCTTGGTATCACAACAATTATGATACTCAAGAAGCAAGAAAACTATCTATCCAGATTGAAGGAGGAAGCTAAAACACCTGAAGGAGTTCCATGGTTATTTGAATTAATCACCGTTTAGGAAGAACATCTCAAGTTAGCATTCTTTGCTGCACTAGGAAATACTGTTGTAGTAAAAGATCTTGACCAGGCCGCAAGAATTGCCTATGGTCCGGACAAGGAATTCAGGCGCGTGGTCACATTGAATCGATGCAGCTATTCTTGACCCTGTGGCAGATGACAGTGGTGGTTTGCAAAGTAGAAACAAAGTTGGATTGACGGCTTGGATCAGCTAGCTCAGATCTAACGGTTTACGGGGGTTCAAAGTAAACGAATTTTATGGGAGATGGCACCCCCGTAAAATGGTTTGATTGAAACCACCATCTACAAGATCGACGGTTATGGTGCACTACGGGGTCTCAAGGTTATTTCGTACAAGCTTCCATCAGCACCCCCCGTAGGTAGTTTTGGGTTTTCCAAAACCATGGGTGACTTTATTATTAATATGAATGCATAGTAGTGGGACCCAAAATGCGCTATTCGCCCTTATAAAACTTTCAATTCGATTTTTGGGTTTTATATTATATATTATATATATAATATTAAAACAAATATTTTGTAAATTTAAATGATTCTAGTACTTTCAAGAATCTGTTTCAAAACTGATCACAGCAGTTAGGAAGTTATTTTAGATGGCTGATATAAAAACGAAGATAGGAGGAGGAGAGGTGGTTTTGGTTTTCAGATCTCCAGACAGTGATCTTTGTACTGAGTTTTCAAGTGATTAATGAAGGAAATACAAACTTCTAGAATTTGTTGATATTGATTCGTCTCCTAGTTTACATAATGTATTTTCAATCCTTGAATAAAATGAAGTATCGAAGCAGCAGGTCTCTTTTTTCATGTGTAAATAAGTGTTAAAACCCTTAATAGGCGCTCCTTCATTTTAACTGTTCTTTGCTTTTCATTCTTCTAAAGTTTGAGATGATAGATTATGTACAGCAGCATATTATTTTGGGATTTTTCCTTCCATTCTTCTTCTGAACATTTCATTCTATATCAGCAAATAATAGTATTGTGGATCGTTTATAGCATTTTATTTTGAAGATACAATGATTAAATTCTGGAGGTGATTGAACATGGATCCATATCTCTGTGACATAGTTATTTGAATGTCTTGAGCACGGATTCCTTTACACAGCAAGGAATTGTTTCTCAAGGTACAACAGATCCAATGACAGAGCTTTCTCCATCAACAAACAGGTCAAAACATCCACAGGTTCCAGAACATCAAATTTCTTTCAACTTTAGCAAAACTATGTATTACTTCAAAGAGTTATCAAATGCCCCCTTTACAATGAGTTCCAACGCAGTATTTATGCTGCAAATGAGGAGGTGGAACTCATCTAGGGTTTGATAGTCATTAACTATAGAGTAAATGCATTTCTAACCTTGAAAACCATTCAAGGCATAAGGTAGGAATATGTTCAACTACTTATCTGTGCCAATAACTCTGTATTAACTTTCAATAGAAAGATAGGTGAAAAGTTTGACTTTGAGGCCTATCTTTATTTTTTACAATAACTGCCTTGACAGAGTAAAATATATTCTAAGAGGTAATAACTGCCAATTTTCCTTCATGGACAGAAAGTAGGCCATAAGTGGCAGTTAGACCCTATGGGTAAATAACTTCTTCCATTTGATTCATTCGAGGCTGATTTTGGTTTAATTTTCCTTTATTTAACCAATAAATTGTGTCTATAGGCCTTTAACTCTAATTTGTCTTTGATATTTTGTGTTACTGCTGTATGAATGATTTATTTATTTTATCCTTTATCCTTTAAAACCTTGATTAAACTTTAATCCTTTGCTTTAAGGCTTTGACTTTGCCTTAAGCCTTTATAATCATCTTTTGTTGACTTTTGCTTTATTTGACTGTTTTAACTTAATCTTTATCTGTAAGCCTTTGCTTTATCTTCATTCACTGATCTTTTGTTTTTGTTTTGCTGCGTGCAGGGGTTTCCTTTGGTGCACTATAGGGTTTTATGTTTCAACCAGTGGTCGTGAAAGAATGATTAAGACCTTTGAATCAAAAAACCTTATCCATTTTTTGTTTCAGGCCCTTGGATCGTCATCCTAAGGTCTTTGCCTTTGATATTTGACTATGGGAGGGCATTTCAGCCTTTTTCCACCATTAAACCTGCAATCAAACAAAAATAATTAATTTTAAAACCTGCGCTTTTGTGGATTTGAAACTGTGTTTCAGGGTTCTAGGCATCAGAGCATTTTCGGTGAGAGGAACAGTGTGTAGAGGGAGGGGTTCCACAAGTGAAAATAGGCATAAATCCACGAAAAATTTGAATTTGGCGCGGAAATAGAGGATGGCAGTTTTGCAAAACAGGGGGTGGTTTTTGCATTACATATGGGCAGTAAGTGGTTTTAGCCCAAATGAATGTGATTCCATACGATGGTAACCATGTGTCCTAGGAAAAACCGTTTTTTTCGTGTGAAAAAGAGGTGTTAAACCTCGGTGAGAGATTTCATGCGATTTGTGAGTTCCACCGTCAGATCTCATGGAGTGAGATCGACAGCATGGGAGAAATCCAATGGGGGGCACAGGTTGGTAGTGGAAGACATGTGGCGGGTAAGGATTGGGCGATGTTTTTGTGGGTGGAAGGTGGGTCCGGAGATGATGTGGGCTATTTCGTCAGGTAGTGGAAAGGATGTCGAGCAATGTAAAAAGGCTTGGGATATATGGGAGCTGTTGGATCGAGTATAATCAATGGTGGAGATCTGATCTCTGGTTTCCACAGATAAGAAATGGTCAGAGGAAATATGGTGGGGGAAAAGGCCGAACGCTGTTAGATCGGAAAGATCCACGGCTGTGATTTGCTCGGGAAAGTAATGGAGGGGGTTTGAAATAACAAGGGAAAGGGGGGTTAAAAACGGAGAATGGTCATGTGGGGAAAAGAATGAGACCGGGGTTTTTAAGGAAAAAGGGGCCAAGGGATTTTTAGCAGATGGTCGGGGCTCTCAGACCATATGGGAAAAAAGAGCAGAGTGTTAAAGCCCGAAAAGGGGCTTAAAGCCTAATTTCTAAAATGGGTAGAAAAAATAGGCCAAAAGAGGGTTTTTTTAACCTTTTGGAGGCTTCTAATAGGTTAGAAAAGGTATTTTAAAACCAAATAAGAGTGTTTAAAATGGGTTAAGGGAATTTTTTAGAGGAAATGAAGAGTTGATAAAGGGAAAATGGGCTATTTTCACAGGGAAATGGATTGATAAAAACAGGGATAAATAGCCTGAAATAAGCTTCTTTTTGAGACAGAAGGGTGATATTTTTGGGAAGATCTTGAATGAAGTTCATAGTGAAACAAATAGGTTTAGGATAATGAAGGCAGTGAGATTTCTAGAACTTACAAGCTTTTCTCAAAAGCTTGTTTTTAGAAATCTAAGGAATTATTTAGCCAGCATCTTGATATGACAAACTTTTATTGATGGCTAACAACTTGGACTTGTGATCCAAATCCCTTCTCCTGCCCCTTCTCTTCCTACTGATCCATCAAAATGAAATGACCACCAACCTTTTGTCTCCTTATCACTGATTTGTTGATCTTCTCTTTGCTGATTTTCAGACTGCTGAATTTTAGATTTTAGATTTTCTGCTTTCTTCTCATCCTCTACTTCGTTAGTCAAGTCATTGAAAAGAACAGCAGATCCAAGTTCAGTATCAAGAGCATAAATTGGAAAATTTTGAGGTTACTACTCACCATGTAGGCCATTCTTGTCTCTCAATGCAATCTCCTTTGCTCACCAAAAACAGGAATGGTGGCATAAGTAAGGTCCATCTGCATTGTACCTTTGATTTTTGCTGCCCATGACCTTGATAATAACATGCAAAACTTTGGTGGAATGTTTGCTATCATGATTTCCATGACCACTGTCTTGGCAGAAACTTGTGTAAGACCAACAACAACATCATTAATTAAACCAATGCATTGAACTCTTTTTGAATCAAAAGAAAACAAGTCCTTATATGGTCTAGTTATTTCTAACCCCATCCTTTCCATGATTACCTTGGGCATAAGATTATGAGAGGCCCCTGAATCCAACATAGCATTATGTAATGTCATGTCATGAATGCTAAGGCTCACATAAAAAAGAGGCACCTCCTCATTATGTTCATCTTCTAATCTTGGACCCAAGTATATGGTTGGATGATCCTCTAGTACATTCAAGATATCAGCAGCTCCTGGTTGTGAATTCAACATTTTAACAATCTTGCTTCTATACTCATTGACCTTGAGAATCTCACCGAAAGATACTGGTATTTTGATCTTAGAAATTTCATTTTCCAAACTGAAAACAGAAACAGATTTTTCAACTTCTTTGATAGGAAGAAGAGTTGGTGTATCTTTCTTACCTTCAGAAGCCTTAGGAGTATCTTTATTTCCATCAACAGCCTTAGGTGTATCTTTCTTAGGTTGTGTTTTATTTGCAATGATCGGCACATTTGTATTTCTGAGATTATATTGTTTTTGCATCTCAAAAATAGCATGTTGATACTCTTTTAGATAATCTGATGGTTCCTCTCCATGATTACCTTGGTCTGGTTCATCATGTTCCTCTTTAGTTAAAAAAATTCCATACATTTCTTCATCTAAGGAATTTCAGGTTCATCTTCTTCATCGATCAAGTTCTGCTGGAAAGGAGGTCTCAGTGGAGGATCAGGTTGTTGATTTCTTTTTTCTCTTGGTCTTTGTTGATTCTGAGGTCTCCTGAACTGAGGGTTTATAAACTAAGGTTCATGTTGTGTAGGAGGAGCAGAGGTATTCCTAAAGGCCAACCTATCCATCAACTTTTCCATTGTTTTCATCATTGAATCAAATTTATCATCAGAGGTAGAGGAGGAAGGTTTCTCTTCTTCTTTTAACTTAGTCTTACCCATTTTTGACTTTTAGCTGCTATCATATTAACCTCTACCTTCACTGCATCATTTTTCATTTCAGTAAGTGAAGGGGATTCTCTCTCTCTCAACATTATAGAAAAGTCATAATCAAAAGCTTTGGCATATCTCATCTGAGCTAAGGCTTGTGGAGGTTTTAAATGGGCAGGAATAGAGTCATAAAATTTATTAAAATTTTTTGAAAAGTTTTGAAAAGTTTCATCAATAGCTCTTCTTAAACTGTTATACTCAGTGAGCGCTTGTACTAGATTAGTTCTATTTCCCCATTTTCTCAAAAAGGTATCTTCAAACTCATTCCAATTATGAATACTTCTAGGAGTAAGGGCTTTGAACCATTTCCTAACTTCACTAGTAAAGCTCTGAGCAAACAATATCAACCTGACATCTTCATGATCAACCTCCTCCCTATCTATAAAATCATTAAATATATCTACATGTTCTTCTGCTGTAATCTCTTCATCACTTCCCCAAGTTTTGATTCTAGTAGCATACTTGCTAGGGAGGTAATGTAAAACAGCTGGAAGAACAAGAGGGGCATATCTAGTAGGTGCAGCAGGTGAAGGAGGTACATTTCCGGCCATGGTGAAAGGGATTGTAGTAGATTTAGGGATAGCAGAAATAGAGGATGAAGAATTGTTATGAGGAGGACTGTTTGGTCTTTGTTGTCCACTAACTATTGAATTCCAATCAGGAAGAGGTAAACCAGCTTTAATTTTCAACAAAATTTCAAAAGGGTCAAGCTCTTTCAACTTATCTAAAGACTCTCTTTCCAACAACAACTTAGAAGTGACTGCTTCCCAAAACTCTTCTTTATCTTCCTGTGTTACTATAGTTGAGGTATCTATTCCTCTCTTATGCAAGTCTAAGATAATTTCAGTTAATTCTTTTTCACTTTCAGATCTAAACAAGACTTCCTAGATTTTATCATCAACTCTTTTATCTTAAGGACTTCTTAATATTTTAGAGGACAAGAATTTTGAATGTGATGGAGTACCTG
The DNA here is from genome assembly GCA_034641835.2 of Pinus albicaulis. Lineage (NCBI taxonomy): Eukaryota > Viridiplantae > Streptophyta > Pinopsida > Pinales > Pinaceae > Pinus > Pinus albicaulis. The sequence continues at coordinate 1,315,324,128 of CM076578.1, read as the reverse complement.
ATATTTCAGAAATGCCTTGACTGACTCTGGAAATGGTGTTTGGATTGTCCATAATGGTAGGTGGATCTGGGTCAGGATTACTCCTCATGTATCTCCTTCTCGAAGCCACCTTTGATCATATAAATTTTGAATGGAGTCACCAAGGTAGATGCAGCCTCGAAAAAGCTTCCTAAGCTCCTGCTACCTTCAGAAGTTCAGCTTCAAAATTTCTGGAAAGTATAATCTTCAGGCTCCCGGCAGACACACCAAAATGTTATCACAAAATTAGACCTGATAGGCTGCTTGATCAGAAAATCTCATGTAACTATTTCAAACCTAATCTTTTTACTGAGGCTTAGCTTCCTCAGCCTGAGAGGGCTCTCTCAAGGGTTAATGATATGGATAAAGGTATACATGGCTAACTCTATTTAGGAAATAAACTGCTAAATGATAGACATAGGTTGAGAATCACATCAGTATGTATACATTGGGCTTATCGATTCAAATAAATTCAGTAATTTAGTGAATCTACTTAACATGGAATTTGAGGCATATCAGAGTTTTAGTCATAAGGTACACACACATGAAACTGTAAAAACACAGTCAGTTCACTTATATAGGAATTTAGAGCATCTAATAGATGAATTTTGAGTAATATAGATGAACACCACTACAAATGAAATATATAAGAGATGAAAATAGAATAGGAAAACACTAAAACTCCTTCTGAATCTCAAGTTGGTCAAGTAGAAGATCTATGTATTAGCTTAAAACAGTCAATTCACAACAAGCACATTTTTGCCAAAAATGTCCAACCCTTGAAAAATTCGACCTCATGGCCTTTAATATACCTCTTACAACATGAGATGATCTTCATTTACGCTATATACATCGAATTTATGTCCACTAACACCTTGCATAACCATAAAGCATGGAATTTATTACAAAAAGACACTTATCCTACTTAACATTCCTATTCCAAAAAGGACTCAAACTCCTTATCACTATATAAAACAACCTTATCTATTTGAAATTACATTATTGACAAGTGTATCATGACATGGTTGAATTTGGATCATGATATTCAGTTTCTTCATGACCACTTTGCTACCCTCCACAAAAGCAGGAAACCATACCCTATTTTTTAGGCATAAGATTCTTTCCCTTCCTTGAAAATTCTGACCATCATTTAATCTTCATTTCATGGTCCTTGTTTGTTGAAGATTAGCTTGACATGTCTCATCACTCTTCCCTATCCTCCAGCTATCCAAAACCACTTCAAATACCTTTCAAAAATTTGTAATGTATTGCGCTACGAAAACACAGTAGTTTTGTAGCGCTTTTAGTAGCACTGCCATTTCAAACCTGTATTCTTCAAAAATTTGATTCCTTCCTCATGAATTGTTTTAATTACCCTTTAACACCTTTTTCATATAATTTACAACACTTTACTTACCTTTTAGATCCTTACATATTGATCAAAGGAAATAGAAAAGGAAGCTACAACAGTTTCATAGCACTTTTCGGCTTTTTTACATTGAATGCGCTATGAAATTGCTAAGTATGCAGATTCTTCATAAATTTGCCAAGTGAAAATTGTAGTTTTTTCCAAAAAATCAAAATATACCTGTTTTCATCATTTACAAACCATACCAACTATAAATCCACTTCATTCTAGCTTCCTTGAGGCATTCCTTCTTCATTTTCACTTGGTTGACTTATTTGTTCTTCTATAACTGTCAATTTAATGCCTCTGCTCTGTAACTCATCATGAATTAAATCTAGGTGCTACTCTGTATCCTTCAGCTGGTCTTTAAGTCTTCTGTTAGTAGCTCTCAGATGAGTGTTTATTATTCTGACAAACTTAACTTATTTTATTTCTGGAACTGTCCATTTGAAAAATTGCTCTGTATTACTTAAAGTTTTAAAAGCAGAATCAACTTGTCCTTTCCGCATTTCCTTCATTCTTTTAAACTGTACTTTCCCGACACTATGCTTTCTAGATTTATTTTTCATGACATCAATTTCTTGATTTTCCAACTTTAACTTTTCCTCAAGGCACTGAAACTTTGTTTTATCTATCACTTTCTCTTTTCCCCTTTTTAATTTTCTGATTGTATCCTTCACTGTGGGTGATGAAAGATCAACAATTTCTTTAGGAGATTTAGTTGTCTCAGTGGGTTTTTTAACTTCTTTGTTGCCTTCCATTAATTTCATATAATGCCTTGTCATAGGCTTTCTTACTTGAAAAATGAAACCTACATCTCCCCCCTCAAATTCTAGCCTCCTTGCAGACTTGGCATTTTTTAGCTTATTCTCATCTTCCCCAATGAACTCAGCTTGGACAATGGGTGTTTCCTCTACGTCAATGGCATGAATAATATCCTCTAGATTCCCCTTTGTTACTGGGTTGTCTTCTGTAGCAACCATCTTTCCTTTCAATGCCGCTGCTTGGCTTCTAGTTACTCTTTTGGTCCCCTGTTTGCTGACATCTTGTTTCTGTTTTACATCTTTGACAACCTTTGATCTCTATTTTGCAGGTGGGAGAGTTAGTGTATCAAGCATTTGTATTTTCTCTACCATTTTCTCAATTTTCTTTCTTGGCTTCACTCTTGCAATTTCTTTTGATTTTGCAACTATAGGTTTGCTTGGTTTTGCTGGTGGTGGTGATGGAACTCCTTTAGCTTTAGGGTTTCTTGTAGGAGTTAGGGCTTCCAACTCAAAACCATTTATAAACAAGAATGATGACCAATCTCTGCCTATCTTCTGAAGTTCATCTAAAATTAATAATTTCATTAAGCTATGATGAAATAAGGATGTTTCACTCCCTTAAGACTTTTCTTGCACCTTATTAGCCATCTTTTCAAGACTCCTATGCAGATAAAAAGATAAATCAAGTGAAATATTACCAATGAATTGTAGAAGAAAATTGAAATGATATGAATAAACCTTGTGATATCTTCCTTCACAGGTGAAATATTTTTGAATGTTGAGCAACAGTTTTGAGTAATTATCTTTGATGCAGCTTCTAGGGATAGCATTGTTAAGATCCATATCAATGTGCTTAGGCTTCATGAACTCTTTACACTTCTCCATATCAAATTTGAACCCTTTGAACCATGTTTCTTGACCTCTTGGTATCTCTGTAACGGAAGCAATGACCTCTGTTGTGATAGACACACTTAGCATCTCGAATTTAGTGGTTGTTCCATTGAAATTCATAGAAAATTCCTTGGATACCTGTGTGTGACAGCCCTGTAACTTCTCAAAAAATCGTAAGAAACCTACTCTTTTGAATGCTTCCATCACTACTGGGTCTTCAATTATTGCCTTCATATCTTCAGGTTCATGCCTTAAGCACTGTCCTCCTTTGTGAATTTTTCTTTCCTCTGCCATATTCTTCAGAAAAGCTTTCAGCCTCACTTGATATGGATGTATCAGCCTCGCTTGAATATAATGTAACAGTTTCCTCGCTTGATATGGATGTATTAAATCTTTGTAAGAACTATCCATAGGTTTGGCTTGACACACAAAGCTCAGACATTACGAATGAAGACAAAAGATAGTGAGAATGACTAATTAGGAAAGAATTTGAATTTAAAATGTCCTTTCATAACCGAAAATGATGACTCACTCATACCTAAATTGACCATGATAACTACAAACGTGGGTGTGTACTTTGAATTCATCATTTCATGACTCAAGATGCCACTATCCTACCCTTTCCCAACGGTTTATGACATTTTCAAACTCAACTGGAAAGACAGTTACAAAACCGCGCTTTCGTAGTGCCTGCAGTGTAATTTTTACTGTTTTTGCTAAGAAACTATCAGCGCTTTCGTAGCACAATGTAATATTCCTACTTTAGCAAGCAGCTAAGGGGATTATTATTATTATTATTTTCAGACTTATTAGATGAATAAATGAGGGAAGAGACCCATACTTAACTAAAATCAGCATAAAAACCCTCTTGGTGTGAAAGGGGATCATTATAGTAGCTGGATTTCACACTCTCATGTGTGAGCAGGGATAAATGCATGGGGACAAGTTCAAGTTTGACCAAGTCAACAGCGCAGGAAAGAGAGGAGGAGATCATCCATAGAGACAGCGCAGTGCAAGTGGGAGGAAGATTCCTTGGTGAAGGAAGCCCTAATGAGTGGGGCCCAAGGAGAGGAGGCTCACACATGTTTAAAATGATGGCAAGTCAGCCATAACAAGTTTATGTTTATGATTTGATTTCTAGATTTGGTCTGAGAGACTATCCTGCTTTCTTCAACTGTTTAGTTGAGATTGTTGTGCTACTTAGCACAAGCATTTCCTATTTAGGAATCCTTCTCCTTTCTTAAGAGGCCTCTTGAAGGAGTTGTATTAATTTTCCTCACATCCAGGCTTGAGGCCAAGCATCCTCCTTCAGCTACAACATTATTTCTGCAGCAGTATAACATTGTGTTGCAGTGTGTTGTAGTGAGGAGTAACAACACCACTTCCAGCACTTATTTTTCAAAGGAGGAGGCTCTCTTTCTCTTGGGAGATCAGTGAGGAAGCATTCCGGAGCAGATTTGCACATCTTTGGCACTTGGCCAAATTACTCCCATCATCTACATCGCAATCCCTTGTAGGAACAACATCATTTTTTTGCAATGTTGCAGTGAGAGGTTCAATCCCCTCAAGTTTGAGCTGCTTTCTAAGGGAAAAGACCAACCTTTCTCCCGGAAAGTTTGTAAGGAGGATTTTCCTTCATTCCATTTATTGTTCAGCTGTATAAAGACATAGATTCAGTTATACTGCATCATTTTCAGATCCATATCTGCAGATCTGACATTTTTCACTTGTACTCTCATAGAACCCTTGCCGGGTCATTTCTATAATGTGTAAAAGAGGCTTGTTCTCCATTTTTCTCCATGATCTGATGTAATACACTCCATATTTTTTATTTCCATTATATTGCATCATAAACCCTCATAAAATAACACTGTGTATGCTTCAGTAAAATTTTCACAAGCTAAGTCATGGGGTTTGGGCCTTTTTGAGCCATATCGGGACTGGGAAATCTGTTTAACTTAGCTAGAGTGATTTGTTTTTGCTCCCTTTTGGTATGTAAGTCCCATATGACATGTTAGGTCCCTATATTACTAGTATAGTCCCTTATTGTTGTTAGTGTAACCCCCTTATTGTTATTATTGTACCCCTGTAACCCCCATATTGTTATTATTAGTGTAATTTGATACAAGAAATTTTTCCTAATGGTGAAAATATAGTAGAGGAAACTCATGATGAGAACAAAATAAATGTTAATCATGATTTCATAAACTCTACTGTTGGAGGGAAGAACCACCATATTCCAAAAATGGATATGAGGAAGTTTGATGGAAAGGATCCTATAACATGGATACTACAGATGGAGCAATATTTTGATCTCAATAATGTGAAAAACACACAAAAGGTACACATTGCAACTTTACATTTTAAAAAAAATACATTTGTATGGTGTAATGTTCCCAATTAGCCATTACTACTTGGAACATTATAATTGCTCCATTTTTGAAATAAGAAGTAGGAAACTCAATAAAATTTATCCCAGTGTGAAAAGGGATTGAGGTAGGAGGATAAAATAAAGCCTCTTGAGTGTGAAAAGGAGCGAAAGCAAGGAGCTAACTATAGTTGACCAAGTCAACCAACGTTGTCACAAGGAAGGGAAAGCCACTAGGGCAGCGCAGTTTTGAAGGAGGAAACTTCTCAAGGAAGCTACATCACCAATGAGTGGGGCCCAAGATGGAGAAGCTCACTTAGGATAAAAAGGAAGGGATAGCATCAAGGGAATTCATTCATTCATACTTCTTGTTTCCTCTTATGACTGATTGCAAGCTTTAGCTATTTAGCCGGAGTTGCAGCACTATTTAGTGCAAGAGTTCTCACGAGGTAATTCTAGTTTCATTATTATTGTAGCTGATTGGGAGATCCAAGGTGGAGGTCTTGAGTTCCATTCTCATCAACTATCTTGAGGAAAGCCATCCTCTAACCTTGACAGTGTAGTCACTTCCAGTCGGTGCATGATTTCGATAGTAGCTGCAGTAGCTGGGGTTGTATCTATCCAATTGTGCTTATTTTAGAAGAGGAGGAGGTGATTTCCACTCCAGGAGTTCTATTGAAGGAGGTGTTAGCCACCTATAAAAAATTTTATACCAAAAGGTGGCTAAATCATTTTTGGAGCCTTCAAGAAACAAGTTTTATTGCTAAAAATGTTATCTCTTGAAGACTCTTGAAGGCCTCATGCCTTTTTCCAAAATCTTCCATACTGTGCCCATTTTACACTCCGAAATTATGCTAATTTCATGAGAAGAAACTGCTACAAAATCACCTTTTTCCCTTTCCTCACTTGAAGAACTAACCTCCATTTTTCTCCCCTTTCATTCTCATCAAAATCCTTCATTTTCATATTTTTCTCCTTCCCCTCCATCACAACTCCTTTGATAAGGTTTAAGACCCTTTCTTCGCCTTATCGAAACCCTCACAACCATTGAAAAACTTGAAAATTTTCATTAAAAACACATTTTTGTATTGCAAACTTAAGCCCCCTTGGGCTAAGTTTCAAGCCATTTCCCCTCCACGTGCCCACACCCTAGAACCAGGTGCTAGACCCGCAAATTTCTTATCGCATCGCAAAATCTAAGCGCATAAGTCTGTGTTCCGTGTTTAAAACTCCGATGCCGATTAGCCCTGTATATTGTAGCCCTCGATCATATTGCATTTCATATAGACCATGGCCCCACCCGTTCATTGGCCGAACCCATTTCCGCCATTGATCATTGGGCTAATCCAATGGTCAGTGTGCTTTCTTATTTTCCACCCATCGCATCGGAAACTTCTGCAAAAGCTCTTCCGATTGTGCTCCTTTAAAAACTTCTGATTACGATGGCCTGATCGCACCATCGCATCAGCCTTCCTTTGATCGCTGATTCCTGATTCACTCCCCACCGTTGATCTGATCCTCAGATCAATAGCCTGTGCTACATTGCATCGCAAGTGTTTTTCCCAGCGCATTAACATAATTGCCCCGCCGATTGCGATCCTCTGATTGGATCTAGACCATCCACGTGTCTAGATCGGATGGTCCCAGATCTCTCCCTCATAGTTTTATCACCCTCCACCTCTACCAAAGGGTTTTTCAAAGTGAATCTCCACCGCTGATTTTTATGGGCAGATCTAATCCGATGGCTCATATTCATCCTGAAGCCCCAATTTCTTCTCCTTTGTATTTTACCTCCACCAAAGAGAATTTCGCATATTTTCTTTGCATTTCTTCTATTCTCCAAATAAAGTGACTCATTCACTTTATGTATTCACAACCAATCCCGACCATCTATCTCTGCGCAATCAATGGATCTGACTCATTTTTCTCCCACTGCTCTCCTTCCTAGCCTCCTCTAAACGAATCTACACCGTTGGATGATTCCATCCAACGACCACGCTCTCTCCCTACACCCTCTGAGGCAGTTTACCCAATGACGCAGGATTTCATAATTTTTTTTTATTTTTCAGGTTTCGAATGTTTTTCCCATAATATAAAGGAAAAGAAAGCCGAGGGTGACGATCCTCTGGCCTTTCAGTTATAAAAGGGAAAGACTACATAGGCTATACTCCACGTCTCTTCAATGCTTCATGAGGCATTGATGCCATATGAGCCCTGCGCGGCCTGCACGTCAACAAGACACGGTGTTACTTCTAAAAGAGTATCAGTGTCGAAGACAAAACATACCAGAACAGAATATTGAAGACAGATTTGGGGATTACGGCTAAGATTGATTATCAAAAGCCTAATCCCCCAAATTAAAACACAGTTAAAGGAAAATCATAAGTGTTTAATAGGCAGAAAAGCCTCCACCGCCTGTGGCTCGAAGCATTCAAACAGAGGCTGAAGTTATTGTTCAAAATAAGATATTTTCCTCAATGCAGCCGGAGAGTTGATTCTGCCAAAGAACTTAATGCAAAAATATCTACAGAGTTACTCCAACATGACATAGAGACCCAAAAGTCAACAAAAGCTCCCACCGATCTTAATCTTAAATGTAAATCAATTAATACAGTAAGAATACCTGTACGATTCTCCATTGAGCCCCTCAAAGGCTGAGAAGTCATTAATCTGTATTAATTTCCATGGGAGATATTTTATTAGGTCTCACTTCCTCATTCTTCTATAAATACCTCTATAGAAGATGAGATATTTTTGGTTGAGTTGGCTACTGAAAATTGAAATGTAATTGAGCTTGAGACTTCTACTTGTAAATAGTGTTCACTAGCCCTTGGTGCTCTGCTTGTGATAGATAAGTTAGGCTGAGATGTGTAGATGATTTCTAAACTAAAGCATTGGACTTAATGCTGTAGCTGGTTTGGAGCATCAATACAAGCTGATTTATGGGATCTTGGTCTATGTTGACGGTGATGTTTTTCTCATTGTGACTCGTTATTTTGTTTTTTTTTTCACTGTGTTCATCTTCTCTTATAAAGAACAACATGCATAGAGTTAGGACCTACTATATATCAGTACCCTTCTTTGACTGAAAATCTTTATCTGAATGTTTTCTTCCAATATGTGTTATTTAGGAATGATTTAATTCAGTTTAAGCATAGGAATGCTGGCGTTCCCTCGTCTTATTGTTTTAGCTGAATATTTTTCTTGGATGTTACTTTCATTTCATGTTAAATAGAGATGAACTAAGGAAGATATGGTGTGCCCTGGTCCTATTTTTATCCCCAAAGGCTGTCTGAATGTTTCCCTTGGAATGTGTTAAAAGCTGGCTAGTTTAGAAGTACTTACCAGATCCTAGGCCATTCTGTGTTCTCTTTGTGTTTGTCTTGAAAGTAACCAAGTAAAGCAGAGCTAGGAGAGTATTTGTGGTGAGCCCGGCCCGCTAGTTTCTACTCCAACAGTTGCCTTCAAGTTTCCCTCTGTTTTTATTATGTTTTTCTATTGAAAGTGGATCAAAGGATGACTAGTTTCGAAGTACTTACCAGATCCTGGATTGATTTTATGTTTTTCTCAAGTGTTTGTCAAAGGCTGGCTAGTTTCAAATTACTTACCATATCCTAGGCTACTGTTTGTTCTTCATCTGTTTAATTCCTCTTCTTTTTGTCTCATTTCATTCCATAAATCAAACTTTAAAGAGATCCTTAGACATAGATGACTTTCCCCATGGACCAATCTTGCCCCTTGCTATTTCAATTAAACCCTATTATGACTCCATAGCCCAATGGAATAAAACCTGCAATTATCTATCTTCTTGGCCGAAGCTTGTTCTATTTTCTTGCAACTTCACACCTTTGAAACTCTTTGCACTTAGAACTTTCCACCTCAAATAGTAATCATGCTCAACCATCCAAAAACAAAACAAACCCTCGGCCTTCATAACTAGCCTAATATCATTACCCAAAAATTCAAAGACAAATCCATATTTGCACTTATTGGAGAGATCCCTTTCCGGATTTAGGAGGGCTAGATCTTAGAATCCCAAAGTGGTTGAAATAATGTTCTCCCTACAGTTGGAATTTTTCCAATCTTGCTAATTACAGGGTGTTAACATCTCTGGCGACTCCGCTGGGGACTTGAACCCAGAATCTCTGGTTAGGTTCCCTTAAACACTTCATAAAACCTTGTGAGTAAAAATCAGCCTTTTCAAGCACTACCAAGAAGAGGTAATCATGATGAAACTTAATTGAATCAGGGACAAACTAGGCAAAACCTAGGATTCTCATAAAACTTTATCTAACCTTGAAAGAACAGTTGGCTTAGCCATAAGAGTGGACTGTCTTCGTCTCATAACCATAGCTAAGTTTTGAAATAGAGTTAGGACATTATTAGAAACCACACAACTGAAAAATAACTCAGAAAACCCAAAAATATTTCAGATTGGTATCCAATAAACATGGTGGTGGACCATAAAACCTTTTACCTCCTTACGAGCTAAAAAATTCCACTTGGCGACTCCACAATCCTAAACAGACCTTAAGACTCCACTGGGAACAACCCTTATCATTGTAATATCATTAAAACTCAGTTAGAGGACTGTAGGATTAAAATTTGTGCAAACAGATTAGTTGACCATTTAAAGACTGTCATACCTGGTTAAAATTTTCTTGTTTATTTGGGTCTGAAAAACACAGCATAGTGGCTCCTAGAAAGATTCACACTAGAGCCTATCCTGACCTTGATCCACCTGAGATAGTTGATAACCCAGAAATTATCCTTAGGAAGTCTCCTAGGATTAAATTACCAACTGTTCTTAGATCACCCTTGAGAGCGAATTCAGTTCCTGAAAATATTTCAGCTCTACAACAATCACAAGTTGAATTAGTAAATCCCTTTAGAACTAGGTCTCTTGATGATTTAGATCAGTTAGATTTTGAGTCTTCACTTTCATCTCCTGAAACAAGTGAACATCCTGGTAGCAGAGAAGCAACACCTCCTGATTTACATTTCCTTCACAAATTAGGTGTCTCTCATCCAATATCAGCTCAGTAATCTACTCCTAATCCATCCACTTTTGCTCACCCTACATCCACTGTTCAAGCCACTCCATTCTATCCCACTTTTCCTCTTGTCAATTTACCTCTTGTAAATCCACCTCCACCTCCTACCATGGCTACATGGTATGCTCCCTTAGTCCTTCCTGTACCATTAGTCAATCTTCCACAGGACTATCAGTCCAAAATTCCATTATATGATGCTAGCAATGCTACAATTGCATCACAACACGTGGATCATATTAATGACTACTTTGAAAGAAATGAAATTGATGATGATTCTGTCAAGCTTAGATTATTTTCTCAGAGCTTAGGGGGAGAAGTATGAAAATGGTTTAAAGGCTTAACCCCCCATAGTATCAATGAGCTCCAAGCTTTCCATCAGAAATTCTTAAACAAATGGGAAGTAAAGAAGAATCCTCTCCAAGTCCTTTCTAATTAAAAGAACCTCCATAGAAACACCAGGGAAAGTGTACAAGCTTATTGTACCAGATTTAACAGTGTATACAATGCACTTTCCCCAGATCTAAAACCTCCACAAGGCTCAGCTTTAAACAAGTTTCCTGAAGGTTTTGACCCTGAGATGGCCTATCAGCTGAGGGAAAGAGATCCTGCAACTCTTGAAGAGATGTAAAAGGGTGCTATTTCTGTGGAAGTCAACTTGATGGAGAAGAGAGCAAGAATGAAAAATGAAAAGAGAGTGTCCTTTAGAGAGGAATCTACACCCTCTACTTCCAACTCAAAGATGGAGAGAATGATGGAAGAGATGATAAAGAAAATGAGCATCCTTGAGAGAGCACAAGCCATTCAAAACAAAACTGCTCCTCAAAACAGAAACCAGAACCAGAATCATAATTTTAGAAGGAACCAACCTCCAAACAGACCTAGGGAAGATGATCAACAGATCACTCCTCCCTTTCACCAAAACTATGTAAGTGAGGTTGAGGAAACAGATGAGATAACAGAGGAAGATGATATCAGCATTTTGGGGGTAGATAATGATGACTTTGAAGTCCATTATGATAGAAAACAAGGTCTATACACACCTTATGATGACAAAAGAGATGATGATGAAAGTTATTATCAAGATATGGAAAATTTCATCATAGAGTCTCAAAGAGAATATGACCTTAGAAGCAAATCCAGTCAAAAAACCCCCAACAACAAAACCTCTGAAAAATCTTCACAAAACAACATTGTAACCAAGCCTAAAGTTTTCAAACAAAAGGAGAAAACAGTGGCTGTTAATTCTGATAAAGGTAAAGAGAAAGGCACTCAAAACAATGAAAAACAGAGTGCAGACCTTAGTAGTACTAACACTTCAGCTATTACTCCTGTTAAAACCATTTTTTCAAATGTGAATAGAACCAATCAGCAAGCTGATGTTGCTGATAGACTGGCAACTAGTAAGGCTGAGACACGTTCTTCAAAGAACCAAATCCATTTCAGCCTAGAGCAGGAAATTTCAAAAATCAAAATCTCTGTTCCCCTGACTGAGTTAGCTGCCCAGAATGTATATAGGACCCAAATTTTGAAGGCTTTAAATATTGAGGATAATAATGACACAGTCAATCTTAATGATGACCAGCCAGAGCTCATTTTTGGTCCTAAGATTGAAGGTAGATATCAAGAGGGACATGTTCCTCCCTTTTACATAAGTTTAAATGTTCATGACAAAATTTTGCACAACGCTATGCATGATTCAGGCGCCTCTCATAATTTAATGGCCAAAGCTGTCATGGAGAGCCTAGGCCTTGAAATCACCAGACCTTACAAAGACCTTTACTCCTTTGACTCAAGCAGAGTCAAATTTTTAGGATTAATTAAAGACCTCTGTGTTAACTTAGCCCAAATTCCAGCCAAATGCTTAGTAATGGATATTGTTGTGGCTGATGTGCCCCCAAAGTATGGAATGTTATTATCAAGATCTTGGGGGGCTAAGTTACAAGGGACTATGCAAATGTACATGACATATGCGACTATCCCTGTTTTCAATCATACTAGAAGACTTTACAGGGAATCTCATATGCAATACATAGTTACAAGTCAAGACAGACCACAAAACTCTCCCCTTTATTCTGTAAACATAGGCCTGGATTCATTTATCCTTTTCAATGATGAAACTTTAAGTGAACAAGTGAACTTGTCTGATTTAATGATAGATAGAGAGGAGGAAGAAGATAATGTAGGAGTGTCAGAACAGTTTGTTGAACCTGTAAACTCTAGAAAACAAAACACATGTCTTGAGCTACAAATCACGTGTCCTTTGCTTTTAAACATTGAGAGTCAAGAAAGAAGTCCTCAACCCAATAAAAAATTTGAGGAGTTAGGACGAGTTCAACAGTGTGCCGATACTCAAGAGCAATCAGAAAGCACAGTAGTTGAAGAGGACAATCTCCAAACAAGTGAAAACGAAAATAGTCCTCTATGGAGTATGCACTTCGATGGGTCTTGCACTAAGACCAACGCTGGTGCAGGTGTCTGGATTTGTAACACTGAAAAGAACCACACAAAAAGAATTTCCTGCAAATTATACTTCCAATGTTCCAATAATATAGCGAAATATGAATCCATGCTTCTAGGCTTGCGTTTGTTGAAAAATTTAGGAGCCAAGAAAATCAGAGTGTATGGGGATTCAGAATTAGTCATTAGGAAAGTCAATGGGGAGTATAACGCAAATCACCCAAGACTTAGGGCCTACCGAAACGATGTCACGGACCTTTTAAAAACTTTTGAATAATACCAGATAATTTTTGTCCTGAGGAAAAGAAATATTGGGGCCCATAATTTAGCCTTTGCAGCCAGAACATGCTTAATGCCATATGAAACCAAAGACTGTACAACTAAAATAAAATTCGGACCAGCCGTGCCTGATAATGAAAATTATTGGTAGGTGTTTGACGGAGACAAACAAATAGAAGACTTCATGCAATTCAGAAATGAATTAGAACTAAAAAGTTCAGACTCAGATTATGATACAGACTATAGTGAAGAAAAATTTCTTGGTGAAGAAGAACCGTCTCCTGAACTTGTTAATATTAATCTACTGTCAAGAAAACTTCAAAACAAAACAGAACTGACTACAGAATTAGAAACAAAAGAGTTAGAAATCCCTGCAGTCTAAGGATGAAAGTTTGCCAAAGGGTCTGGCACCTTTAAAAGAGTTGTTTGATTTCAACGATGTGGCCAAGAAGCCAAAACTTGAACCTGTAAAGACTGAAGTGGAAGAGTGCAATACAGGCAGTAAACTTAAACCAATGATGATCAAACTGTCTAAGACTTTACCAGCTCACATTAAACTCAAATACATAGAGTTGTTTAAATATTTTTCTGATGTTTTTGCGTGGAGTTACGAAGATCTTAAATCCTATGACACTGAAACAATACATCACAAAATCCCTCTCAAGGAAAACCAAAAAACATTCAAACAGAAACTGCGCAGAAGAAACCCTGTACAGCTCCCTTTGGTTGAGAAGGAGATCAAAAAAATGTATGAAGCTGGTATTATTGTCCCTATTAGATATTCTGAGTGGGTGTCTAATCTGGTGCCAGTTAGGAAGAAGACTGGAGAGATCAAGCTTTGTATAGACTTTAGAGACTTAAACAAAGCTTCATTAAAAGACAACTACCCTTTACCTAATATGGATCATATTTTACAAAGGGTGGTATGGTCTAGAAGAATTTCTTTGCTTGATGGCTATTCAGGGTACAATCAGATCTTAGTTCACCTTGATGATCAATTAAAGACAACCTTTACTACACCATGGGGCACTTTCATGTATGTGAAGATGCCCTTTGGTCTAATGAATGTTGGAGCAACTTTTCAGAGAGCCATGGACATAGCTTTCTCGGAAGAGCCGGGCTTCTTCATCATTATATACCTTGATGATGTCACTGTGTTTTCAAAACAGATGAAGAGAACTTAGCACATTTAAGAGAAGTTTTCGAGAAATGTGGAAAGTTTGGAATATCTTTAAACCCTAAGAATACACTATTTGGGCTCCAAGAAGGTAAAATTCTTGGGCACATTATTTCAGAAGAGGGTATTAAGATAGATCCACAGAGGATTGAGGCCATATTGCAAATCTCTCATCCTCGAAACATCAAGGAGTTGCAATATTTCAGTGGAAAGATTCATCCACAACTGGGCTGAGCTCCTTAGGAATATCACAAACATGTTGAAGAAGGAGAAAGGGGTAAAGTGGACCTTGCAAGCAAAGAAATCCTTCGAGCTGGTGAAACAAGCGTTAACCAAAACACCAGTTATAATAAGTCCTGATTTTTCAAAAGATTTTTATATTTTTTCATTTGCATCAGAATATACCATAGCTGTTGTACTTTTACAGAAAAATCCACAAGGACAAGAGCAGCCTATTGCATTCTTTAGTAAGGCATTGAGGGATGCCCCTTTGAAGTATAACATTATGGAGAAGCAAGCTTTTGCTTTGGTTAAAGCTTTGAAAGACTTCAGAGTATACATATTGCACTCACACACCATTGTCTTTGTCCCAAATTCAGTTGTGAAAGACATTCTAACGTAGGATGCAGATGATAAGAGAGGTAAGTGGATTACGATTATTCTTGAATATGATTTAGAGATAAAACCCACTAAGCTGATCAAAGGCGAAGGTCTAGCTAGATTAATGGCTGAATCAAATTTTGAAGTTCTTGATATAAATATGATTAACGCTTTAGATGATCAAGAGGAAATCTCAACTCCTATTTTTGAAGACCATTTCATGAATTCCTCTTGGTATGTTGATATTATTTATGTTTTTCTTAATTTAAATACACATCCTGGTTTGACAGAAACAAAGGCAAGGTTCCTAAAGTTAAAAGTTGTAAACTATTGCATTATAGATAGATGTTTTTATTGGAAAAATGCAAGTGGTGTATTGCTTAAATTTTTTCCTGAGTTTGATGCAGAGAAGGTTAAGCATGAGTTCCATGAAGGAGAGTGTGGAGGTCATTTGTACTGGAATACAATAGCCAAAAAAAATTTGAGGGTTGTTTGCTATTGGCCTACTCTTTTTCCTGATATACACAAGATGATCATTGCCTGTCATAAATGTCAACTTTTTGAAGGCAAAAGAAAACTGCTATCCCTACCTCTGCATCCAATCACTGTTGAAGCCCCTTTTCAACAGTGGGGACTTGACTTCATAGGAGACATCCATCCACCATATTCTGCTAAGCATAGATGGATTCTCACTACCACAGACTATTTCACTAAGTGGATAGAAACCATACCTTGTAGGCAGGCCAATGATTCTGTTATTATAAAATTCATGGAGACTAACATTCTCTCCAGATTTTGTTGTCCTACCAAGATCATCGCTGATAATGCAACAGCATTTGGATAAAAGAAGATGGTTTAATTCTGTCACAGATATCAGATAACATTGGGGCATTCCACGGCCTATTACCCCCAAGGTAATGGACTTGCAGAATCCTAAAATAAGATTTTAGTGAACATAATCAAGAAAATTTTGGAAGAAAACAAAAATTCTTGGCACACAAATTTGGTTCATGCACTTTGGGCTGACAGATTGACTTTGAAGAAATCTATTGGTATGTCACCTTTCCAGCTTGTGTATGGTACTGATGCAAATTTTCCAACCAGCCTTGGTGTACCAATCATGAAGTTGATTCAAGAGTTTCAATATAAAGATAATGACATGATGAGAAGAATAAATCAGACCATTCATCTTCAGCAAACTAGAGAGGAGGTTTATAACAAAGCATTGCAAAAGCAAGACAGCAATAAAAAGCTTTTTGATAGAAGAACCAAAGCCAACAATTTCAATATTGGGGACAAAGTTTTGAAGTGGGACTCAAGGAGGGAAGACAAGGGAAAGCATGGAAAATTTGACAACTTATGGCTTGGCCCTTACTCTATCCATTCAGCTGCTGGTAACAATGCATTTTTCTTACAAGAGTTGAATGAAGCAAAAAATTTTGGGGGTCCTGTCAATGGCAGGATGCTTAAGCATTACTTCTCTTGATCCATGTCATGTTTTGAAGCCTTTTTATTTTTTTTCCATTATTAATATCTCATCCACCATTGCATTCAAAGTTAGAAAAAATCAAAATACAAAAACAAAGAAAAGAAAGAAAAGAGGGCAGATTATGAAAATAAGAAAGGTACAACCCCATACCAAAAAGAGAAACAAATCTGAAAGTGTGCAAGCTTAAATGCCACTCCTGAAAAACACACTTCTAGTTAGTCAAATAGCCTAATCTTGACTAATTAGTTTTAAATTTTCTGCTGATAGGATAGTGAATTTTATTTTCCAAACTGTTTAATCTTGGCTTATTAGTAGGTAGATTAGGCTAGAAATTAAAGGTTCAAACATGGTCAAAATCTAAACCTAAGTTTCCAAAAATAATGACTCAAATCTGTTTCAAATTCTGAGTCAAGAAAGATGTAAATCTGGTTCCAATTAGTTCAAAATATGAACCAGAGGACAAGCAAAGACAACTCAAACAAAAGTCAAAACAGAGCTGTAAAAAATATGAAGGAAATGCTTTGAAATTTCACATCCTAAGCCTTCCATTTTGTTTTAAATTTCTGCAAAATAAGATCTATGTGTAGCTTGTTTTTATGCCATAGATCAGCAACAAGTTAGACTGTTCAATTCTGACTTGTATGCTTTTAAATTTCTGTTGTAGAATGTAGAGAATAAAAATCTGTTGGACAGTTTAATCCCAACAGATGGTAGATTAGGTAGAGAATCATATGGACTCAACTGTTTAATCTGAGTCCATGGAGAAATAAGGAGTAGAAATAGATTATATTTCATGCTTTCAAAAGAATAAAATGTTATGAAAAGAGTTTGCTAATCCAAGTGCACTCTAAAGAAGAAAAAATGTTAGTTTTATAGGATTGGGTAGGTAGAAAGCTTGTTGATGAAAGATCCATTGTTTTTATGGCTACTAATATGTTTTCAGAGCAAAAGAAGATTATTCAAAGAAAGAGAGGCAGCCCAATGGATGAGGCACTAATCAGCCTCCCAGAGAATGCAAGTCTGAAGTTCTTGATGCCTTCAAGAAGGCACCATCCCCAAGTGTAGCCACTGTTAGCCACCTATAAAATTTGTTATACCAAAAGGTGGCTAAATCATTTTTGGAGCCTTCAAGAAAAAAAATTTATTGCTAAAAATGTTGTCTCTTGAAGACTCTTGAAGGCCTCATGCCTCTGTCCAAAATCTTCCATACTGTGCCCATTTTACACTTCGGAATTCTGCTAATTTCATGAGAAGAAACTGCTACAAAAACACCTTTTTCCCTTTCCTCACTTGAAGAACTAACCTCCATTTTTCTCCCCTTTCATTCTCATCAAAATCTTTCATTTTCATATTTTTCTCCTTCCCCTCCATCACAACCCCTTTGATAAGGTTTAAGACCCTTTCTTTGCCTTATCGAAACCCTCACAACCATTGAAAAACTTGAAAATTTTCATAAAAAACACATTTTTGTATTACAAAATTAAGCCCCCTTGGGCTGAGTTTTAAGCCATTTCCCCTGCGCGTGCCCGCACCCTAGAACCAAGTGCTAGACCCACAAAGTGCTTATCGCATCACAAAATCTGAGCGCATAAGTCTATTTTCCATGTTTAAAACTCCGATGCGGATTAGCCTTGTATATTGTAGCCCCCGATCATATTGAATTTCATATAGAACATGGCCCCGCCCGTTCATTGGCCGAACCCATTTCTGCCATTGATCATTGGGCCAATCCGATGGTCAGCGCGCTTTCTTATTTTCCACCCATCGCATCAGAAACTTCTGTAAAAGCTCTTCCAATTGCACTCCTTTAAAAACTTCCGATTGCGATGGCCCGATCGCACCATCGCATCAGCCTTCCTTTGATCGCCGATTCCTTATTCACTCCCCACTTTTGATCTGATCCTCAGATCAATGGCCCGCGCTACATCGCATCGCAATTTTTTTTCTAAGCACATTAACATAATTTCCCCGTCGATTGCGATCCTCCGATTGGATCTGGACCGTCCACGTGTCTAGATCGGACGGTCCTAGATCTCTCCCTCATAGTTTTATCACCCTCCACCTCTACCAAAGGGTTTTTCAAAGTGAACCTCCACCGTTGATCTTTATGGGCGGATCTAATCCGACGGCTCATATTCATCCCAAAGCCCCAATTTCTTCTCCTTTGTATTTTATCTCCACCAAAGAGAATTTCTCATATTTTCTTTGCATTTCTTCTATTCTCCAAATAAAGTGACTCATTCACTTTATGTATTCATGATCAATCCCAACCGTCTATCTCTACGCGATCGACGGATCTGACTCATTTTTCTCCCTTTGCTCTCCTTCCTGGCCTCCTCTAAACGAATCTACACCATTGGATGATGCCATCCAACGGCCACGCTCTCTCCCTACACCCTCTGAGGCAGTTTACCCAATGACGCAAGATTTCATAATGTTTTGTTTATTTTGCAGGTTTCGAATGTTTTTCCCATAATATAAAGGAAAATAAAGCCGAGGGTGACAATCCTCTGGCCTTTCGGTTATCAAAGGGAAAAGACTACAAAGGCTATACTCCATGTCTCGTCAATGCTTCATGAGGCATTGATGCCATATGAGCCCTGCGCGGCCTGCACATCAACAAGACACGGTGTTACTTCTAAAAGAGTATCAATGTCGAAGACAAAACATACCAGAACAGAAAATTGAAGACATATTTGGGGATTACAGCTAAGATTGATTATCAAAAGCCTAATCCCCCAAATTAAAACACAGTTAAAGGAAAATCATAAGTGTATAACAAGCAGAAAAGCCTCCACCATCGCATTAGAGGCAAATTGATTCCTCTTAGCTACCACAAATCCACCTGTGCCTCGAAGCATTCAAACAGAGGCCGAAGTTATTGTTCAAAATCAGATATTTTCCTCAACACAGCCAGAGAGTTGATTCTGCCAAAGAACTTAATGCAAAAATATCTACAGAGTTACTCCAACATGACACGGAGCCCCAAAAGTCAACAAAAGCACCCATCGAGCTTAATCTTAAATGTAAATCAATTAATACAATAAGAATACCTGTACACTTCTCCATTGAGCCCCTCAAAGGCTGAGAAGTCATTAATCTATATTAATTTCCATGGGAGATCTTTTATTCGGTATCACCTCCTCATTCTTCTATAAATACCTCTATAGAAGATGAGATATTTTTGGTTGAGTTGGATACTGAACCTTGAAATGTAATTGAGCTTGATACTTCTACTTGTAAATAGTGTTCACTGGCCCTTGGAGCTCTGCTTGTGATAAATAAGTTAGGCTGAGATGTGTAGATGATTTCTAAACTAAAGCATTGGACTTAAAGCTGTAACTGGTTTGGAGCATCAATACAAGCTGATTTATGGGATCCTGGTCTATGTTGACGGCGATGTTTTTCTCATTGTGACTCATTATTTTGTTTCTGTTTTCACTGTGTTCATCTTCTCTTATAAAGAACAACATGCATAGAGTTAGGACCTACTGTATATCAGTACCCTTCTCTGACTGAAAATATTTATCTGAATGTTTTCTTCCAATCTGTGTTATTTAGGAATGATTTAATTCAGTTTAAGCATAGGAATGCTGGCGTTCCCTCGTCTTATTTTTTTAGCTGAATATAGTTCTTGGATGTTACTTTCATTTCATGTTAAGTAGAGATGAACTAAGGAAGATATGGTGTGCCCTGGTCCTACTTTTATCCCCAAAGACTGTCTAAATGTTTCCCTTGGAATGTGTTAAAAGCTGGCTAGTTTAGAAGTACTTACCAAATCTTAGGCCATTATGTGTTCTCTTTTTGTTTGTCTTGAAAGTAATCAAGTAAAGCAGAGCTAGGAGAGGATTTGTGGTGAGCCCGGCCCACTAGTTTCTACTCCAACAATTGCCTTCAAGTTTCCCTCTATTTTTATTATGTTTTTCTATTGAAAGTGGATCAAAGGCTAGCTAGTTTCGAAGTACTTACCAAATCCTAGATTTCTTTTATGTTTTTCTCAAGTGTTTGTCAAAGGCTGTCTAGTTTCAAAGTACTTACCAGATCCTAGGCTATTCTTTGTTCTTCATCTGTTTAATTCCCCTTCTTTTTGTCTCATTTCATTCCATAAATCAAACTTTAAAGAGATCCTTAGACATAGATGAATTGCCCCATGGACCACTCTTGCCCCTTGTTGTTTCAATTAAACCCTATTATGACTCCATAGCCCAATGGACTAAAACCTGCAATTATCTATCTTCTTGGCCAAAGCTTGTTCTATTTGCTTGCAACTTCACACCTTTGAAACTCTTTTCACTTAGAACTTTCCACCTCAAATAGTAATCACGCTCAACCATCCAAAAAAAAACCAAACCCTTGGCCTTCATAAATAGCCTAATATCATTACCCAAAAATTCAAAGACAAATAAATCTTTGCACTTATTGGAGAGATCCCTCTCCAGATTCAGGAGGCCTAGATCCTAGAATCTCAAAGTGGTTGAAATAATGTTCTCCCTAGAGTTGGACTTTTGCCAATCTTGCTAATTACAGGGTGCTAACATCTCTGGCGACTCCGCTGGGGACTCGAACCCAGAATCTCTAGTTAGGTTCCCTTAAACACTTCATAAAACCTTGTGAGTAAAAAGCAGACTTTTCAAGCACTACCAAGAAGTGGTAATCATGATGAAACTTATTTGAATCAGGGACAAACTAGGAAAAACCTAGGATTCTCATAAAACATTATCTAACCTTGAAAGAACAGTTGGCTTAGCCATAAGAGTGGACTGTCTTCGTCTCATAACCATAGCTAAGTTTTGAAATAGAGTTAGGACATTCTTAGAAACCACACAACTGAAAAATAACTCAGAAAATCCAAAAATATTTCAGATTAGTATCCAATAAACATGGTGGTGGACCATAAAACCTTTTACCTCCTTACGAGCTAAAAACTTCCACTCGGCGTCTCCACAATCCTGAACAGACCTTAAGACTCCACTGGGAAGAACCCTTATCATTGTAATATCATTAAAACTCAGTTATAGGACTATAGGATTAAAATTTTTGCAAAAAGATTAGTTGATCATTTAAAGACTGTCATACCTGGTTAAAATTTTCTTGTTTATTTGGGTTTGAAAAACACAACATAGTGGCTCCTAGAAAGATTCACACTAGAGCCTATCCTGACCCCGATCCACCTGAGATAGTTGATAACCCAAAAATTATCCTTAGGAAGTCTCCTAGGATTAAATTACCAATTGTTCTCAGATCACCCTTGAGAGCTAATTCAGTTCCTGAAAATCTTTCAGCTCTACAACAATCACAAGTTGACTTAGTAAATCCCTTTAGAAATAGGTCTCTTGATGATTTATATCAATTAGATTCTGAGTCTTCACTTTCATCTCCTGAAACAAGTGAACATCCTAGTAGCAGAGAAGGAACACCTCCTTATTTACATTTCCTTAACAACTTAGGTGTCTCTCATTCAAGATCAGCTCAGCAATCTACTCCTGGTCCATCCACTTCTGCTCACCCTACATCCACTGTTCAAGCCACTCCACTCCATCCCACTTTTCCTCTTGTCAATATACCTCTTGTAAATCCACCTCCACCTCCTGCCATCGCTACATGGTATGCTCCCTTAGTCCTTCCTTTACCATTAGTCAATCTTCCACAGGACTATCAGTCCAAAATTCATTATATGATGCTAGCAATTCTACAACTGCATCACAACACGTGGATAAGATTAATGACTACTTTGACAGAAATGAAATTGATGATGATTCTGTCAAGCTTAGATTATTTGCTCAGAGCTTAGGGGGAGAGGTAAGAAAATGGTTTAAAGGCTTAACTCCCCATAGTATCAATGATCTCCAAGATTTCCATCAGACATTCTTAAACAAATGGGAAGTAAAGAAGAATCCTCTCCAAGTCCTTTCTAATTACAAGAACCTCCATAGAAACACCGGGGAAAGTGTACAAGATTATTGTACCAGATTTAACAGTGTATACAATGCACTTTACCCAAATCTAAAACCTCCACAAGGCTCAGCTTTAAACAAGTTTCCTAAAGGGTTTGACCTTGAGATGGCCTATCAGCTGAGGGAAAGGGATCCTGCAACTCTTGAAGAGATGCAAAAGGGTGCTCTTTCTGTGGAAGTCAACTTGATGGAGAAGAGAGAAAGAATGAAAAATGAAAAGAGAGTGTCCTTTAGAGAGGAATCTACACCCTCTACTTCCAACTCAAAGATGGAGAGAATGATGGAAGAGATGATAAATAAAATGAGCATCCTTGAGAGAACACAAGCCATTCAAAACCAAACTGCTCCTCAAAATAGAAACCAGAACTAGAATCATAATTTTAGAAGGAACCAACCTCCAAACAGACCTAGGGAAGATAATCAACAGATCACTCCTCCCTTTCACCAAAACTATGTAAGTGAGGTTGAGGAAACAAATGAGATAATAGAGGAAGATGATATCAACATGTTGGGGGTAGATAATGATGACTTTGAAGTCCATTATGATATAAGACAAGGTTATACACACCTTATGATGACAAAAGAGATGATGATGAAAGTTATTATCAAGACATGGAAAATGTCATCATAGAGTCTCAAAAAGAATATGACCTTAGAAGAAAAACCAGTCAAAAAAACCCCAACAACAAAACCTCTGACAAATCTTCACAAAACAGCACTGTAATCATGCCTAAAGTTGTCAAACAAAAGGAGAAAACAGTGGTTGTTAATTCTGATAAAGGTAAAGAGAAAGGCACTCAAAACAATGAAAAACAGAGTGCAGACCTTAGTAGTACTAACACTTCAGCTAGTACTCCTGTTAAAACCATTTTTTCAAATGTGAATAGAACCAATCAGCAAGCTGATGTTGCTGATAGACTAGCCACTAGTAAGGCTGAGACAAGTTCATCAAAGAACCAAATCCCTTTCAGCCTAGAGCAGGAAATTTCAAAAATCAAAATCTCTGTTCCCCTGACTCAGTTAGCTGCCCAAAATGTATATAGGACCCAAATTTTGAAGGCTTTAAATATTGAGGATAATAATGATATAGTCAATCTTAATGATGACCAACCAGAGCTCATTTTTGGTCCTAATATTGAAGGAAGATATCAAGAGGGACCTGTTCCTCCCTTTTACATAAGTTTAAATGTTCATGACAAAATTTTTCACAACGCTATGCATGATTCAGGCGCCTCTCATAATTTAATGCCCAAAGCTGTCATGGAGAGCCTAGGCCTTGAAATCACCAGACCTTACAAATACCTTTACTCCTTTGACTCAAGCAGAGTAAAATGTTTAGGATTAATTACCGACAGTGCAGGGTAAGGATTGTATCTTTGTTGTTTTTGATAGGCTAACAAAGTACTCTCATTTCTTTGCCATTTCTGCACATTATACTGCTTCACAGGTAGTTGAGCTCTTCTTCAGATATGTTTTCAGACTCCATGGTCTCCCTAGGACCATAGTGAGTGATCGGGACAGCCGCTTCATGGGTGGATTTTGGTGGGAACTTTTCCGATTAGTAGGGATTGATTTGACCCCGAGCACCAGCTATCACCCCCAAACTGATGGGCAGACTGAGATAGTGAACAAGTGGCTAGAAGGTTACTTGAGGAACTATGTGGTAGGGCAATAGAAAGCTTGATTATGGTGGCTCCACTTGGGGGAGTATTGTTACAACACTACTCACCATATCTCTATTAGCATGACTCCATTCCGAGCCTTGTATGGATATGAGGCACTTTCATTTGCTGATGTTATGTGTAGAAATTATATGAAATAAGCATGCATATGTCCAAGATCCACCTGATCTCACACTATTTAACTTTATGCAATATACTGAATCTATTCCACTTGTTAATATTTTGCAGAAAAATTAATTGCACACACATATGAAGCATAAACAAAAATATTCAATTGCACATAACACAGTTTTTAACCGGGAAAGCCTAAAGATGAAAACCCCAACTATATATTATGTAACATGGAGATCATATGACAATCTCATACAAACATACAAAGCTTATCACAAGCTCCCAGTACAGTACAATTGTCATACACTATACAGGCCTAATCTTGCAAATCCACGCACTGATCTTTGGCACCTGCTAGTCTGCCTCCACTGCGCAATATATGATGAAGAATAACTCTAAATGAATTCAAATTACTCCATCCTTGACTGCGCAATCCTCATAGGCATCTCCAATATGTGTGTGATGCAATCAATGCATCACTATAGTCACAATAGATAGTCTATCTTTCCCTTTCACCTATCTCTCCACTGGTCTCCACTGAAACTACCATGCACTGTAGTTAACTACTGTATTGTTCAGTTGATTAATGAGTTATTATTTGTGAATTAATTAACTAATTTATTCACTCCACTCTCACTAGTGTATCAATCAGTTAGACTAGATACAACTAGCTCAACTGAGTCTAACTGAGTTAAATTGAATACGACTCCATAACTACTTCTTACAACTGTGTCATAACTCTGCCACTTGAGTTCTAACTGAGTCCTCCATGCATTAACTCTATTAAACCCTCAGGAATAGTGTAATTTCTTGTGTCAGTTGTTGTGCCACATCTATGCATTGAACTAAAGTGCTCCAAGAGAATACGTTGTTGTTTAGAGTCTGATTATTATTACGAGCTAATAATAATCGACATGCATATATTTTTAGATTGACGATCTATAAATAGACTTCGCCCAATATTATAAAAATAGAATTTAATCTATTTTTCCAACTTGATCAACCATCCACACATAGCATCCTGCAACTTCTGAAATATGATCGACATGTCTAAAAATAGACATAGTCTAAAAATAGGCTTGCGCCAAAAATAGCCTGCAGGCCCACTTACTGAAGGCGACTCTTTTCACTAAGCTCATCATCTTGTTGAATCTCAACACTCCCTCTCAACAAGATAGGGATTATCCTTCACCCCGATCCTGCCTCTATGGTATTTGAATTTTCTGCTAGTGAGCACCTTCGTCAGAATATCTGCATTCTGATCCTCCGTAGGAATGTATTGAATCAACATGATCTTCTGCTGCACACAATCTCTGATATGATGATACCGGATATCAATATGTTTATATCTATCATGAAACACAGGATTAACTGAGAGTTTAATGCGACTCTGATTATCATAATGAATCACTGTGGGATCTAAATGTGAACCAAACAAACCAACCAGAATCTTCCTCATCCAGATAGCCCCACATGCAGCTAAAATTGCTACCATGTATTCTACTTCCGCTGAACTGAGTGCCATGGATCTTTGTTTCCTACTATACCAAGAAACTACAATAGATCCGATATTGAAAATCCCTCTTGATGTGCTCTTTCTGTCTATTGGGCTTCCTGCCCAATCTGCATCCGTGAAGCCATGCAACTTCACCTCATCTGTATGTCTATACCATAAACCATACTTAGATTTGCCCCTGAGATATCTCAGGACATGCTTGCCTACCTTCCAAAAGAGCTTGGTAGGCTTAACCATTGCTTGTGAAAGATGGTTCACCGCACATCATATGTCTAGTCTTATATTGACTAAATACATGAGAGAACCCACCAACTGTCGATAAACAGTGGCATCCACTACCTCTGCCGATGTAGCATCCTCTTTCTTCCAATTTCCTGGAAGAGGAGTGTCGATAGGCTTGCAGCCTTGCATGTGAAACTTCTCCAAGATCTTCTTGGGCATACTTTCCGCGACACAAATTACCACCTTCCCGCTACCATATTTCCAATCCAAGGAAATAATGAAGGAGGCCCAAATCCTTCATCTCAAACTCCTTTGCAAGATCAGCCTTGCATGAGTGTATCAACTGCTCATCATCTGTTAGTATCAAATCATCAACATAAAGTACAATGATCAAAATCTTACCCTCAACCACAATCTAGTATAGGTTTGCATCCGCCTCACTCTTAGTGAAGCCAAGTCCAGTGAAATATTTGTCGATCCGAGTGTACCAAGCACGGGGTGCTTGCTTCAGCCCATACAACGCTCTTGTGAGCCTGCACACATGTGACTCGCTGCTGAAGATCTCAAATCCTTCAGGCTTCTCAATGTACACCTTTTCCTCAATGATCCCATTAAGGAACGTAGTCTTCACATCCATCTAATGAATGTGACAACCCATCTGCGCTGAGAGATCAAGGATGGTCCGTATAGAAGAATACCGTGTGACAGTTGCAAAGGTTTCTTCATATTCAATCCCCTTAATCTGTGAGAAGCCTCGGGAAACAAATACTGACTTATACTTCTTGACGCTCCCATCAGCAGCTTGCTTTACCTTATAGATCCATCTTGATCCTACAACTGATTTCCCCACCGGCCTTGGAACAATCTCCCAAGCACTATTTCTAAAAATGGAGTCACACTCCTCCACCATGGCATCTACCCATGTGGGCTCCTGCGCTGCTTCTTCAAAAGAAGATGGCTCTGTCACAATACACTTGCTCATAAGAGCCATGTATCCAGTATATTGATCAGGTGACTGTCTTTGTCTACGCTGTGATGTGGGGACTGCTACATTCTGTGTCGCATCCACCTTCAGTCTCTCAGCTTCTGTGGTATGCTTTCTTCCTTGTCTGATGTTTGGTTCTCCATGAGTGGACTCTTCCACTTCATGAATCTCCTCCTGTGGTTGATCCACATCCAAAGGCTCATCTTTGGGAACAAGAAGTTCCTCCTCTGCATGCAAGTGTAGCTCCCTCTCAAGTGACAACTTCATGGCTTTTACCTCATTGAATTTTATATCCCATCGCATAACAGTCATCCGACTGTTTGGAAACTACACACGATAGTTATGGGGTGTTTCTGTGTACCCCACAAATATCCCAACTTCTGCAGTGGGCTCCAGCTTCTTCCTGGCTTCCTTCGTCACATGAATGAAAAAAAGTGAGCCAAAAATATTCAAATGAGAAATATCAGGCTTCTTACCAGTAAAAGCTTCCTTAGGTGTACTCATGCCAAGTACTCTATGAGGACAATGGTTTTTCACATAAACCGCAGTGTTGCATGCTTCCGCCCACAAGTGCATCGGTAGGCCTTGATCATGAAGAATCGCTTGTGTAGCACCCATGATCGTTCTGTTCTTTCTCTCAGTGACCCCATTCTGTTGTGGGTTATGAGGCGCTATGCATTCTCTTTGAATTCCTTCTTTTCTACAAAAGTCTTTGAATTCACCAGAGATGTATTCACCACCATTATCGCTCCTTAAAGCTTTCACCTGCTTCCCCGAATCCTTCTCCACCAATGCCTTGAACTCACAGAATTTTGAGAACGTTTCACTCTTCTTCTGCATGAAGAAGATCCAGCATCTACGAGAAAATTCATCAAAAAATATCACATAATACCTGTGTTTCGTTGTTGAAGCAACCGATAATGGTCCACACACGTCTGTGTGAATTCTCTCTAGGATCACCGAAGCACGTTTCTCCTTCTCATGAAAGGTGGTCTTCACAAACTTACCCATTATAAATTTTTTGCACTGATCTGACTGCGCAATATTACCCTTGGGAATTCCAGTAGAAATCTGCTGCAAAATTTTCAAAGCGCCATGGTGAATATGGCCCAATCTCCTATGCCATAATTTGCCCTCATCCTAGCTCACCACTTCTTCTGCTTTGCCTACCATTGCAGTGTAGCCATCTACCTCTAGCTTGTAGAGGTTCTTAATTCAAACCCCTATATTCTTGGTTTGACCCATTGTTTTATGTCGAAGGAAGGCTTTTCCCTCACTGAAAACAACATCATAACCCCCGTCTTCCAGCATTGCGACTGAGACCAAGTTCTTCTTCAGACCTGGAACATGCATGACATTCTTTAACAAGAATGGATTACCGAACTCCCTCTCAAAGGTAATGGTCCCAATCCCAGTCGCACTATACCAACCATCGTCACCCATCTCTATATGCATCTGGAGGTCCTTCTCCTCCAAGTCACTGAACAACTCTTTGTCTCCCATCATATGGAAAAACGCACCACTGTCAAGATACCACACCAATCCCATGCAACTTGGAACCAAGCATGCGATCAAAGAAAAAACCAGCTCAAATTGCGAGGCTAAGGCCTCTCCATCTACAGATCCAGCAGCCTGCTTATTCTTCTTCTTCTGTGGAAAGTTAGTGGCGAAATGTCCATGCTCGTGACAGTGAAAACACTTCATTTTGGACAAGTCCTGCTTCTTTCCTTTCGCATCGGATTTAGAAGGATTTTTCTTCCCCTTCCCTTTCCTTGCTTTGGTAGCCAAAGTGAAATTATCTTCATCTTCATTCTTCAATGAAGATCCATCCTTGGTACCCCACCTTATCTCTTCTTGCACAAGATCTGACCAAAGTCGCTCCCATCCTGGCATTTTCTCCCGTCCATTGACAGAGTCTTCGTGGCTATGCCAACTCTTTAGAAGCCCAAGGAGAGCCAAGCTAACCAAGTCTTCTTCATCAACATCAACCCCCACACTTCCCAGTTCATCCTTACAGTGGAAAAACTTCGTGAGGTATTTTGGAATATTGTTGCCTTTCTCCATTTTTATTTTTCTGAGCTTGTCTTTAAGCACCAACTTCCTCTGGTCACTTCTGCTTTGGAACAAATCTTTCAAATCCTTCCACATTAAGAATGGAGTGGCTTTCACATGAAGGCTGGACACAATGTGGTCCTTCACGCCTTCCAACAAAATCCTCCTCGTCTTTGCAGTCTTCTTTTGCCATGCATCAAGTAATGCAGCATCGCTAGATCTCAGCTTAGGAACATCACTATCGATGAACTCCTTCAGCCCATTATCCTCCAGCACTGCCTCCATACTGTCCTTCCATCCTATGTAATTCAAGCTCCCATCAAGGGCATACTCCAATCTCAACCTGTTGAAAGACATTTCAATGTATACTCGACTTCTGCACCAAGAATCTTCTATAGCAAATTCAAATTGTCCACCAACACAAACTCACTTCACAATTGCAATCTTCAATCAACAATGCTCCGATACCATGTAGAAATTATATGCTCTAAGCATGCATATGTCCAAGATCCACCTGATCTCACACTATTTAAATTTATGCAAGATACTAAATCTATTCCACTTGTTAATCTTTTGCGGAAAAATTAATTGCACACTGTTATAGCATCATTTTTCACCCTTATGTGATTCATGATTGTCTCTTTGGCCTTGGGCACCCATTCCCATAGACTTGAAAAAAATTCATAAAAAACAGTGTTCAAAATCCCATACGCGGGTATGCCCAGACTTTTCCGCGTGTATACGCGAGTCCATACACACTTTTCCACGTATGCCATTAAAATCATTTAAAAATATATAAAAATTCCCTACTTTCGGGCTGGGTTGATGGTTACTCCAGTAGTTCAACCACCCCAGCACGTGGCCAACTATTTCCAACTGATTGAAACTACTTTGAGGGAGTATAAAATCCCCTCATGTGCATGGCCTAAAGGAGAGAGAAATTTATAGACATTATACTCTGTTGGAATCCCAATTCAAGTCTGATTTCCCGTGCCTCCTGCACTTTCCCAGATTTTTACAGGAAACCCTTGTTTCCTGGAGATGTTCATCTGTTTATATGTCATCTCGTGTGCACAAGTATTGAAAGTATCCTAGCGAGGCAAGGTCGGGACGGATCCGGACGACGGTCTGTTCGAAGATCGTGGAAGGATTCAGGTGATCTCTCCACTTTTTATTACTGTACATGCTGTTCATAATTAAGAAGAACCATCTTGTTCCTGAATTCACGTGTTAATATCTGCTTGCATATGTGAAAAAATTATTATTTAAGCATTTATTATTTTTTATATGATGTTTCACATGGATTTCACTGACATTTAGGATAAATATATGTTGTACAACTAGATTTCCGTGCACGTTTCTTCTTGGTTTTCAGGTTGAGGAGGAAGAAGGGTTGTTGGGGGTTTGGACCCCGCGGGATCTACATCAAACGTAGGATTACGGGTGAGTTATAATATCGATGTAATCTAGGTTTTAGCATACAAGTGTGGTTGTGTGAGTCCTTCTTGAATAGCATGCCCTGATCTGTGAAGGTTTTGACCCAACAAACCTCTAGGGAGTTATTTCCCGAAACATAACTAGCGACTCCGCTGGGGATCGCATTCTTGTGATTCCCCTGTTGGGTGGTTTCAGCTGTTTGAAAGGTTTCCAACAGTTTTAATCGTTATTTCCAGTCCAGTCAACTTTTTCTTAGTAAGACTGAAGACTTGGTTCTTTATCCAGGCTTGATCATTTTTGTTTTTCATTATTTACCTTTTCATACGCGAGTTTTTCTGTACACAATCGCGTATACATGCAGTTTTTGTTAAAGTAAGTCGTGTATACATGGGTTTCCTTTGACACATTCGCGTATGCACGCTTGTTTCAAAACTGTCAAGTAGCGTATGCCTGGGTAAATTTTGAAATTTTTTATTTCTTGACTTTTAGGTCTTGTCTACCTGTGGAGACCTGTTCCTGCAGTGTCTTTATAGTCTCTGGATTGTGTTGATAGTGGTTATTCGTCTTTTTCTCTCTTGTTTGATTGAAGACTGACTTATTAGGCACATCTTGTTTTTTAGTGCTTGCATTTCTGGTTCGAGTACCAAGATCTCTTTCTCGAGATTCTTGGCTGTTCTGCTTAATCAGAACAGAGAGCTTCTGCTCATACACTCTTTCCTCATTTTATGTTTTGCTTTGCACTTGGATTTTTGCCTGCTTCTGGTTGGTTTTCTTGAGTTCATTTGACTAGGTCTTGTTGCAATTTTTGAAGAGTCTTTCTTGGTTCTTTGAAGTTTTTTTTTGCTGCAAGGTTGTACTATTCTTCTGGGCTGAGTTACTGAGTTTCTTGTCTTCTTTTGCTCATATAAATATTGCTACTAGGTGGCACTATAATATTTGGAGCGTTTTTGAAGTTTTGCTTGAAATTCAGAGTTGTTTGGCTTGGTAATTGGATAGTTTTCTTGGTCTCTTCGAGCTCTTCTTTTTATAAAATTCAAAAGCTCAAAAAACATTTTGTTTTGTCATTTGCTTTTGTTTTTCATTTTTGTTTTCGTTTTGTTACATCTTTTGAAGCTTTGTTGAGATTTCTTGCCTTTGGTTTTTGACTTGATTTGGGAAGGGAATTGTCATTGGTTTCTTCCTCTTGTGTCAAGCATATTATGGTGTCTTTATACTGGAGTTTCTGATTTTGGGAACTAGTTTTGTGGACAACCGAAAAGTTATAAAACTGAAGGATTCTTGGGAAATTTCTCTTTGCTTTGTTAGATTTTTCATCTTAGAATTTGCATGCTCTTAGTTATTTGCATTAGGTGCACTTAAGCATTTATAGTCTTTTTCATAGATTTTGCGAGTGTGAGTTTGATATTTGAAAAGAATTTTTTTTTAGTCTCGTAGAACCCGTGTAGAAATTTCTTTTCATCGAAAGGCAATTACTGCATTTGCATGTAGTTTGGTTTTCATTAATTTCTTTTCTGCATCTTAAAACACCACAAGTTTCATTTCCATATCCCATTGACATAATATAACAACCAATTAAAATAAGCGCTATAATTTAAAAACAACTAGCAAGTTTTTTATTAAGTGTCATACACCAACTAGCTAGGTTGTAGGGCCTTGGATTAGGTGAGTGGAGAGTTAAGTCTTCAAGGCCGCTCAAAATAAAACATATAAGTTTTATTAATTGAGCGAAATCCAACTCCGTTAGGTGGACCGGGAAAGCTCTCCTCCAGAGAGTCAAGCGCGAGGCGAAGTGAAGGCCGAGAAGAGGGATACCCCCTATCTGATTTGCTGGATCTTGCCTCAAGACCGTTCCGCTCGGCTTCTGACACGGATTGGTGCCCATAGTTGCCATTCCTAGGTTCCACACAGGTGACTGCGGGGGGGAATACCCATGGTACCTGAGGCAGATGTCGTATCACTTCCAGCAGTACTTCTGGGGGGTGCCCTTGCGAAGCTTGGGTACTTGTGCCGGAAAAGGCTGTTGTTAGGAGGTCGGCGTAACTGTTTCTGTTACCTTCGCTAGTAGGCCTGGGCCGTAATTATCCCAGACTACTTTCGGGAGGTCCTATTTTTCGCTTTCTCGTATTTTGGTGTCCGGTCCTAATCACCCGGAGCGGAAATACCTGAAGGCTGCTTGCTTGGCTGTATCTTAGGGATTTTTTGTAGTGAGTGCTCTTTGCTCCTAGCTTGCTTAGCTTTATACTTTTTTGAGTCTAATTAAAATTTTTTAAAGTGGCTGATCAAGCGCCTCGTCGATCGAGGAGAATGTGGGGGTTATCTCCCGAGAGTGCAGAGCCTTCTTCAAGAAGGCGTAGGAGTAACATAGCAGGTGAATATCACCCTGTGGTATCGGACGCAGTGGAGAGTGATCCTCCACAAGGGCTTGAAGGTCCTGTAGTTGGTTCTGGTGTGGGTTCCGAGAGGAGCGTTCCGCTCACCTCGAGAGTCTTGTTTCCGGGAGAGTTAGGAATAGAAGTAGAGGAAGTACCTGAGTCTCCTCAGTCACTTCCATCTCCTCTTCCTCCTGATTATCCGTTTGTTGTTGAGTACATCGGACCTGAGTCTGCAAGACCAGAATATCCTCCATTTTATTCATACCTTTCGATGGCCACGACTGGGAACGCGGCTTTTGCTGTGAGTGCTGCAGGCATTCAAACTCCTGCTTCAGTTGAAGGAGGAGGCACTATTGCTATATCTACGATTTCTTCTAGTACTGCTGTGTTTGGATCTGGTTTCACCCAATCACATGCTTCTCAATCTGGTCCCTTCTGTTTTGGAATGCCCACTAGTGGGATTCCTCCTTTTTCCTTTTTCGCTGCTGCAGCTGCATCTACACCCATGTCTTCCATGGCTAGTGGGTTAGCTTCTTTTCAAGGGTTCCCCTTCGGAACTAGGCATATTCCTAGTTCAAATCCTTCTTTAGGGTGTTTTCTTTTTACTTCTCAGACTTAGAGTTTTAACCCTTGGTCTAGAGGTCAGAGTTCGAATACTTTTACAGGTTGGAACCCTGTATTTACAACAGCGGGGGCAGGGAATCAGTTTTACACTGGTCACCAAGGGAATGCTTCTTTCCCTTCGTCGAGTGATTATCAGACTTTTTCCCCTCTTTATAATGCTTGGAACCCCTATCAGGGGCTTTCTTCTTCATTCAATACTTCGGGATGGGGAACTGGTCCAGTCTTTGGTAACTCTACGTTGGGAGGGGGTCCTTCTCCGAATGTTGGGTCTTTTGGCCCAACATTTTCTACGAGTCCTTTTTGGCAACCTGGTGCCTCATCAAATCTAGGGTACTCTTTTCAGAATGTTGGGAATTCATCCCATCAAGGATGGAATCCTCAGGCTCCACCTCGTTTACCTTTTCTGGCAACGTTAAACTTGCCAGATCTGTCGAAATTGACAAACGATCCGTTCCGATATAGTTCGGGGTGGCCTCCGGTTCCCACCAAACTACCTTCAGACATTCCAGAGTTTGAAGGCAAGAATGAGAGGACCCGACTGACCATATCACCACCTTCCATTTATGGTGTTCTTCTAACTCCCTGATCAACGACTTGATTAGGTTGAGATTGTTTCAACGCACCTTAACTGGAAACGCTGCCAAGTGGTATATTGAGTTAACTGGGGGAAGCTTTGCCACGTTTGGAAATCTGGCTACAACATTTCTAAATCATTTCCAGTTGCCTGTCCGTTATGATGCTGGGACTGAACTCCTAGCTAATTTTAAACAGGACGATGCAACCCACATTTCTGATCATATTCAGGAATGGCGGAGAAGGAAGAGGCTTATCAAAGCTCATATTCCAGGAGAATTCCTTTTGGAATGGTTTCTGAAATCTCTGCAGTAATATATTTCTAAGGATGTATCCCTGTCCGGGGTATTTTCCGAGGAGCAAGCCATTTTTAGGGCCTAGCAGCTTGAATTGATATATTCTCAGTCTGGGGTCCTTCATAAATATTTACCTAATGATCCTCGCTCCAAATTGGACTTATCCAAGACTAAATCCGGTCCTCATGGTGATGGACTTATTGGGTCGATCAATAGTGGTGCAGCAAACCTACTTAGTCAATTGCAGCAGTTGTCTATACAATCTGCTTCTTCTGGTCAGGCTGTGCCTGCTGAATCATCGCCTTCTCAATATTTGTCGGTAAATGCCGTTCAGACTTCTAACCCTAAAGAAAATCAACAATCCGAAGGGAAGAAGAAGGGACGTAATAAGAAAAAGGGAAAGAATGGGAAGGGTAATGCAAATAAATCCAACGAGCATGTTGGTGAGGGTCCAAAGGATAAAAATAAAGTGAATTTTCCATGCAAGTTATGTGCTGGAGACCATCTTACTCACCTTTGCCCTAAAATTCGGGATGCGCAGTGCTTGTTAGCTCAGCAGGGTTCTTCCAGTTCCTAGGCTGTGTTGACAAACCCTTTTCCCCAAGGGCAACAGCTAGTTGTTGGCGCGAATCAAAATACTGGGGCTTCCTCTGGGGGCACCCAGGAAGGGGAAATTTCATCAAACATATACATGATGAGTGCTCATGTGGATGTCGCCACGAGATATCGTGATTATGGCAAAGATGAGTATTCAAAAGCTAAGGCTCCTCTCGATGCTACTGAGCCGCTTCACATTACGAAGCCTACTGTTGAGCCTATACCTCGGATGCCCAAAGCATCTACTAAGCGTACGACGATTAATCCAAATGCCAGGGCTGCCCAGAACTACTCTATCGTGGAATATCTGGCGCAGAGTCCTTGTGCCATGTCGGCTCTTCAGGTGCTCCAGTCTTGTCTGGCTCAGCGCAGTGCTCTGCTCACTACTATTGGGGCTGTCGATCCAAAGAACTCTCTTATGATTACATTCGATATGACTAATTTTAAAAAGAGACTCCCCCATCATATGGCTTTTCATATTAAATCATCGTACCGGAAATGCAATATTTTCCGGACGGTCGTTGATGAGGGTGCTTCCACATGTGTGATGTCTCTCACATGTTGGAAGGGAATTGGATCTCCCGCAGCTGTTCCATCTGCTACTCTTCTGACTGTGTTTGATGGTCATTCTCACAGACCGCATGGTATTGTCCCAGCTTTGCCCATCTGTGTTGGGGGCAAAACTGTAAATATAGAGGATGAGATAGTTGATGCAAGCTTGGACTACAACCTTTCGTTGGGGAGAAACTGGATTTATGAGATGGATGCCATTGCATCTTCATTATTTTGGATTATTTGTTTCCCTCACGAAGGGAGGATTGTTACGGTGGATCAACTGGATTGTTCTCCTGTAGACCCGAATGCATCTACTGACTCAACTATTCCAAAGTTGGATAATGCCAAGTCGCCTGTTGAGAATTTAGGGGTTGGAATGTATTCTTCTTTGATGGGTACTTTTGATATTCCACCTCCTACTGTTCATATAAATGAAATTTCATCCTCCAGGGCTCCTCTTCGAAGAGAGTTCTTCAGAACTCATTATTTTTTGGACCCTTGGACCTTACCTTCCCCTACAGCCATATTAGCGGAAGGTCAAGTGGGTGGAATGGCATTTCCGATGTCTGCAGCTGAGATTTCTTATCAATCTATTGTTGACTCTGCAGAGTCCACTCCAGCTCCATTTTCTCCAGAGGAATTGGATGGTGATGTGGCTCCGGCTTGGACACTTAAGTTCTTCTTCTGCCCAGGATTGCCTTGATACCACTCTTCCATCTGAAGAGGCCATCCTGGAAGCTATGACTGGTATAGATAGACCGTGGGATGATTTGCATCATCGGTCTTACTTTTTACCTGATTTGAGCGAAGTTGAATCACGTTTTCCAAGCCCTGTGTCTCCTGGTCCTGTTCGCCCAGTCCTGAACCCTTTAGCGCTAACACAGGTATATGTTGAAGGGAACATGGCTGTGATTTCTCCAACTATCTCGGTGAACATTTCCAGAGATCCCAATGTTATAGAGAATGTCTTCATTCGAGCTGAATGTTCCCCTGAAGAGATTCAGATTTACACCGATCTCTTTAAAGAGTATAGGGATGTGTTCGCTTGGTCTTATGAGGAAATGCCTGGTATAGATCCATCTATTGTCCAGCATGAGATCAAGACTTACGAAAATGCTAAGCCTGTGAGGCAAAAACTTCGTCTGGTCAATCCTAGGAAGGCTGCAGCTATCAAAGCCGAGGTGGAGAAGCTGCTTAAGGTGGGATTTATTTTCCCTGTTCCTTTGACAGAGTGGGTTTCGAACCCTGTTCCCGTAGATAAGAAACAAGGAACAATTCGAGTTTGCATTGATTTCAGAGACCTTAATAAAGCATGTCCAAAAGATAATTACCCCACACCATTTATAGATCAGATTATCGATGAGTGTGCCGGTAACGAGATTTTCTCCTTCATGGACGGTTTCTCCAGATATAATCAGATTACTATCCATCCTGAAGATCAGCATAAGACTGCCTTTATTTGTCCCTGGGGTACTTTTGCTTACAAGAAGATGCCTTTTGGTCTTAAAAATGCTGGGGCTACATTTCAGCGGGCCATGTCATATGCCTTCCACGACATCAAACATATTATCGAGGCATATTTGGATGATTTAGCTGCTCATTCTCGAAAGAGAATGGATCATCCTGCTCACCTCCGTCAAGTATTTGAACGATGTCATTTCTACAAGATTAGGTTGAATCTGAACAAGTGTGTTTTCGCGGTTACATCCGGTCGGTTATTGGGATTCATTGTGTCTAGGGAAGGGATTAGGGTAGATCCCTTCAAGGTTGAGGCAATACTTCGGTTGCCTCCCCCGTTGTCTATTCGTCAACTTCAAAGTCTACAAGGAAAAGCTAATTTTCTTCGGAGATTTATCGTAAATTATGCTGAAGTTACCAAAGGATTTATGAGATTGTTGAAGAAGGGAGTTCCATTCTTTTGGGATGACTTCGCTCAACGCTCATTCGATGCTTTGAAAAAAGCATTGACCTCTGCTCCTTTATTGAGTCCACCTGATTATAGTAGGGATTTCCTTTTGTATCTTGCAGCAGCAGAATCTACCATTGGTATGGTTCTGGTTTAGGAAGATGATGCTCTTATAGAGCATGTTATATACTATCTTAGTTGAGGCTTGGTAGGACCCGAACTCCGACATACTCCGATAGAAAAACTGGCTTTAGCAGCTGTTCATGCTGTGAAGCGACTCAGACATTACATTCTTCTACGAAAAACTTATGTTTTGGCAGCAGCCAATCCATTTCAATTTGTTCTCAGTAGGCGAGTGATTGGGGGAAAATACAATAGATGGATTGTGATTTTGCAGGAATTTGACCTTGAGTTTATGTCTACCAAGTCCAAGAAATCATTAGTTTTCACGGAATTGATTTCTGAGTTGCCCTGTGGAGAAGAGATAGTCTATAATGAATCCTTCCCGGATGAACATTTATTTCTCATCTCTCCACAGGATCCTTGGTATGGAGATATCATTGTGTATCTCCAGACTGCGAAGTTTCCCTCTACTTTTTTGAAAGATGAGCGTCGTAAGTTGCGTCACTTGGCTAAGAATTACTTGATTATTGGTGATGCTTTATACCATCGAGGGGTTGATTCAATCCTAAGACGTTGCTTAACTCTCGAAGAAGCTGAGGCTGTGCTGAATGATTGCCACAGTGGAGCTTGTGGTGGTCATTTATCTGGGCTTGCTATAGCCCAAAATATTTTGCGTGCTGGGTACTTTTGGCCTTCGATTTTCAAAGATTGTGTGGAGTCGGTCAAAAAGTGTCATCCGTGTCAAGTTTATACTCGAAAAATGTGCGCTCATCCAGCTCCGCTTTTTCCAGTCATTACTGTCGGTCCCTTTACAAAGTGGGGTATTGATTATACTACTTGTAACCCGCCTTCGGCTAAAGGTCACAAGTACATTATTGTAGCAGTAGACTACTTTACGAAGTGGGTTGAAGCTATGCCTACTTTTGGGAATGATGGTGAGACAGCAGCTCTTTTTCTTTTCAACCAGGTTATTGCTCATTTTGGTATTCCTAGAGAGATTGTCACTAATCATGGCAGTCATTTTCAGAATAGCATGATGGCTGAGTTGGCTCTAAAATTAGGTTTCCGGCAGGAGCATTCATCTCCGTATTATCCTCAAGCCAATGGGCAAGTGGAAGCCATGAATAAATCCTTGAAGACAATTCTTCAAAGGAAAATCGATAAAGCTCGATCCAACTGGCATATCATGCTATATCCTGCACTTTGGGCATACAGGACGTCAGTGAAAACTACAACTGGCTTTACTCCGTTTCAGCTAGTTTACGGGTTGGAATCCGTATTTCCAATTGAATGTGAGATTCCTTCTCTTAAGTTAGCTGTTGAAATTCTTCCTGACACTTCTAGTCTTGAAGAATGTCTCCTTCATCTGGAACATCTCAATGAGCAGCGTCGGGATGCTGCCATGATGAATGAAGCGCATAAAAACCGAGTTAAAGTTCAGTACGATAAGGCGGTCAAGCCTAGGGTTTTTTCGGAAGGTGACCTTGTTTTGGTCTATGCCCAAGAAAAAGATGCCCTGGGGCAGGAAATTTTAAGTCTATGTGGTATGGCCCCTTTATCGTTAAAGAAGTCCTTAAAAAAGGAGCATATACCTTGGTTGATTTTGAAGGGAATGAGTTGTCGGAGCCTAGAAATGGGCTCTATTTGAAAAAGTATTATGCTTAGGCTTCGGCCTGGCATTTTGCTTTTGTATATAGTAGTTTTGCTTTATACATATTTGGTTTTTCGGTCTTTTGATGCAATGGTGATGTTTTTGATCTGCTCTGGCAGGTTGTGTCGGATGTCATGAGTCATTTTGGTTTCGCCGATGGTGCTAGTAGACACACCCGGAACTTGGCTTCCATGGCTTGGGTGCTTCACCATCCATTCGGTTAGCTGTTAGTATCAAGAGGAGTCTGCATTGGTCCTGCTTCCAATAATATAGCAGAATACACTACAGTTATTTATCTACTCTCGGAGGCAATATCTTTGGGTGTTGATTCGTTGGTAGTTTTCTTAGACTCCCAGCTGGTGGTGTCGCAGTTGAATAGTACTTATTGGGTTTGAGATCCATTTTTACTCCGGTTGTTCTTGAGGGTACGTTTGTTACAAAGATCATTTCAATTTTTAATTTTCATTCATATTCGTCGAGCTGACAATTGGATGGCAGACTCATTAGTTAATCAAGCAATTGATTGGCATATTAATCATTCAATACATTAAAATTTAATTATCAAAAGCATCATACATTTTTATACATTTGTCACATCACATCAAAATATCACTGTATATATATCATCAGAGTGTTCAAAAACTATACAAAAATTTGGATCCATAAGTCTTGCAAAATTAAGGCTTATGCCCGATCATGTTCAAATCTCAAAAAATATACAGTCATCCGGTAAATCATATCTATGTACTCCTGTGGTCCCTGCCCAGAAGTTGTATTCCTATAGAACACGATCGCAGTCGCGACTCGGCGGAATAACCGCACCCAATCA
Organism: Pinus albicaulis; assembly: GCA_034641835.2. Classification (NCBI taxonomy): domain Eukaryota; kingdom Viridiplantae; phylum Streptophyta; class Pinopsida; order Pinales; family Pinaceae; genus Pinus; species Pinus albicaulis. Next base: position 1,315,284,138 of record CM076578.1, on the reverse strand, counting down.
CGAGGTACTCCAACTACCCATCTCTAGATGGCCTCGGGTAGATCTTCCACTGCAGCCATAGGCACTTGGCAGGTTAAACCCTCCAAGTTCCTCTGTACAGCATGGAGGGTTCTGTCTGAGTCTACTGTATCTGCCTCGCCTCTGCGGTGCTTATGTCGTGGGTAACCATCAGGACGGACTAGTCCAATATCTGTATCATGATCATTACGATATTTTAAGTCACTTTGAATCCAAACAAAAACATGTTTCATTTTTTCATACATATTGAAAAAATCCAAAAAAAAAAATCATATAAGTTAAAAATTTCAAACTTACCGACTGTACCCCGTGCCGCACCAGGTGGAATGACGAGGTCTGGATCGCCACGGAAATCCATCCCCGCATAGGGTAGTCCTCCACAGTGATGGTTTTTTCTCCCCACCATTGGAAGAACTCATCATCCCAGGTGGTTCGGGGAACTTCACTTCCCCCTAGTCTCTTCATCAAGTCAGCCCATCGGGCAATTCTTGGGTCCCTTGGACTGCTGATAGAAGAGATCACTTTGGGTATTAATCCAAGAATCTTCTCGAAGAAGAATGTCATCAAGATTGTACCATATACGAAATGTTTTGTCTTTTATTTTCGGATGGAAGTCAATTGTTGCTTCATGTTCATTAGTAGAGCTATGCACCAATCATATAAATGAGTTAAGCATTCCACAGCTATACTCATTTGAGTCCTGGATGCCTGGTGTAGGGACGTAGATCCTGCTACCCTACCAATGGTAAAAAGGAGAATTTTCATGTGCAAGTCTCTTAAATCTTTGATAGCAATTTGAGTCCCAACTTTCTTGGAACCCTCTACGCAGTAGACGTGGACATAATCTTCCACGGTGAGCCCTCCCAAAGGTTTGCCATGTAAATCTACTGGCTCCCCCCTCCAAGAGAGTCCAGTAATAAAATAGATATCTTCCACCTCGATATGTATGGGCATTTAATCTATTATGAAACAATATTCTTCCAGTTCCCAATAATTCACAAACATTTCGAGCAACCGGACATTACTCTTCATATTTGGCATTTTGAAAAATTTGAGCAATCCACAATTTCAGAGAATATTGAGCGATAATTGGTCCTGCATTACTTCATTGTCAATGGCACTCTGCTCACGTTCTCTCCATGACATAGTCATCCTTCAAAAATTCAATAATTTGTCTGTTAGAATCACGTTTCTTCATTTCAGGTTGCGCATACGCGACTTTCTTTGTACACAGTCGCGTATATACGCGGCTTGGTCAATATAAACTCGCGTATGCGTAGAACCGTAATTTTAAACAAATAATTCTACGGTGAAATTTCCAAATTTTAAGCTTATAAACGGACAAAATTGATAACAAGGATGGATTAAGAGCTTACCTAACAAATTCAGCGAAGTTTGACGGTCGATTGCTCCTGTTTTGACGAAAGAGGCTTTTTCTCCAGAGCTCTTTTTCCCAATTCAGTAAGTAACAATGAACCAAATGTGAGGTAACTTGTGTATTTATGCCCAAAAATTGAAAATTTTCACAAAAATTTGTTATGCTTATTTTTTCAATCTATCTTAAGCTGCATAACCCGGATGCTTGGAAGTGCCCAGATTGGTATATTTTTAGGTACATTTTGATGAACTCGAGATTTTTTCCAGTTTTTGATCCATGACTGCTGACCTGTCATGGCAGGTATATGATATTCACTGGCATATAGGTTAGGGAATCCACTTTCTGTTGCATTTTTCATACTAGCCTCCATTCTGATCACTTGCCATAGGGTCAATTCCATCAGGTCATGAGTATTTCACCCATCTCACTCACCGATTATTTAATCATGACTTGGTGGTAGAGCCTTCCTTTACATGGGCTTCCTAGTTAGTTCCTCACTATCACTTGTTTCCCATGCTGCGTTTTATGTAGGCTCGGGAGTACTCTTTAGTCCTACCATGACTTATGTGTTGAAGCTTCATTCTTCTTCTTCTTCACTATCATTTTTCTGGCCATTACCCTAGAGGCTCCCTAGTGTTGTTAAGTTGTATTATTGCATTGCATATTGGCTACTTGTTTATCCTGGCCTTTAGCCAGCTTCATTTTGGACTCGATGTTTAAGCCAACTTTTGACCTTGACTGTATGTACAAGTTAACCATTGCATGCACTTAGCTATCGCGACTTGAAACCCTTTTACCCATGGATGGAACATTCCTTTGAGTATCGCTTACCAGTTTCTGCCACGCATTGAGCATAGGATTGTTCCTATTCCAGGAACTAGTGCATCTGTTTCTTGATACTCGTTCTATCCATTGTACTATAGCATTATTTTATTCTTTTTCAGGCTTATTATATGAAAAAGACAAAAAAATCAAATATAACAAAAAGAGCGGGAACGGGATGTAACTTCGTAATTTGATGGCAGTATAGTGTCAGTTTGTTGCCCTTGAACAAAGCACATACACTTATATATTTCCTTCATTTGGGATGGTTTTAGTTTTGACCTAGGTTCAGCCTTTGCCTTGTTTCACTGGTCAGTCCTCCCCCGGTTGGTTATCTCTTCCAATCATATGGAGATTTTGTTTTTGCCTCCTGCATAACAGACTTATACAGTGTCACTTTTTACTGCCATGGTCATCACGAGTCGTGCTTTTGTTCAAGGGAAGTTTAACTAGAGTCGACCATTCTACAGTGTCTCTTGACTCATTATTTAGTCGGCCTTCCCGGTCTTGTCAATATCTTGTTCTATCACATCAGATGTTTTGGTCTTCTGCTCGTGCTAGTTTGAGAAGGTCCCCATTGACTTCTTGCCGACGGGTATGTCTCTCATCGACTACGACACATTGCTCTGAGAGTAAACCTAGAGCCGCACCCTGGCCCTATTTCCATCATTGATAGGTGACCTTGTGCTCAGCATTTGATCATCATTATGGGTATTTGGCTGAGTGGTTTCCCCTGTGTTCGACGTCAGCATACATTATCACACTTGGGATTTGTGCAGTACCTTGATTTCCATTTGGCCCTATCGGTGGATATCTCACCTCTGTGTCATCTTTCATTATTGGTTGGTTTAGAGGGTTTCTTCCGTGTGCTAGCTTCATCTTGTGCATGTCGGAAATGTACTTCGGTTTGGTTCCGTCACTCTGCTTTGTCCGATTCCTTCCAAATTTTGGCCTGCAGGTTACACTCGCGTTGGACTGATGTGGGATGCCTTAATGCCTTCCTTCCAGCAGATCTTTTCCCATCGACTCCGACTCATTGCTCTAGGAATAAGGTCTAGAGTCTTTTTTTCAGTACCTTAGGGTTTGTAGTCATCAGTGGCAGACTCTTCACTATCGACAGTGGGGATTCATCATTGCCTCCTGATTGGTAGATTCTTCCAAGCGTTCGACTTCAACTCATTCATTTGCACTTGTTAGATTGTACTGGGGCACCTTGACACTCATTTTCATTATTGGTGGGTTTTCTCGCGTTGGTTAACGGTTTACATTATTGACCGGTAATCCAACGATTTCTCACATGGTCGACTCAGCTCATTTATTCCCATTGTGTAGAATTGTGCCGTCGAGATCGGTGAAGACCTCGGGTTGCATCAGCATTTTTTCGGTTCACTTTTGACAGTCCATTCAATTTCTGCTAGTGATGTCGTCCACCCTTATATGTTGCAGTGTCAGTACATAAGCATCTTATATGTTGGCTCCCGAGTTGCGTGATTGTACCATGTGTTCCACCCCTTATGATTTGGTACTTGGAGATTTAGTCACTTTTATGATCAGACATACAGTTTCAACATCATTGATCATCTTTCTATATGTGATACTTGGACATTGATTCCGACTTGTACTTCCGGGCCATGCTCAGATGATTCCTTGTGTACTTTCATTTCATCTATACTTGTATACATTTTGGATCCATTATGTACTTCCTATATGATGTATTTTTGACTGAGCATGGGTATGCCCACCTCAGCATGAGTTGACTCTTTGTTTTCTTTCATTGGTTTTTGGCAGGTTGAAATCTGGTGAAGTCCTCTCTTGTCCTTGCGAAGTTCTTTCTATGTGCATAATACATTTCGGCCATCATGTACCCCTTCTGACCTCATATATTAGGGGGCATCTGTTATAGCATCATTTTTCACCCTTATGTGATTCATGATTGTCTCTTTGGCCTTGGGCACCCATTCCCACAAACTTGAACAAAATTCATAAAAAACAGTGTTAAAAATCCCATACGCGGGTATGCCCAGACTTTTCCGCGTGTATACGCGAGTCCATACACACTTTTCCACGTATGCCATTAAAATCATTTAAAAATATATAAAAATTCCCTATTTTCGGGCTGGGTTGATGGTTACTCCAATAGTTCAACCACCCCAGCACGTGGCCAACTGTTTCCAACTGATTGAAACTACTTTGAGGAAATATAAAAGCCCCTCATGTGTATGGCCTAAGGGAGAGAGAAATTTATAGACATTATACTCTGTTGGAATCCCAATTCAAGTCTGATTTCCCGTGCCTCCTGCACTTTCCCAGATTTTTACAGGAAACCCTTGTTTCTTGGAGATGTTCATCCATTTATATGTCATCTTGTGTGCACAAGTCTTGAATGTATCCTAGCGATGCAAGGGCGGGACGGATCCAGACGACGTTCTGTTCAAAGATCGTGGAAGGATTTAGGTGATCTCTCCACTTTTTATTACTGTACATGCTGTTCATAATGAAGAAGAACCATCTTGTTCCTGAATTCACGTGTTAATATCTGCTTGCATATGTGAAAAGATTATTATTTAAGCATTTATTATTGTTTATATGATGTTTCACATGGATTTCACTGACATTTAGGATAAATATATGCTGTACAACTAGATTTCCGTGCACGTTTCTTCTTGGTTTTCAGGTTGAGGAGGAAGAAGGGTTGTTGGGGGTTTGGACCCCGCGGGATCTACATCAAACGTAGGATTACGGGTGAGTTCTACTATCGATGTTATCTAGGTTTTAGCATACAAGTACGGTTATGTGAGTCCTTCTTGAATAGCATGCCCTGATCTATGGAGGCTTTGACCCAACAAACCTCTAGGGAGTTATTTCCCGAAACACACACACATGTGAAGCATAAACAAAAATATTCAATCGCACATAACATAGTTTTTAACTGGGAAATCCTGAAGTCAAAACCCCCAACTATATATTATGTAACATGGAGATCATATGAAAATCTCATACAAACATACAAAGCTTATCACAAGCTCTCAGTACAGTACAATTGTCATACACTATACAGGTTTAATATTGCAAATCCATGCACTGATCTTTGCCACCTGCTAGCCTACATCCACTGCGCAATCTCTGATGAAGAATAGCTCTGAATGAATTCAAATTACTCCATCCTTAACTGCACAATCCTCATTGGAATCTCCAATATGTGTGTGATGCAATAAATGCATCACTATAGTCACAACAGATAGTCTACCTTGCCCTTTCACCTATCTCTCCACTGGTCTCCATTGAAACTGCCATGCATTGTATTTAACTATTGTATTGTTCAGTTGATTAATGAGTTATTATTTTTGAATTAATTAACTAGTTAATTCACTTCACTCTCACTAGTTTATCAATTAGTTATATTAGATACAACTAGCTCAACTGAGTCTAACTAAGTTAAACTAAATACAACTCCATAACTACTTCTTCCAACTGTGTCATAACTCTACCACTTGAGTTCTAACTGAGTCCTCCATGCATTAGCTTCAGTAAACCCTCGAGAATAGCATAATTCCTTCTGTCAGCTGTTGTGCCACATCTGTGCACTGAACTAAAGTGCTCCAAGAGAATAAGTTGTTGTTTAGAGTCTGATTATTATTAAGAGCTAATAATAATCTACATGCATCTATTTTTAAGTTGATGATCTATAAATAGACTTCGCACAATATTCTAAAAATAGAATTTCATCTATTTTTCCAACTTGATCAACCATCCACAAATATCATGCTACAACTTCTGAAATATGATCAACATGTCTACAAATAGACAGTCTAAAAATAGACTTGCGCCAAAAATAGCCTACGAGCCCACTTAGTGAAGGTGACTCTTTTCACTAAGCTCATCATCTTATTGAATCTCAACATTATGTTTGGGGCAAGTAAAGCTCCAAGGGCAAGGGATTGGATTCAAGAGAACCAGGACATAATCAGGGCACTCAAAGATAACATTGCTACTGCTCAGAACCAGCAGAAGATGTATGCAGACTGTGGTCGGATAGAGAGACAGTTTGAGGTGGGGGATCTTGTCTAGCTACACCTTTAGCCTTACAAACAGTTCACACTCAAGGTGAAGGGAGATGTAAATCTCAAACCACATTTCTATGGGCCATACAAGGTGAGCAGATGTATCGGTAAGGTAGCTTATGAGCTGGATCTTCCTAAGGGGAGCAAGATCCACAATATCTTCCATGTATCTTGCCTCAAGAAGGCCATTGGGAGGAATGTAGTTGCCAACATGGAACTTCCTCCAATTGATGATGAGGGTCATTTTATCTTGCAGCCAGAAGCAATCTTAGACACAAGGGAGAGGCAGTTGAGAAATAGAGTCATCAAATAATATCTGATTCGATGGAGGAATCTACCAGATGAGGATGCCACTTGGGAGGGATAAAAGATCTTGCAGTATCCTTCTTTATTGTTGCTTGTGGGAAAGAAACTTTTGAGCAGGGAGGACTGTAATGTTACCAATTAGCCATTGCTACTTGGAACATTATAATTGCTCCATTTTTGAAATAAGAAGTAGGAAACTCAATAAAATTTATCCCAGTGTGAAAAGGGATTGAGGTAGGAGGATAAAATAAAGCCTCTTTAGTGTGAAAAGAAGCAAAATCAAGGAGCTAACTATAGTTGAAAAAGTCAACCAAAGATGTCACAAGGAAGGGAAAGCCACTAGGGAAACACATTTTTGAAGGAGGAAAATTCTCAAGGAAGCTACATCACCAATGAGTGGGGTTCGGGATGGAGAAGCTCACTTAGGATAAAAAGGAAGGGATAACAGCAAGGGGATTCATTCTTATGACTAATTGCAAGCTTCAGCTATTTAGCTGGAGTTGCAGCACTGTTTAGTGCAAGATTTCTCATGCGGGAATTCTAATTTCATTATTGTTGTAGCTGATTGGGAGATCCAATGTGGAGGTCTTGAGTTCCATTCTCATCAACTATCTCAGCTTCAGAAAAGTTAAATTACTTCTATATATATCAGCTCCTCCAAAGTATTTACAAAATTAGATTCTTTTGATAACATTTTCCAACCCAGTGTACATCGAAGTCTACACTCTTTATAGGCTTCCAGCCTTTACAACCAGTCTGCCAAGTGGCTAGACCATTTAAATTTAAACTGACACCTAAATCAAACCATAAACTAGATTCTAGAGACTAGGACTGACACCTATTTGAAATAAGAATAAGAGTCCTACTAGGACTTAAACATTTATTTATTACATTTAAACTAAACTGATCCAAGTCTTCCTCGGAAGGAATCTAATATTTTTACCATACTAGCCATTAACAAAACATTTATATCATGATTTTCTTCGTGAAGTAACTCTTCCCCTCATTTAAAAGAAGTTAATTTGATGACATGACATATGTCAGCTAATATCTTTCAAACTCCTCTAACTGAAAATATCCACTTGGAAAATCTGATATTCTTTGTCATCTGGATACTCTTTGATACCTTTTTGATGAATAACTTTACACATGCTTAACCTTTTTCACTCTCTCTCATTTTTCTTGGACTAAATCATTTTTCTCTACCAAGTCTTTCTCTGAAACCTTTGAAACTTCATGCTGAGTTCCTTCTAATTCTGCAGTAGTATTTCCATCCATTTCTGGCTTGGAAGAAGAAATTTTAAGCTTGGAAGCTTTTCTTGGAGATAAGACATTAAGTTCATATCCATTCATGAACAGGAATGAGGCCCAATCTCTGTTTAGTTTATTTAACTCCTCCAAGACTAGTAATTTCATAAATCCATGATGAAAAATGGAAGTTTCATTCCTTTCATGCTTTCCTTGTACCTTTTCTACCATTTTCCTGTGACTTCTAAAGAGATAGAATGGAATATCTATCAATTTCTTACCTATGAAATGAATCAATAATTTGAAATGATACATGTAAATTTTCTGAAAATGACCTTCACATGTAGAATATTTTTGTATGACCGTTAGCAACTTGGAAACTTCATCTTTAAGAAATCTTCTAGGAATTCCTTCAGTCATTTTGATCCCTGCATGCTCTGGCTTTAAATAATCATCTTAAATTTTCAAGTCAAATTTGGTGGCTTTAAACCATTCCTCTCTGGTTCTTGGGATCCCTGTTGCTTTAGAGATACTATCAAGTGAAATTGGGATATGAAGATAGCCTACCTTTGTAAATGTACCTCTAAAATTAGCCACAAAGTCTCGTGATACCTGTTGATGATGCCCTTGCAGTTTATAAAAGAATTCAATACAACCTGCCTTTGTAAATAAGTCGGTGAAATATTCATCTCCTAAAACCAAGTCTAGAGTTGTAGGTTCATAGCAGAATGGAAAACCTCCTTTATAAACCTTCTTGGGTGTAGTTGTAGCCATTTCCTGTATGATGCAGCGGTGGCTTTCCTTACAACTTTACACCTGTTTGGGGAAAAAAACGCTTGATGACAGAGAGCCGTTAAGATGGAGAGAGACTGATATAACACCAAGGATTTTTACTAGGAGCTTATTTGACAGAGGAATGCTTTGGTAGAAAATGAAAAAGTGCGGAAAAACAAAGTGAAAGAGGTGAGAGATAAACTTTTACAAGAGGAATGAGAAGACATAAGAAAAATGATGACTGATATAAGAAAGTGTATAACTTTTAAATGATGGCTTAAGTATGACAGCAGGTCCTTGAAATTCTCAAACACTTAACCATTCATCATTACTTTTTAAACCATTAAAATATTGGCAGAGATTTTGTAGCATATTTCATTTGACAAGTGTCAGTTCCGCTACGGAACTACTAGGTGTTTCCATAGCAAATTTGGTTAATTTCGTGTTGTATTTGCTGCAGACTTAGACAGTTTTCTGACAAATTGCAAAATTTCAGACTCATGATCATTTCAAAGTGTTTATTCAGAACACACTCCTCCGATGTGACTTGGAATCATTTCTATTACCTTATCCAAAGTTTTTAGAAACTTTAAATATACCATAAAATTTATCATTTTATGATATCTTCCAACCTAACCATTATAAAAGAGAATTATGACTGAATTTCAACCATGATATTTTGAAAATTTGAGGTGTGATAACAGTGGCTCCACTAGGGATAGTATGCCCGCTGTGGTATGTTAAGAACTAGGAGCTCCAGTGCTGCAATCCATTCCTTTAGAAATAAGAACTCTGAAATTCTGCCCAATCTGCTTCAAACTATTCTAGCTAAAAACACTCAATGAACCTTGAGCTTATTTTCATATTCCTACCTACCTACCCTATCAACTGCGAACTTATTTCAGCTCAATCAATGTGAAATTTCCAATGTAGAAAATCATCTGTTTTATCTATAATTTGAGTTTTTTTATTGCATCGGACTTCAAAGAAACAATGAAATTGTGATGACCACTACCACTGAAATTGTAACTGATCTTTATGATAAAAATAAAACTGAAACAGTGGAGAGTAAAACTCTTCCATGTATCTAGCTATAGGGTCCCAAAATACATAATCGGCTTGATGATCATCATAACATCCTGTGACTTCTAACAAATGATCTTTAGCCACACAACAGTTATTTGATAAGTTATCCAACTGCCTTTCTGAATGATTCCCACAGAAAATGTAATTTTCCTCGCTATTATGATCATTATTTGAATTAATCTGCTGTAAGGAATTACAGAAATAATCAATATTTTCCTCTGCCTGAGGTTTATTAAAACTGTCTTCCATTATTTCTTCTTGGTATTTGCAATGATTTTCATCTTCATTATGATCTGAAGACTGACAAGTCTTCTGCTTGCTTACATCAATATCAGAGGAAGTAATATGATTTTCAAAAGTATACTCTTGCTGATTTCCATGATGGATATTATGGGATGTTATTCCTTCTTCTAGGTGTTGAAATGTATTGTTATGAAGAGCCTATAAAATTTCTTCATCCATAAATTCATCATCATCATAACAATCCTCCTAATAATGAATAAAACCCACATAATGTTTACAACAATCTTTGACCAGCAATAAGGAGGGATGACATTCTTTATACATCTCATAGAATTCATCATGAAAATTAGCAAGAGAATACAATAAACCATTTGCTAAACCTTTATACCAAGACGATGCCTTTCCTTCTAGAGTGGTCATAAACATCTTCATAAGACAATCTTCAGGGATCTGAACCTTAAGACTATGTACATGTAGATGAAACCTAACCAAATGAAGAGAAACATTGTCTTTCTTTTCATCTTTGAATATTGGAATATCATCTAACCAATCAACATTTGGCATAGGATTTGGAAAACCAGGGATATGATACCAATTTAGAGGAGCATACCTGGCATTTTTTCTTGCAATGGAACTCATCTTGAATCTTCATCTAGCAACTGATCTTCTAGTAGTGGAGTCACCTTCCAACTTGTTATTTGATGTGTGGAGTCACCAAGGTAGTTCTGCAACCTCGAATAGATTCTGAGCTCCTGCTACCTTCAAGAGTTTAGCATCATGATTTTTCGGGAGATGTATATCTTCAGGCTCCCGGCAGACGCACCAAAATGTTATCACCAAAATAGGACCCTGATAGGTTGCTCATCAGACCACTTCAGTGTAACTCGTTCAAACCAATCTTTTAGCTGAGGCTTAGCCTCCTCAGCCTAAGAGGGCTCTCTCAAGGATTAATAATATGGGATATATATAGATGGCTAAATCTATGGTTTAGGATTTTGTAGGTTTGTTGGTTGAAAGATGGAGACTAGCTACCATTGGGATAAGGAGTCAGTGATAGGGATAAGATAACAAAATAGCTCTTCTTATAAAACTAAGGCTTGTATATACTTCAATGAAAGGATGACACATTCAAGAAAGTCTCAATATCTTGAGGTTCAAAGGAAATCAGAGCATGTGTGCATGAATTCTGAGTCATGATACATCAAGATATTAAAAGGAAAGTATTGAATATAGCCATCCACAAATAGGACCTAAGAACTCAATTCACCATAAATTAACACTTAAAGGAAGTCAGAGCATGTTCCCATGAATTCTAAGTAATAAGCATAAAAAATATGGAAGTAAAACACATGATAGAAGATAAAGCTCACTAAAGTACACTAAGAATCTCAGCTTCAGAAAAGTTAAACTACTTCTATATATATCAGCTCCTCCAAAGTATTTACAAAAGTAGATTCTTCTGATAACATTTTCCAACCTAGTGTACATCAAAGTCTACACTATTTATAAGGTTTTAGCCTTTACAACCAGTCTCCCAAGTGGCTAGACCATTTCAAGTTAAATTGACACCTAAATCAAACCATAAACTAGATTCTAGAGACTAGGACTGACACCTATTCGAAATAAGAGTAAGAGTCCTAATAGGACATAAAAATTTATTTATTACATTTAAACTAAACTGATCCAAGTCTTTCTCAGAAGTAACCTAATATTTTTACCATACTATCCATTAACAAAACATTTATATCATGATTGTCTTTGTGAAGTAACTCTACCCCTCATTTAAAATAAGTTAATTTGATGACATGGCATATGTTAGCTAATATCTTTCAAACTCATCTAACTGAAAATCTCCATTTGGAAAATCTGATATTCTTTGTCATCCTAATACTCTTTGACACCTTGTTGATGAATAAATTTACACATGCTTAACCTTTTTCACTCTCTTTCATAATTTGTCACAAAATTGTCCTTACTGTCAAATTCTGTTTTTGAGCTACGAAAACAACCTGTTTTCGTAATGCACACAAAAAATTGATATGTGAAATTCCTCTGTTGTTTTTAACCATTAGAAGATTTTCAATGATAAAAAATAATTAAACATGACCTTCAAAACTGTTAACTCCCATCAGTTTATGTCTCCCAAAAAAAAAAAAAAACCTTCAAAAATTCTGCAGCAAAAACTGGGCTTCAAGCCTGACACTTGCTGCGGAATTGCCTAACACTTTGGAAATTTGAAAAAACTTAGATCTGAGCTTCAGAAAGTATATGAACATGCCTGAATGTAATTTATAATACAAAAAGATGATGATCTAATTTTTACCTCCTTAACTATCAGCAGTATCAAAAAATTTTGTTCATGATTCCTCTTTCCAAGTCTCCTTTCTTTGATTATGTCTTCATAAACTCCATCTCTTCTTTTAATTATTTCACTTGTTTTTCAAGGCTTCTCTCCTCTGCTTGTAAACATAAGTTCCTCTTTCTTGTATGTGACACTATGATGTGTAAAGGATGTGTCTTTCTCAACAGATTTCTAGCTTTTGCAATGGAAGTCTCAAAATGAGTAACTTGTTCATGTACTTTCTTCTCTACCTCATCTATCATATCTCTATCTTTATTATATCCTTCCAAATCTTTCTTTGTCTTAGACAATTCATATTTGACATCTTTCAATTGTTCTTCCAAAATATCCTTTTCAATTTTCTCTATGACCCTGTCTTTTCCTTTTCTTTGTTTGACTGTTTCTTCTTTTTCTCTGCTCTATCTTTTAGAAGAATCTGTCTCAAGTTTTCTTTGAGGCTTACTTTTAGATTTGTCTGTCTTCTTATCCTTGATAGCCTCTGGCTCACTAAGTGATATAACAATAACTTCCTTTTCCATTTCTCCTTTACCTTTATCTTCCCCCTTTTTACTATCACCAATAGTAAAAGTATCTGACATTTGTGACCTAGTAAGAGGTTTTCGAGGTTTGAAAATAAAGGCTAAATCATCTGAAGATAAGTATAATTTCTTAACTATGATTCCCTTACCTCTGGCTTTAGATGTTTTATCTTCAGCTGCTTTCACCACAGGACTTTCTGCAATGTTAATGGCCTGTAGGATGTCTTTAAGTTTGCCTTTGCCTTTAACATTTTCTTTAGCATTTCCTTTGGATCTCTTAGCTTCATATTTGATCTTGTTGTCTGTAACATGTTTGTTAGTTCTCTTTCTAGTTCTAGTTGCTGGAGGTGATGATGTATCTTGGACTAAATCATTTTTCTCTACCAAGTCTTTCTCTGAAACCTTTTAAACTTCATGTTGAGTTCCTTCTAATTCTGCAATATTATTGACATCCATTTATGGCTTGGAAGAAGAAATTTTAAGCTTGCAATATTTTTTGAAGATAAGACACCAAGTTCATATCCATTCATGAACATGAATGAGGCCCAATCTCTGTTTATTTTATTTAACTCCTCCAAGACTAGTAATTTCATCAATCCATGATGAAAATGGAAGTTTAATTCCTTTCATTCTTTCCTTGTACCTTGTCTCCCATTTTCCTGAGACTTCTAAAGAGATGGAATGGAATATCTATCAATTTCTTCCATCTGAAATGAATCAATAATTTGAAATGATACATGTAAATTGTCTGAAAACGACCTTCACATGTAAAATATTTTTTTATGACTGTTAGTAACTTGGAAAATTCATCTTTAAGACAACTTCTAGGAATTCCTTCAGTCATTTTGATCCCTGCATGCTCCGGCTTTAAATAATCATCACAAATTTTCAAGTCAAATTTGGTGGCTTTAAACCATTCCTCTTTGGTTCTTACGATCCTTGTTGCTTTAGAGATACTATCAGGTGAAATTAGGATATGAAGATAGAATACCTTTGTAAATGTACCTCTAAAATTAGCCAGAAAGTCTCGTGATACCTATTGATGATGCCCTTGCAGTTTTTGAAAGAATTCAATACAACCTGCATTTGTAAATAACTCGGCGAAATATTCATCTCCTAAAACCAAGTCTGGAGCTGTAGGTTCATAGCGAAATGGAAAACATCCTTTATAAACCTTCTTGGGTGTATCTGTATCCATTTCCTGTATGATGCAGTGGTGTCTTTCCTTACAACTTTAAACTTGTTTGGGAAAAAAACGCTTGATGACAGAGAGCAGTTAAGATGGAGAGTGACTGATATAACATCAAGGATTTTTACTGGGGAGCTTCTTTGACAGAGGTCTGCTTTGGTAGCAAATGATAAGTGTAGAAAAACAAAGTGAAAGAGGTGAGAGATAAACTTTTACAAGAGGAATGAGAAGACATAAGACAAATTATGATTGATATAAGAAAGTGTATAACTTTTAAATGATGGCTTAAGTCTGACAGCAGGTCCTTGAAATTCTCAAACACTTAACCATTCATAATTACTCTTTAAACTGCTAAAATATGTTAAACACCATGTTAAGGCACACACATGGTGTATGAGAAGAATAAACACACACACAAGAGACTCAACACACAATGAAGGATAAGCGTGGGGCTTTATCATTTTTCCATTATACATGATGTACATTTATAGTACAATGGTGTGACTCTTGGTTTCATATTCCAAGGTCACCTGGACTCCATTGTGACTTTTCGCATTCCACACCTACCCATGTAGGATTAGGTGTTCCAACATCCCCCCTTAATCCGAAGGGGTATGTGTGAGTCCAAGAAGAGAGTTGTAATACAAATCTGCAAAGTAAGCATGGCAGCACTTGGGCTGAATCAACTCTCTGAAATGTTGGATAAAAGAGGTGGTTTGAGGATGACCACCAACACTGGAATGCAAAACTTGTTGCAGTTCCTGGAACTCTTCCAAAACTGGCAAGAAGCTGAAAGCTTCTGCTAGAGGAATTGTCCCTCATAGAAAAGGGAGACCTTCAACCTAAAATAAGGGAGGTCTACTACCTGTGATGGTTTTAGGATTACCAACAACTCTAGAATGCTTTGAAGCATTTCCTGGAACTCAACCAAAACTGGAAAGAAGCTGAAGGCTGCTAAGCTGAAGGCTTCTGCTAGAGGAAGTGTTCCTCATATATGAAAGGGAGACCTTCGACCTAAAAGAAGGGAGGTCTACTACCTGTGATGGTTTTAGGTTATCCACCAACCAAAGATGATGGTTTAAGGTTGTCCACCAACCGAAGGCATGCTCAAGGGCATCCGTGTCTTTGGCTACATCTCTGACTCTGGAATGACGAATTGTGGCTCAGACTCGCTTGAACTGCTAGCTACAACTCTGAACATGGAATGAGAGATTGTGGCTCAGGCTCGCTTGATCTGTCGTCGAAGCTTGTACATGACCACCATTTTCCCCCCTGTCAGGGACAAGGTGAGATGATGGAGAAAAATCAACTGCAAGTTTGCTCAATATCCGTGAACAAGTTCTAACATGTGTCGTAAACATCTTCTTGGCTGCTGATGCCCATTGCCAAGAAGCGATCCATCCAAGATGAATCTTGGTTCTTGCAGGAGGCTTGTGTCTGAAGCATCTGTCTGAAGAATGAGTGTGCCGACCATAGTGCTTGCATGGATGAAGATCAAAACAGTGATATTTCATATGGCCAACTCGATCACAGTGTTGGCATTTCACGATCTGGTGTTGTTGTTGTGGAGCAAGATCTAGAACAACTGCAGGTGAACTGTCATATAGGAATCCAGCACTCTGAAATATGATGGGCTTGGTGTAGTCTGGAATATGAAAGGACACATCCTTGTCATATCCAAGACCAGTTCGGTGCCTGTTGTGGACAAGCTCTTCCCAAGGTCTGATGATGGGCTTAGGAAGTACAGTTTGAGATGCTGCATCTGCATGTACATCTGCTCTAGTACAAGGAATTGAATGGGAATCAACTGCAACTTTATCTTCTTTCTTGTGATGAGAGTCCTTCACAATGTTCTGAACAGAAACAGGTTTAGAATGGTGACTCTTTTGCTGAAGTTCGTCTTGTTGAAGTTGAGATTCCAACTGCAAAAACTCAATCTTCTCTTGTGCATCTTGTAAACAACTTTGAATGTTACAAAGAGCATCCTTGCTCATTTTTATCATGTCATCAACATTGGAATGAATGAGGTTATTCAACAACTCTATGCCTCATTTATTTTAGCCATTTTCAACAACTTAGGCTCAAAAAATGAAAGGTTGTCGGCTTCAATTGAAAATGCACCCGTTTACAATGTGATTCAACAACAAATACAAATGACTCCAAAGAATTCTCAAAGTACAAAGTGTGCTCCTCAAATGATGGAGGGCAATCAACAATGAGTTACATCAACAACTCAAATTCACTGATTGCAACTATGAAGAAGATGCAAATACAATGTCAATATTTCTGCAAAAATATTTTGTAAATGTGCAGCTGCAAATACTTGTGCAAGAAGCCTTTAAGGCAGCTGAATTTTCCTTCAAAGAGTTGTTTTCAATGATGACAAACTTGTCTTCAAATGTCAATTTCTTCAAAAAATCACCCTTATATCAATGCCACAAATCATACAATGTCAAATCTTCTCTTTTCACTATGTATACTGTCCATTTTCTTCACATGTCATTTTCTCTTTTTCTGCGGTTCAAATTTTCTCTCTCCTCTCTCTCTCTGCTGTTTTTTTTTTTTTAATTAATTAAAAAATAGATTAATTAAAAATTAATTAAAAAATAATTTAATGGGAATAGTTAAAAATGGGGAAGGGAATTAAAAAAGAAGAAGAGGGAATTACTGGGAATAATTAAAAAAGGAATTCATTTAAAAAAGGAGGGATTAATTAAAATGGAGAGGGGAGTTTATTTAAAAAAGGTGTTAATGAAAAAGGATGTGAGAACGTATGAGGGAGGGGAAGGAGAGTGTATTACATTGAGGGGGAGGGACGGTTGATGTAGAGAGGGGGCGGGTTTGAGGGCCGAAGGCCAAGAGAGAGGGGGAGCCGTAAGGGGTGAGGGTGTAGAGTGGGCGTGTGAGGGAGTGGGTTCGAGGGTGCTGTGTGAGAGCTCGTAGAGCTGAGAGGGGAGAGCGGTGAGTAAGACGTTTTGTGAGGGTCGGGTGGAGTGACAGGTTAATGCAGAGAGGGGGAAGGGTTGTGGGGATAGCGTAGGTGAGACGGGTCAGTGTGTGCGTGGAGGAGGGTTGTAGGTTGTAGATTGTGGGGAGCGCAGAGTAGAATGGGGGCGTAGGGGCAAGGGCCTTTTTTTTATTTTTATTTTTTTAAATTAACAGCAGAGAGGTAGAGTCTTCAACAGAAATTTTACAAATGTATAGCAGAATTCTAGGCAATGAAATATCTCAACAGCATAGAATTTGACACTGTAGAATTCGGAAATTTTCAGCAGACAAAATTCAGAAATTTCTCCAGTGGCCCAGCAGCAGAAAATGCATAAATGATGAAATTTTCAGTAGAAAAACTCAGAATTTTCCAGAAACTTCTTCAGAAACCCAATTTAAATAATATCCAGCAGCTCTTCAAATTGCATATTTTAATGAGCAGAAATTGCAGAGAAAAATTTAGAATGAAAACCTTCAGATGGGCAGTGCTGCTCCCAATTTCTGAGTGCTGCCACGGATTTTGAATGATGCTCTTCTCCAAGATAAAATTTCTGAATGCTACTCTTTCTTCAAAACCAATGCTGGAATGCTACCAATTTCTGAATGCGGAAAAATGTCTGCTGCAGAAACTCTGAGTGCTGCAAAAATGTCAAGAATTTTTGCAGATATGCACAGGCCATAAACACAAATGGCTCAGTCAATTTGGAGCAGGGCCAGCAATCACCCGCTCTGATACCATGTTAAACACCATGTTAAGGCACACACATGGTGTATGAGAAGAATAAACACACACTCACGAGACTCAACACACAATGAAGGATAAGCGTGAGGCTTTCTCATTTTTCCATTATACATGATGTACATTTATAGTACAATGGTGTGACTCTTGGTTTCATATTCCAAGGTCACTTGGACTCCATTGTGACTTTTCGCATTCCACACCTACCCATATAGGATTAGGTGTTCCAACAAAATATTGGCAGAGATTTCGTAGCATGTTTCATTTGACAAGTGTTAGTTCCACTATGGAATTACTAGGTGTTTCCGTAGCGAATTTGGTTAATTTCGTGTTGTATTTGCTGTGGACTTAGACAGTTTTCTGACAAATGGAAAAATTTTAGACTCATGATCATTCCAAAGTGTTTATTCAGAACACACTCCTCCAATGTGACTTGGAATCATTTCTATGACCTTATCCAAAGTTCTTAGAAACTTTAAATATACCATAAAATTTATCATTTTATGATATCTTCCAACCTAACCATTATAAAAGAGAATTATGATTGAATTTCAATCATGAGATTTTGAAAATTTGAGGTGTGATAACACATTCCAAGGTGTTTGAAACGCCCAAAGGACTCCCACCTATTCGTGATCATGATCATGATATTCATTTGATTCCAGGAAGTGTTCCTCCAAACATCAGGCCTTATAGATATCCTTATGTCCAAAAGAGTGAAATTGAACGTATGATTGCATAAATGTTAGAGGTTGGTATAATTCAACCTAGTCAAAGTTCTTTCTCTTCTCCTGTATTATTGGTACACAAGAAGGATGGATCATGGCGCATGTGTCCAGATTATGGGGAGCTCAATAAGCTCACCATTAAATATAAATTTCTCATTCCTGTGATTGATGAATTACTGGATGAATTAAATGGAGAAATTTATTTTACCAAGTTGGATCTTCGTTCAGGATATCATCAAATTAGAATGAAGACTGAAGATATTCTGAAAACAGCATTTTGAACTCATGAGGGTCATTATGAATTTATGGTCATGCCTTTTGGCCTTACCAATGCGCCTTCTACATTTCAAGGGTTGATGAATTCCATTTTCAAACCCTTCCTTAGAAAATTTGTGCTAGTATTTTTTGATGATATACTAATCTACAGTAGGTCTTGGAAGGATAATGTTGAACATGTTGACAAGGTGCTCAAACTATTGCAGGAGAAACAATTATATGCAAAAACATCCAAATGTTTCTTTGGAGTGCAAGAGGTGGAATATCTGGGTCATATTGTATCTCATGAGGGTGTTAAGGTAGACCCTAACAAAATTAAAGCCATTAAGGAATGGAAAGTCCCCACAACCATAAAGCAGTTGTGAGGATTTCTCGAGTTAACAAGGTATTATCGCAAGTTTGTTAAGAATTATGGGAGAATAGCAGCACCTCTAACAACATTATTGAAGAAATATGCATTTTCATGGACTCCTGAAGCAACTAAGGCCTTTGAACATCTTAAAGAAGAAATGTGCCTAGCACCGGTCCTAGCTATGCCAGACTTCACAAAAACCTTTATTGTGGAATGTGATGCCTCAGGAAATGGAATTGGTGCAGTTTTAATGCAGGAAGGAAGACCCATTGCTTTTGAAAGTCGTCCAATCAAAGGAAAGTATTTACGGAAACCTATTTATGAGAAGGAAATGTTAGCAATACTGCATGCACTAAAGAAATGGAGAACTTACCTAATGGGAAGACACTTCAAGGTAAAAACTGATCATGATAGTCTTAAACACTTTTTTGAACAAAGACTATCTTCAGAAGAGCAGCAAAAATGGGTCACAAAGATGTTGGGTTATGACTTTGAAATAATCTACAAAAAAGGAAAGCTTAATGTTGTTGCAGATGCACTCTCAAGAAAGAATGAAGAGGTGGAAGCATTTCTTTGTTCCATTTCTATTATCCAACTAGATTGGATAACCGAAGCAAGAGATGAATGGAAGAAGGACAAAGATGTATGGACACTCATTCAAAAGTTGCAGCAAGATCCTAGTACATCCGATACATTTAGTTGGAAAAATGATTCCTTATGGTACAAAGATCGCTTATATCTTTGTAAGAATTCCCAACTAAAACAAAAGATTCTTCTGGAATTGCACACTTCTCCTTTAGGAGGACACTCAGGATTTTTAAAAACTTACCGCAGGGTGAAGAAAGAATTTTTTTGGGATGGCCTTAAATCTGATATTCAAAATTTTGTGGCGGAATGTTTGGTTTGCCAACAGAATAAAGTGGAAACAATTAAGACCCCGAGACTTCTACAATCTTTATCCATTCCAAGTCAACGTTGGGAGGAGATTTCAATGGATTTTATCACAGGTTTACCTAAGTACAAAGGAAAGAGTGTCATCATGGTGGTAGTTGATAGACTTACCAAGTATGCACACTTTTGTGCATTATCTCATCCATTTAAAGCAAGTACAGTTGCTACTACATTTATGGACAGAATTCAAAAGCTACATGGAAGGCCAAGAGTTATTGTGAGCGACAGAGATCCCATTTTACTGGAAATTTTTGGACGGAGTTATTTTCTTGTTTGGGTACTCAATTAGCTCATAGCTCATCTTATCATCCTCAATCTGATGGTCAAACTGAGATAGTAAATAAATGTTTGGAAGGATATCTTCGTTGTTTTGTATCTGATAAACAAACACAATGGGTCAAGTGGTTACCTCTCACCGAATGGTGGTATAACACTTCCTTCCATACTGCAGCAAAAATGACCCCATTTATGGCACTTTATGGATATCATCCACCATCCATCACATCATCTTTAAGAGAAAATTCAAAGGTTCAAGCAATGGAAGATCACATTGAGCATCAACAAGAAGTTCTCCAACTCTTAAAGGATAACCTGAATTTGGCACAAAATCGAATGAAACAACAAGCAGATCAACATCGCACCGAGAGAAGTTTTGATGTAGGAGATTGGGTATTTTTACGGCTACAACCATACAAACAAATGTCCCTCAAGCAAGCTAAGAAGGATAATAAATTATCGCCAAAGTACTATGGTCCTTACAAGGTATTGCAAAATATTGGTACTATGGCATACAAATTGGAGCTTCCTACATCTTCACGAGCGCATCCAGTTTTCCATGTTTCATGCTCAAAGAAGGTTATAGGTGAAAATCTTCCTGTTCAAACAATATTGCCAAAACTTGATGAGGAAGGAAAAAATCATATTGGAACCTGAAGTGGTCACGGAAACAAGAACTCGACAGCTACGAAATCGATCAATTTCATACTATCTCATCAAGTGGAAGAACTTACCTATTGAATATTCTACATGGGAGGATGAGAATTTTATACAGAAGCACCCACAGCTACTCAAGCGTTGAGGACAACACTTTTTTGAAGGAGAGGGGCATGTTAGGTCCCTATATTACTAGTATAGTCCCTTATTGTTGTTAGTGTAACCCCTTTATTGTTATTATTGTACCCCTGTAACCCCCATATTGTTATTATTGTGCCCTTAAATTATTATTGTTAGGACGACTAGGATTACATTGTGGCCCCACTAGGATTACAATGTGGCCCTATGGACTCCTATATATAGAAAGGAGGTTTTGTAATTTGTATCATCCAAGAATTTTTCATTAATGTAATGTATTGGAGGTTGCCCCTCGAAGTGGCTTATTTCTAAGGCATTGATATCTCTTTTCTTCTATTTTTGGAGCCAGTTTCACAACATGACATAATATAAGGGATCCCACCATTATTTTCCTCTTTTATTACACAAATAGCTAGGAATAACGTTTTTTGGGCTTATTTTGTTGCTTTTCTCCAACTCTTGGATCATGAAATAAAGTATAAGTTGTTTTTGTAGCTTTAATTGATGGATATGTGTTTTTAACACATCATATGAGTCTATTCATCATTGAACAACCATTATTGTGTTCATGTATTGCTGAAGCTCCAACTTTGGAACATCTTAAGGTGTTCTTATTGTTGTAGACTTTCCCTATTTTTGGATATTACAGTGGTATTAAAGCATGCTCTTTGGCTCAGCCTGTGAGTTCCATCTATCAGAAGGAGCAAGATCAGAATGATGAAGAGAATGATTTTGATCTCATCACTTTTCAGATCCAAGAAGAACCTCCCCAAGGAGGTTAAGCAGATGAAGAGTTGTAGTGAAACTCCTAGAGGGTTTCAAGAAGAGGAAGAGCAATGCACTTCCTATTCTCAAATAGGAGAAGACAAGAGACATAAAGGACACTTGGAATCTGAAATTCTAAGTGGATACCTTGTTGAGTACCAAGCTAAACCTAGAGCCTTCAAGGAGACTCTAGCTTTACCACAATTCATTCAACTGGAAGAAGAAAGGAGACTCTACAGCCATGTAATGATGAGAGGAAATAGATTCCTATTGTCCACTTTTGATGGATCACTCACATTTGCAGCAAGGGCTTGGGTGATGAAACTAGAGGCTTTCTTCCTACTACATCCAATAGTAGAGAGAGAGATTGTAGAAATTATAGCGCTGCACCTTGAAGGTGAAGCAAACACTTGGTGGTTCAACCATTTGAGCCATGCAAGAGTGTCTACTCTTGTTGATTTTTCCCAAAAGTTGATCAGGATATTTGGGGAAGGAAGATCAGAAAAAGAGAGACCCTCACCACTTCTTAAGGAAGCATGTACCAGCGCTGTCACAACCTTGGAGGAACAGCCTTCATGTTCAGCACTGAAGGAAGCCAACATAGTTGAGGGAGAAACTCTTGCTACCACATTTCACCAAGGTATGCTTAAGTTTCCATTTCCTATCATTTCAGAAAATATTATGGAGGGATCTTCATTATTGTATACTGCTGATTTAGAGCAACATATTTGCACTGCACTATATAAGAGCAGTGATGAAGAAAGGAGGACCCATTCTTTATGTGAGCATTCAAATGGCAGCTTCATTCATGAAGCAATGGTGGATGGAATGATAGTTGGTAGACATCTTGAAATTAGAAACCCTTTCTCCTTTCTAGATGACCCTTTCTCAATGAGCACTCCCCAGCTCAAAGAAAAACTTCTGCCTGCAGTAGATCCAGAACCTTATTGGTTTTGGAAGGCCATTGATGGGAAGAAGGTCTCATGGAGAGATCTCATGGGAGGTGCACTTAAACACATCATGGAGTGCAAATTTATTCAACAATTTGGGGAGGTTTTCCCCTAATCACACCTGGATCCTTCTAGATTCAAGAAGGACATTGATGAGAAATCTTCTCTAGAAGATCTCCAAGAAGTTGAATTTCAACATCCCATGGAATGCAAGAGAAGAAATCTGATTTTGGAGGATGGTAGTCTTCCTTGGAAGAGTGTTAAGGAAGAACATGATGGAAGGCACCCACATGGGGATGGATGGGTGTGGATGATGAGCAAGAAGTTGGAAAGCTACTTGCAAATCTATGATACTAGACAGTAGGAGGCTTGGCTGCGTTGGTTGCTCTTGAAAGAGTTTGGTCACCATCCTCTTTCTAAGGGTAGGTGGCAGGGTGCTTGCATCATGGAGAATAAAATAGTATGGATGCATTGTTGTGTAACCAGCTCCAAAAATAGAAGAAAAGAGATATCAACGCCTTAGAAATAAGCCACTTCGAGGGGAAAACTTCCAATACATTACATAAATGAACAATTCTTGGATGATACAATTTACAAAACCTCCTTTCTATATATAGGAGTCCATGGGGCCATAATGTAATCCTAGTGGGGCCACAATGTAATCCTAGCCGACCTAACAATAATAATTTAAGGGTACAATAATAACAATATGGGGGTTACAAGGGTACAATAATAACAATAAGGGGGTTACACTAACAACAATAAGGGACTATACTAGTAATATAGGGACCTAACATGCCCCTCTCCTTCAAAAAGTGTTGTCCTCAACGCTTGAGTAGCTCTAGGTGCTTCTGTATAAAATTCTCATCCTCCCATGTAGAATCTTCAGTGGGTAAGTTCTTCCACTTGATGAGATACTCTGAAATTGATCAATTTTGTAGCTATTGAGTTCTTGTTTTCGTGACCACTTCAGGTTCCAATATGATTTTTCCTTCCTCGTCAAGTTCTAGAAATATTGTTTGAACTGGAAGATTTTCACCTATAACCTTCCTTAAACATGAAACATGGAAAACTGGATGCACTCGCGAAGAATCAGGAAGCTCCAATTTGTATGCCATAGTACCAATCTTTTGCAACACCTTGTAAGGACCATAGTACTTTGGTGATAATTTATTATCCTTCTTAGCTTGCTTGAGGGACATTTGTTTGTGTGGTTGTAGCCATAAAAATACCCAATCTCGTACATCAAAACTTCTCTCGCTGCGATGTTGATCTGCCTGTTGTTTCATTCGGTTTTGTGCCAAATTTAGGTTATCCTTTAAGAGTTGGAGAACTTCTTGCTGATGCTCGATGTGATCTTCCACTACTTGAACCTTCGAATTTTCCCTTAAATATGATGTGGTGGATGGTGGATGATCCCAACAAAGTTCCATAAATGGGGTCATTTTTGCTACAGTATGAAAGGAAGTGTTATACCACCATTCAGTGAGAGGTAACCACTTGACCCATTATGTTTGTTTATCAGATACAAAACAACGAAGATATCCTTCCAAACATTTATTTACTATCTCAGTTTGACCATCAGATTGAGGATGATAAGATGATCTATGAGCTAATTGAGTACCCAAATAAGAAAATAAATCCGTCCAAAAATTTCCAGTAAAAATGGGATCTTTGTCGCTCACAATAACCCTTGGGCTTCCATGTAGCTTTTGAATTGTGTCCATAAATGTAGTAGCAACTGTACTTTCTTTAAATTGATGAGATAATGCACAAAAGTGTGCATACTTGGTAAGTATATCAACTACCACTATGATGACACTCTTTCCTTTGGACTCAGGTAAACCTGTGATAAAATCCATTGAAATCTCCTCCCAACGTTGACTTGGAATGGATAAAGGTTGTAGAAGTCCCAGGGTCTTAATTGTCTCAACTTTATTCTGCTGGCAAACCAAACATTCCACCACAAACTTTTGAATATCAGATTTAAGCCCATCCCAAAAAAATTCTTTCTTCACCCTGTGGTAAGTTTTTAAAAATCTTGAGTGTCCTCCTAAAGGAGAAGTGTGCAGTTCCAAAAGAATCTTTTGTTTTAGTTGGGAATTCCTACAAAGATATAAGCGATCTTTGTACCATAAGGAATCATTTTTCCAACTAAATGTATCATATGTACTATGATCTTACTGCAACTTTTGAATGAGTGTCCATACATCTTTTTCCTTCTTCCATTCATCTCTTACTTCGGTTATCCAATCTGGTTGGATAATAGAAATGGCACAAAGCAATGCTTCCACCTCTTCATTCTTTCTTGAGAGTGCATCTGCAACAACATTAAGTTTTCCTTTTTGTAGATTATTTCAAAGTCATAACCCAACATCTTTGTGACCCATTTTTGCTGCTCTTCTGAAGATAGTCTTTGTTCCAAAAAGTGTTTAAGACTATCATGATCAGTTTTTACCTTGAAGTGTCTTCCAATTAGGTAAGTTCGCCATTTCTTTAGTGCATGCAATATTGCTAACATTTCCTTCTCATAAATAGGTTTTTGTAAATACTTTCCTTTGATTGGACGACTTTCAAAAGCAATGGGTCTTCCTTTCTGCATTAAAACTGCACCAATTCCATTTCCTGAGGCATCACATTCCACAATAAAGGTTTTTGTGAAGTCTGGCGTAGCTAAGACCGGTGCTAGGCACATTGCCTCTTTAAGATGTTCAAAGGCTTTAGTTGCTTCAGGAGTCCATGAAAATGCATCTTTCTTCAATAATGTTGTTAGAGGTGCTGCTATTCTCCCATAATTCTTAACAAACTTGCGATAATACCCTATTAACCCGAGAAATCCTCGCAACCGCTTTATGGTTGTGGGGACTTTCCATTCCTTAATGGCTTTAATTTTGTTAGGGTCTACTTTAACACCCTCGTGAGATACAATATGACCCAGATATTCCACCTCTTGTACTCCAAAGAAACATTTGGATGTTTTTGCATATAATTGTTTCTCCTGCAATACTTTGAGCACCCTGTCAACATGTTGAACATGATCCTTCCAAGACCTGCTGTAGATTAGTATATCATCAAAAAATACTAGCACAAATTTTCTAAGGAAGGGTTTGAAAATGGAATTCATTAACCCTGAAATGTAGAAGGTGCATTGGTAAGGCCAAAAGGCATGACCAAAAATTCATAATGACCCTCATGAGTTTGAAATGCTGTTTTTGGAATATCTTCAGTCTTCATTCTAATTTGATGATATCCTGAACGAAGATCCAACTTGGCAAAATAAATTGCTCCATGTAATTCATCCAATAATTCATAAATCACAGGAATGGGAAATTTATCTTTAATGGTGAGCTTATTGAGCTCCCTATAATCCGGACACATTCGCCATGATCCATCCTTCTTGTGTACCAATACTACAGGAGCAGAGAAAGAACTTTGACTAGGTTGAATTATACCGCCTCTAACATTTCTGCAATCATACGTTCAATTTCGCTCTTTTGGAAGTAAGGATATCTATAAGGCTTGATGTTTGGAGGAACACTTCCTGGAATCAAATGAATAGCATGATCATGATCACGAATAGGTGGGAGTCCTTTGGGAGTTTCAAACATCTTGGCATGATTGTCCAAGACTTGTTGGAGATCTGCAGAAATAGATGATTTTGATGTCGGAACTTCTAGTGAGCATAATTGTGCAATTACGCCTCGTTGTTCTTTATTTAGAATCTTTGTCATGACATTAGAGCTTATTATCCTTCCCGGCTTCCCTTCAATACCCCGTAATTCGACTTCCTTTCCTTCTGAAAAAAATTTCAAGAAAAGTTCTTAAAAATTAAAAGCTACCGTCCCCAAAGATTGTAACCATTGTACTCCTAGTACAACATCAGCACCTCCCATAGGAATGGAAAGCATTGGACTAGTCAATACATATTCCCCCATGGTTAGCTTGATATTATGGCATTTTCCAGAGCAATTTATAGTTCCTCCATTTGCAAACATCACTTGACATTCTGGTGCTGGGTATAGGAAACAATTCAATTCCTTGGCTACCTTACAATGAATAAAATTATGGGTACTACCTGAATCAATCAACACTATTACCTTTTTCTTCTTGATATGTCCTTCTATCTTGAGAGTTTGAGAAGTGGTAATTCCTGCCAATGCATTACATGATATGGTCGGACTCATTTCTTCCTCTTCTATGGTTGGTTCCTGGTGTATATCCTATTCTTGCTCATTTTCTTCTTTCTCTTCACAATCTATGTAAAATAATTTCTTCTCAAGACACTTATGACCTTTAGTGTATTTTCTATCACAACTGTAGCAAAGCCCTTTTGCTCTTTTTTCTTCCAATTTTTGTGGTGTCAACCTTGTAGGTTGTGGAAATCTAGGCATAGCAACACTTCCTTCTTTATAGAAGTGAGTGGTAGGCTTCCTTATCACCATAATTTTACATTCAATTTTTCTTGCCAACCTGAATGCCTTCTCCAATGAATCAGGTTCCAAAACGTGAACTTCATGTTGGATGTTATCCTTTAAAGTACCTATGAAGAGATCAATCCTGTGTTCCTCTAGAATATCACTTACCCTTATATTCAATTTTTGGAAGTCCTCAATGTGCTCCCCCACTAAACCCTTTTGTTTGAGATTTATCAATTGGCTAAAGAAGGTGTTGCTCTTCGTATCCTCATAATGTGCTATCATTTTCTCCGTAAAAATTGACCAAGTGACAATTTTTTTACGGGAGCAAAGCCATCGATACCATACAAATGTATTTTGTTCTAAATGTAAAGTTGCAATGCGTACCTTTTGTGTGTTTTGCACGTTATGGAGATCAAAATATTGCTCCATCTGTAGTATCCATGTTATAGGATCCTTTCCATCAAACTTCCTCATCTCTATTTTTGGAATATGGTGGTTCTTCCTGCCAACATTAGAGTTTATGAAATCACGATTAACATTTATTTTGTTCTCATCATGAGTTTCTTCTACTATCTTTTCACCATTATGAAACATTTCTTGTATCAACTTTGTCAAACCTTCCATGTCTGATTTTAGAGCATTCTTCATGTTTTCCATGTTGTCTTTCATGACATCCATCTTAGCTTCCATGCCATCTTCCATGCCATCCATATTAGCTTCCACACCTTTCTTCAAAACTTCCATTTCATTTTTTGTTGCTCTTTGCGAGAGCGAAATTTGGTGCACTTGCTCTTGTAATTTTTATTGATCATGTTGCAATTCTTCATCTTCATGAGGCATAGTAGAGCCTTCTGAAGGCTTAATAGGTGTTGAATTATTTTTACGGGGCATATTTTAGAACATAATATTGATATCTATTCTTCAATATGCCCTTGGAATCAATTCAAATTTATTCTTCAAACAAGACTTATGCAATTCGGAAAGAAAAATACACACCTTTTTCTTGATTTTGAGGAGCTCGATATTGAAATTAGATTATCTCTGTGATTGCAGTACTTCAATATTTGAATTTTGGTACTGACATAGCCCTCTAAAATATCTTTTGAATGCCACAGGTCTGACCTGATTTGGATTCTCCAAGACAAAGTTGTGTCCAATCTCCCACAATGACCTAATTATGGACTGGTTCAGTAGAGCGAACTTGTATGACTTGCCACGTGTCACAGTTTCATCATTCAGCCCTAAAATTGATAGCAAAGAAACTAAATTCCATGTGTTTGTGGCCAATTTTTACGGAACTCCAATTCGATGCTCAGAGAGAGAGTTATGAATATTTTCCCACGATCACCTCTTTGAGATGAAATTCAGGAGCCTAAAAAAGCACTACATTCCACAGATCATATCTCCGAACATATTGTGAACCAACCTCTGAAATTGTTTGACGTGTTTCCTCAGGATTTTGGCTTCACACCCTAAAAATTTCAGATTCTAAACCTTAGTAGAAAAAATTTTATAGCGAAAATTCCATGATGACCTGTTTAGAGCAGCGAAACCCTAGAATCCAAAGCTCTGATACCAAATGTTGTGTAACCAGCTCCAAAAATAGAAGAAAAGAGATATCAACACCTTAGAAATAAGCCACTTCAAGGGGGAAACCTCCAATACATTACATAAATGAACAATTCTTAGATGATACAATTTACAAAACCTCCTTTCTATATATAGGAGTCCATGGGGCCATAATGTAATCCTAGTGGGGCCACAATGTAATCCTAGCCGACCTAACAATAATAATTTAAGGGCACAATAATAACAATATGGGGGTTACAAGGGTACAATAATAACAATAAGGGGGTTACACTAACAACAATAAGGGACTATACTAGTAATATACGGAACTAACATGCATTTTGATGATATGACATTCTTCACCATGTTTTCACTACATGATTTGTATGATGGAGGTATGTGGAGGCAGCAAAAAATTTTGTTGCTTGGGTTATTCTTGGGAGAGCAAGGGAATATTTTCTCTCACACTTTGCATGATGTTGTAGGAGTAGGAGGTGGCACTATCATAGTGCAAAGGGGCTACTCCTTGGCCTTAGATGTTCAAGAGGTACTTCCACCTTGGGAGGAACTTCTTATGTGTAGTAGCATTAGGGGAGATGCCTTTGACATTGTGCATGTCAAAGAATGGAGTTATGAGTTGGCAAGAGCCTATTTGCATGGGCCAACAGCACTGTCACCATAGAGGTTGGACTTATTTATGGAGTGTCCCCAGGATCACTTCACATTTATTGCACTTGGTAAACAAGCAAGAGGTGAGAAATTTGTTTTTGCATTTATTGATTGTCTAATACAATATTTGCATACTCTTACCATTTCTATGCAATGCATTTCTCCACAAGAGGGCAAGCTTTTCATTTGGCTTCATGGTCAATTTTGGGCCAATCTATATGATGGAGATAGCCATCTCTTATATGACCTTGGGCAAGTATGTTTTGCTTACATGTATGATCAGCTATTGTACCTAACCAGTTAGTATTCATTAGTAGACTTGATGACATACATAACTATCCATGTATTAAAAACCAACTTGCCATACTATTTTCTGAAGCAACAGTTTTGGAAACTGCGTTGTAACTGCATGGGGAACTATTGGTACTTCCTTGCACCACATGAAACCTTCAGTATTTCCCACATTTTGATGTTGATCATGATATCTTTTGCTAATATTGTTCTTATATCTATTGAGAGCATGATGGGGAGAGAAACACATGGGATGGATGTGTCCTTTCAGAAAGAGGATTCCCACACTCTTTGCATTGCATGTTATAATGGGAGCATGAGAGGAGATATGGCCACCAAAGCCAAACACTTGTTTCTTTTTGTTGAGGTGGGCCCTGTGATTGATTGGATACCATATGATGATCATGTCCTATTCATCATATATGAGATGTTTTGCGCCAGCTTGATCTATGACGTTGGAGGAGAGATCCTTGGAGGTCTAATATTCATCTTGCAACTTGAGGGAAATGTTATTGCAGCCCAAGATCAGCACATACTCTACACTTATCATGAGTGGAGAGGAGGAAAGTGTGGGGTAGGCTACCTGTCTACCATGTTCATATTTTCAGCCCACCTACTTTGCAGGAGCCAAAGGTGGAGGAATATTTTCAGGAGTTGCCTAGTTGGGAGGTGACTCATCTTGTTTGGAAGATAGCTTGGGGGTGGAGGTTTTACATGGGAATGATAGTTCCCAAACACATTTCAGCCTCCATGCCTTGGGAGGAAGCCTTTCAGTTCTATCCTTGCATTTTCTTGAGGACAAGCAACATTTAGGAGGGGAGGACTGTAATATTCCTACTTTAGCAAGTAGTTAAGGGGAATATTTTTTTTTTCACACTTAGTAGATGAATAAATGAGGGAACAGACCCATACTTAACTAAAATCAGCATAAAAACCCTCTTGGTGTGAAAGGGAATCATTATAGCAGCTAGATTTCACACTCTCATGTGTGAACAGGGATAAATGCATGGGGACAACGTCAAGTTTGACCAATTCAACAGCACATGTAAGAGAGGAGGAGATCATCCATAGAGACAGCGCAGTGCAAGTGGGAGGAAGATTCGTTGGTGAAGGAAACCCTAATGAGTGGGGCCTAAGGAGAGGAGGCTCACACATGTTTAAAAGGATGGCAAGGAAGCCATAACAAGTTTATTCTTATGATTTGATTTTTGGATTTGGTCTAAGAGACTATCCTACTTTCTTCAACTGTTTAGTTGAGATTTTTGTGCTGCTTAGCACAAGGATTTCCTGTTTAGGAATCCTTCTCCTTTCTTGAGAGGCCTCTTAAAGAAGTTGTACTGATTTGCCTCACATCCAGGCTTGAGGCCAAGCATCCTCCTTCAACTACAGCGTTATTTCTACAGCAGTATAAAATTGTGTTGTAGGGTGTTACAGTGAGGGGTCACAACACCACTTCCAGCACTTGTTTTTCAGAGGAGGAGGCTCTTTTTCTCTTGGGAGATCAGTGAGGAAGAATTCTGGAGAATATTTGCATATCATGGCACTTAGCTAAAGTAATCCCATCATCTACAGCGTATTCCCTTGCAGGAATTGCGTCATTTTTTTGCATTTTTGCAGTGAGAGGGTCAATCCCCTCAAGTTGAGTTGCTTTCTCAGGGAAAAGGCCAACCTTTCTCCCGAAAAGTTTGTAAGGAGTATTTTCCTTCATTCCATGTATTTTTCAGCTCTATAAAGACATAGCTTCAGTTATACTACGTCATTTTCATATCCATATTTTCAGATCTGACGTTTTTCACTTGTACTCTCATAGAACCCTTGCCGGGTCATTTCTATAATGTGTAAAAGAGGCTTGTTCTCCATTTTTCTCCATGATCTGATGTAATACAATAAATATTTGTTATTTCCATTATATTTCATCATAAACCCTCATAAAATCACATTGTGTATTCTTCAGTAAATTCTGCACAAGCTAAGTCATGGGGTTTGGGCCTTTTTGAGCCATATCGGGACCGGGAGATCTGTTTAACTTAGCTAGAGTGATTTTTTTTTTCCTCCCTTTAGGTATGTAAGTCCCATATGACATAATATAATGGATACCACCATTATTTTCCTCTTTTATTATGAAAATAGCTGGGAATAACGTTTTTGGGGCTTATTTTGCTTCTTTTCCCCAACTTTTGGATCATGAAATGAAGTATAAGTTGTTGTTGTAGCTTTAATTGATGGCTATGTGTTTTTAACACATCATGAGTCTATTCATCATTGAGAAACCATTATTTTGTTCATCTATTGCTGAAGCTCCAACTTTTGAACATCTTAAGGTGTTCTTATTATTTTAGACTTTCCCTATTTTGGGATATTACACGAAAAAAGAATTTTTTCAATGGGTGGCACTATAAAACTGTAGATTCTTGGCTAATTGGGCAGTTTTGATGCAAAAAATTTGGGAAATGAAATGGATCCTAAAATTATGAAAGACTTAACATGGAAAACCTTTAAAATGATTTTATTTAAACACTAGGGATGGCTCAAACTTAAAAATATAATACTTCCCTTTGTAAAACTCAAGAAATGACTCCTAAGACCCTATTTTGACCCATGATCATAAACAATATTGTCACAATGATGTTTTGAATTTTTTTTTAAGTGATAACAATTAATATCATATTTAATAGACTCATATCTATTCATGCATGTTTGATATAAATGAGGGATTTGTCTCTATGTTCTCTATACTTGTAATGTTCGTTCTGTTTACTTGAAATCAGGAAACCACTTAACAAAGTGAGGAAGATTGAAATGAATAAGAAAGGCAAAGAAATTGCTCAAACATTGTCTACTGAAGACTCAGACATGTCTCCCTTATTTTCAGACACCACCTACAACAAGGATTTCCGCAGTTCATTATGGGAGGCAATGTATAAGATTTTTGAAGACAAAAATCTAAGGGTGATAACCAAAGTCACTATAACAGGCACGACATCTATGTCAGACATGACTTACTTTGATGCTGCATGTTCATTCGTCCATAAGGTAGCTGCAAAACCAAAAATTCTCCCTTACACGGACATGGTTAAGTGGTAAATTGACCACTTAAGCATAGAAGACAAAAAATTCAAAGATTCGAAGGGAGAAAACATAGGGTCTTTCAAGGCAGAAGATTTCAAGAAATGTACCATCTACCCTCTCCGCAGCAGAAATATGACAAATATTTTTTGCAAAGCTTTAGAGCAAAGCATCCAGACCTCGTGAAAGTCATAAAAGAATGGAAGGAAGACCAGGGAAATCTTAAGCGAGATAAACTCAGTACGTACTCAGTTGCCCAAATTCGTTCTCCTTATTTCTATGCTGTCGGTATGTTGTGTAGATTGTTTTCAAAACCTGATACCACTAGGTTTTCAGTAGATTGGGTTCCATTGATTGACGCAATCATCAATTCCTTAATTCTGAATTGGGAAAATAACCTATCCGAAAGTTTAGCCAAACACATCACAAAATATAGGAATAAAAGGAGTGTTTCATCTAGAGAGATATCTCCCTTTTATATGTCTACCTATGTCATGGATGCAATCTTTTTTTCATCTAGTTTTCATACCATGGGATGGAAATGGACTACCCAAGACCCTACCCCAATCCACATTTACCACAGAGCCCTCTAGGATTCAGACTTCCATCTGCATTTTTATAAAAAAATCATGGGGTCATGTTGCCTATGCACCATATGATATTCAATAAGAAAGCCCCTAGGGTTTCCGAAGAGGCTAGTGAAGATAATATTTCTGTGGCTAGATGGTTTGCAGAGGAGAAATTTACATATGTCAGAGTATTTGGGAGTTATGCTTCCCTCATGTTCTACCATATTATGTTCCTGATAAGTTACTTGCAAGAGAGATAGCCTACCAGCTTGTTAATGGTATTACTAAACAGCTAAAAGATGCTAAGAAGGTTGTTTGGCCTAATTTCCCTTTACAGTGTGGTACTTTTTCACTTTTTGATATTGGCCATACCTACAAGGACGTTTTGAATATTAATCTATTGAATTGGGCAGTAATGCCAAAGAGGCTGTATGATCCAAATGATGTAATTAAAAACTACATCACGTAGATCAAAATGAAGCCTTTTGTAAAGGAAATAGACAGATTTAACGATCTCTTCCATGGCATGGAAAATTTTTCAGATACAATTAATTTTGCAGCCAGTCAACTTAGCTAAGATGATTTGGAAGCCTTCCAAATATATATAAATAAGAGACTGGAGAGATTTCCTCTCAATTTGTTAACTATTGAATATGTCAATAGACCTACTCCAAGTATCAGCTTAGATAATGAAGAAAAATACATGTCTGAGGATGAATCAGTTCAATCAGAGCATCAATCTCACAATTTGGATCATTCTAAAAATGCATCTGAATCCAGAAAGGATATCCCATAAAATATAATTGATCAGGTAATCCAAGAGATAGAGATGCAGGAAAAAAGAGAAGGTAATGGAACAGAGTCAACTTCTCAAGAAGTTCAGCACAGTCATGACAAAGAATTTGAGTAGTGAATGGGATGATTTTTCTGAAGCAATAAAAACTCCTAAAACCAATCCCAATATTGATCAAGTTACTAGTTTTCAGACACCTAAAAATTCTTAGAAGATAGTGGAAATTGTTAATCCACTACAACAAGTTCCAGAAGCTCATGATCGAGAGATCATATCGGCCTACCCTACAGAAAAAATATTTTTACAAGTTGAAGAAATCCCATCGCTAGATATCTTCTACAATCCTAGTTATAAGGGTGTAGTTAATAGAAATAAAAGGAGAAGAATTGATGAAATCGTCTCAAACCTCACATATGAATCTATTGACATTTTGTGGAAGGATTCCTTAGCTGGTCCTATTGAACATTTAACTAAATTATCACAGTATGTAGGGGCATATTCTACTGCCACTGTTGATAAAGCTACTGAGGTTAAAATGTTGCTAAAGCAGAAGGAAGACAAAATACAAGAACAAGAGAGAATTTTAGATCAAGAAAAATCTAATTCTAGTGAGAAAATGAAATCAAATATGGCCCAATTTCAAAAGGATTTTTGAAAAGCTTAAATTGCAGCATCAAGCAGAAATCACTAAGAAACAAGCACAACTGGAAGAAGCAACGACTAGGTTACAAAGCCAACCACAATTGGAGCAATTCATCAAAGAAGCATTAGATGTAAATGCTAAGTTAAAGCAAAAACATAAAGTATTTTTCCCACAAGCTTCTATTATTGACTCTTATTGTGACTCAAATGAAATATTGATCCAACAAGTAGCTATCCAGAAACTTGAATGTGAGAAGCTCGAAAAGAAAATCAACGAACACATTCAATTGCAAGCATCAGACTCAGGAAAGGAAGCTAATCTACCCCAGGTGGATAAGTTCCATAATGAGATCCTATTCAAAGATTGGGAAGAACAAATAAAGAAAGTAGAGAAATTAGCAGCGAAAACATCAAGATTATCAAAGAAAATTACTGAATCTGTATGTGAACAGCTGGTGAAAGAATAACTTATCAAAAATTACACGTCTGAAGTGTTCTAAGAAGTCAAACAGCTAGAATCACAGTGGCAGCAAAGGAAGACACCTGGGATGAAATAATTAAAAAGGTAAATAAATTTTATCAAGAAAATTATTGGAATTTTCTGATCAAACCTTATCATCATTACCAGATCCTGCAATCTTTAACAAATTCAACAAAAATATCGCAGCCAGTACTCTCAAATGCAGTAGTCAAGCGACAGATCAGATCGAGGATTTCGTGGCCAGCTCAGTTTAAGCCCATGCTAGATATTTTTCAACTTCGTGACCAAATCCAAAATAAAGGGCGGAATTCATAAATCATATTGTTACTTTATTTTCCTATATTTTAGTTTAAGTTAGTCTTATGAGGATGGTTGTTTGAATCCTCCTCTATTTTTTTGTAATAATCTATTTTAGAACATAGTTAGTTTAGTATTTAAACCCCTCTCATGCATTTAGAGAAGGGTCCAGAAATTTTTCAAAAACATTTGAAAAGAATGCACTATTGTAATTTTGTGAATGCTTTGACAATTAAAGTTGTTTAACTGATGTTGCACTACTATACTCTTTAAATTGCTTGAAAGTGAAGAGGAGCAGATCAATTACTGTCAATTTACATGAGTAGAAATTCATACATATTGTACTTTTATTCACTTGTATTAAGTCTTGATTTATAGATTAACAATCATATTTTTATTGCATTATATATTTGAAACGTTATTATAGATGAATGTTACATGCACTTCTGTTCTAATATTTGTCTGTGATTTCTTATTGAATATATAATCACACATATGAACGTGATACATTTTTCACAATTCTTCTAGTCAAACTAATTTGTTAGAAGAATCATATTACATAATTTTCATCTCTTTCAACTGTTAAATGATCTATATTACTAATAGTTGAAGGATATCTCTTTAGATTTTTAATATTCCAAATTAGGAAAGACAACAATATTGAACACCAAACTGAATTGTACCACAAATAATGATGCAAAAAACACTAGAATCCCAAAGGATGTTGCAATACAGAAATGTTGGAATACATGACAGTGCAGTCCCAATGAGGGTTATTGCTACAGGAAAATGGAAACAAGTGTATCTATTGATATATTACTCAAAAGGAGCTAAAAATGGAGAACTAGTCTCTCAAACACAATCCCAAGGTAACCCGGCAAGGGTTTCTTGAAAATCACAAGATGGAAAAAGTGCAGACTCCCACTCTATGGCTGAATCATGATGTATCATTGAAGCTCTACTATAATATGGCTGAAATGAAAAAGATATAGCTGCAACTTCTCCTCCCTAGCTTTCTGGGTGAAAGGCTACTCCCTTCACTAGGAAACTAGCTCATAAACAGGGTTTCTCAACCCTCCACTACAACACCCTACAAAATAACTTAGTTCCTCAAGGAGACTGCATTGTGGCTGAAGGTGACTACTTGGCCCTATGTCAGATGGTGGAAATGAATCTCAGAATAACCCTCCTAGATGGCCTTCTCAACTCATCCAAGGTATAGTATGGGATTCCTGCCTGGAAATGCCCTTGTACTAAACAGTACAACAAACTCAGCTAAACGGCTGAAGCATGCAAGAAGTTATAAGACTCAAACATAAACAATATTCTAAATGGCTCTCATGGTTTCCATCCCTTCCCTTATATCCTTGGTGATATTCCTCACCCTTAGCCCCACTCATTTATGATGTTACTTCCATGCAAAGACTCCTCCTCCAAAACTGTGTTGTCCCTACTAGCTCCACTCTCTTCTTTGGAAACGTTGTTGATTTGGTCAATATCGACATAGTCTACATGCATTTCCCCCTTTCACACCCAAGGTGGCTTTATTTTGACTATATAAACTGATCCACATCCATATTGGAGGTGTTTTATTCCTACTAAATATATTTAAGGGTCTCCTTACCCCACTTATTCATCTAGACTATGAATAGAATAAAAATATAATATTCCAACTAGTTAAAAGATAATTGGGAACATTACAGTCCTCCCCTCCCAAATGTTTCTTTTCCTCAAGAAATAGTAAATAAGGATGTTGCAAAATCTTTCCTTCCCAAGTTGCATCTTCATCAGGTAGATTCCTCCATCGAATGAGATATTCTCTAATCACCTTGATCCTTAGTTGCCTCACCTGAGTATCCAAGATAGCCTCCGGTTACAAAAACAGATGGCTGAAGATGAAGATAGACCAAATCATCAACCTCAAACTGTCTCTCTATCCGACCACGGTCTTCATATATCTTCTGTTGGTTTTGTGTTGTAGCAATGCTATCCTTGAGGGCCAGAAGTATATTTGACTCTCCTGAATCCACTCCTTTGATCTAGGAGCCTTACTTGCTCCAAACATAACATCAGAAAATGATAGATCATCATACCCATAAAGAGCTCAAAATGGGGTCATGCCAATGGACATATGAAAGTTTGTGTTGTAGCAATACTCCCCCAAATGGAGCCAGCGCGGTCATGCTCTTTGCTGCCTTGAAACATAGTTCTGCAAGTAGCCTTCCAACCACTTGTTTACTATTTATGTATGTCCATCGGTTTTTGGATGATAGTTGGTACTTGGTGTCAACTCAGTACCCACTAACCGAAAAAAATCAGGCCAAAAGCCACCCATGAAGCGGCTATCCTGATCACTGAATATGGTTATTGGGAGACCATGGAGTCTAAACACATATCTAAAGAAGATATCAGCTACTTGTGAAGTAGTATATCATGCAGAAATAGAAAATAAATGTGAATACTTTGTTAGTCGATCAACAAATACAAATATACAATCCTTACCCTAAACCGTAGGTAGACCAGTGATGAATTCCATGGAAATACTTTCCCATTTTCCATCCGGAATAGGGAGTGGCTACAATAATCCTGCTGGATGGTTGTGCTCCCCTTTGTTCTGCAGGAAAACTACGTACTCCTTGATGTGTTGGAGCACATCCTCCTTAAGACCCTTCCATGAGAATCTCTCCCGAATAGCCTGGTATGTCTTGGTGAATCCTTGATTCCCAGCAAGTGGTGAATCATGTGATGCCTGCAAAATCTTCTTCTTGAGCTTAGAATCTCTAGCCAAGAAGACCCGATCTCGGTAATAGATGACCTCATCCATCACTCTATACCTTTCATCAGTCATCTATCCATCTAGGATCTCACATGCAAAGCAGTCTTTGGAATATTCCACTAGTAACTGAGCCTTCCAATATGTATCCATGCTCATTAAGGAAAAAGCTGTTGGCCTTCGAGATAGAGTATATGCCACTACATTTCTCTTCCCCTTGACATATTCTATGTCAAATTCATATGCTTGGATCTTACTCACCCATTTCTGTTGCCTCTCCTGAAGCTTATTCTGCTCAAGAAAGAATCAAAGACTATTGTGATCAGTCTTCACTCGGAATATGTTACCCACCAAATATTGCCGCAACTTGGCTAAGGCATGCATAATAGCCAACATCTCCTTATCATATATGGGATACAATTTCTCATGTGGCAACAACTTTCAACTCTCAGAATCTACGAGGTGTCACCCTTGCATCAACACTGCTCCAATTCCTTCTCCCGAAGCATCACATTCCAACACAAAGGGTTGGGTAAAATCTGGTAGAACTAATACCAGGAAGCTACTCATCACCTCCTTGAGCTTATAAAAATATCTCTGTGTTGTGGCTGTCCAACTGAAAGCTCCCTTCTTAGTTAGATCTATAATTGGTGCTGCTAGTTGAGAGAACCCTTTAACAAACTTCCGGTAATAGGTACAGATGCCTACAAATGCCCGAAGTTCTGTGACATTATTTGGGTCAGGCCATGGATCTTCTCTTAAAGAAATCTCACCCCATCTACTCCAATTATGTGGCCTAAATAGAGCATCTATGTGAGCCCAAACTCACACTTGGAGAGCTTAGCATCGAATTGTTGCTCTTCAAGAATGCGTAATACTGCCTCAATATGTTGTAGATTCTCCTCCCATGTGCGGCTATAAATAAGAATGTCATCAAAGAAGACCAGTAAAAATTTTCTCAAGTGACCATAGAAAATGTGGTTCATGCAAGATTGGAATGTTTCTAGAGCATTGATTAGCCCAAAAGGCATCACCAATAACTCAAAGTGGCCATAGTGGCATCAAAATGTTGTCTTGGGGATGTCTTGATCCCTCACTCCAATTTGATGATACCTCGATCTCAAATCAATCTTGGAAAAATACTTAGATCCTCTTAGTTCATCCATCAATTCATCGATCCTATGAATTGGGTATTTGTTCTTCATGGTATTTTTTTTCAAGGCCCTATAATCAATGCACATCCTCAATGTGTCATCCTTCTTCTTCACCAAAACAATTAAAGAGGCAAAAGTACTGGTGCTAGGATGAATGTGTCCTAAGGCCAAAAGCTCCTGAATGGCCTTTTCAATCTCATCCCTATAGGATTTTAGATTCCTATAGGGTGTGGTGATCACTACTTGGATCCCCTGCTTCAACTCAATAGTGTGCTCAAATACTCGGTCAGGAGGTCTCCCGGATGGGATATCTCCAAATAGTATGGAATATCGGTCCAAAATATATTGTACATACGGATGTACTGGTGACCCCCTTCTTCTAACATACGTAGTTCTACTGCCCACTCTATGTCCCCTTTGCGCAAATCAGCCTCCATCCTGTGTGCTGAGACAATCTAGGGTGGATAGGTGTGTATGCCTTTGATTTTCTAATGTTTACCACTCCCCTTCTCTGTCCATTCCATATCTAATGTTTCCCAGTCTATGGTAACCTTCCCTAAGGTGATTAACCACTGGACACCCAATATCACATTGGTGTCTAGAATATCAACCACAAAGGAGTGGTCTATTAATGTGTAGGTTCCCATAATGATGGTTAATGCTGGAACATATTTGGCACACTGCATGGTTCTAGCTCCTGGAACCAAAACCAAGAAACCCTCAAAATATTCTATGTGAATGCCCCTCCTCTACACCAACTCAGTGTCAATAAATTTATGGGTAGCTCCATTGTCTACCAATATTGATACTCTTTGTCCCAGAATAGTGCCTCTAACCCTTAATGTTAGATACTTGGGAACTCCCTGCAAAGTTGCAAGAGTCCCACCCATTGGGGAAAATGCTCCCACTACATCTCCTGTGGGTGGTGCACCTCCTCCTACTGCTACAGTGTTGGTCTCCTTCTCCTCATCAGAAAATATCTCAATACAATGTGCCTTCCCTGCAACACAATTGGTGGTTTGGTACCCATGGCTCTCGACAAGTGAAACAAAGTTTCTTCTTCCTTAGATCT
The DNA here is from genome assembly GCA_034641835.2 of Pinus albicaulis. Classification (NCBI taxonomy): domain Eukaryota; kingdom Viridiplantae; phylum Streptophyta; class Pinopsida; order Pinales; family Pinaceae; genus Pinus; species Pinus albicaulis. The sequence continues at coordinate 1,315,243,519 of CM076578.1, read as the reverse complement.
CTCTAGGGATTATCATCAAGAGATTTCTTCTCATGATTCTCATTTGTTTGAGAGGAGAAATTTTGCTGAAAAGGGTCTTTTGCCTTGGGTAAAGCATGTTGTAGGTCTTTGGCCTACTCCAGAGCTTCTTGGAGCATAGTTGGTCTAGAATATTTCACCAACCCATGCAATGATTCAACCATCCCATCAATGAACATGCATACTCTCCGGGTCACAGTGAGGTCAGATACCATGACTGAAAGCTTTAGAAACTCAGAGATATAAGTCTCTAGATCTCCTATTTTTCTGAGCTTGGTTAGCCCCACAAAATATGCTTTTGGATTTCTGGGATCAAATCTCTCCACCAGCCTCTGGGTGAAGTCTGAATAAGAAGTGACACTAGGATGCCCAAGTGTAGATAGGCCATGAAACCACCACTTATGTGCTTCACCTTCTAGGTGTAGTGCTGCTATTTTAATAGCCTCCATTTCTGAAACTCTGTCTAGTTGGAAGTAAGTATCCAACTTCTCTACCCAAGCCTTAGTTGTGCACTTGGGTGATCCATCATAAGAGGGCAAAAATAATCTACCCAAACTGCACTGTAGATATTGGTTCTACATGTACCCTCCACTTTTATGGTGATTGGAGGATCTCCTACCATCCTTGATCTGACAAAACTCCTAAAAGTTGAAATGCTCCTCGAACCTCTGTGATTGAGATTCATATTCCACAAAATAGTCACCAATGGTTTCTTCCCTCAATGGCCCTCCCACCTCACCTTCCAATGATAGGAATGTGGACATGGTGGAGCGTTGTAAAGAAGGTTTTGCTACTGATTTCTCCCACCATAAATGTGAAGTGTCAGAGCTTTCTCCATGGTGAAACCCTCTAGGGGATTCCTTCTATCTTTCTAAGATCATCTCCTTGATATATTTTGTAATGTTCTTCATGTTCTGAAGAAGAAGTTTTGGAATCTCTTTCTCCTCCATTGCTATAGATGTATTGCCCCACAAGCTGAGCCAAGATTAGAGCTCTGATACCACTGTAATATTCCAAATTAGGAAAGACAGCAATATTGAACACCAAACTAAAATATACATCAAATAATGATGCAAAACACATGAGTAAACCATAGATCCATTAGATTATGTATTATAGCAGTAAAATATACAATGTGTTGAGGAAAAAATCACTCAAACTAGGCAAACAAGCCTCCAAAGCTCAGAAACACTAGAATCCCAAAGGATGTTGCAATACAGAAATGTTGGAATACATGACAGCACAGTCCCGGTGAGGGTTAATGCTATAGGAAAATGGAAACAAGTGGATCTACTGATATATTACTCAAAAGGAGCTGAAAATGGAGAACTAGTCTCTCAAACACAATCCCAAGATAAACCAGCAAGGGTTTCTTGAGAAGCACAAAATGAAAAAAGTGCGGACTGCAACTCTGTGGCTGAATCATGTTGTATCACTGAAGCTCTGCTAGAATATGGTTGAAATTAAAAAGATATGGTTGTAACTTCTCCTCCCTAGCTTTCCAGGTGAAAGGCTGCTCCTTTCACTAGGAAACTAGCTCATAAACAGGGTTTCTCAACCCTCCACTGCAACACCATACAAAATAACGCAGTTCCTCAAAGAGACTGTGTTGTGGCTGAAGGTGATTGCTTGGCCCAATGAAAAATGGTGGAAATTAAGCTCAGAATAACCCTCCTAGATTTCCTTCTCAATTCCTCCAAGGTAGAGTATGGGATTCCAGCCTAGAAATTCCCTTGTATTAAACATTACATCAAACTCAGCTAAACAACTGAAGCTTGTGAGAATTCATAAGACTCAAACATAAACAATATTCTGAATGTCTCTCATGGTCGCCATCCCTTCCCTTATATCTTTTGTGAGCTTCCTCACCTTTGGCCCCACTCATTTATGATGTTACTTCCATGCAAAGACTCCTCCTCCAAAACTATGTTGTCCCCACTAGCTCCACTCTCTTCTTTGGAAACGTTGTTGATTTGGTCAATCTTGACCCATTCTACATGCATTTCCCCCCTTCACACCCAAGGTGGCTTTATTTTGACTATCTAAACTTATACACATCCATATTGGAGGTGGTTTATTCCTACTAAAGAGATTTAAGGGTCTCCCTACCCCACTTATTCATCTAGACTATGAATATAAGCAACACAAAATATTCCAACTAACTAAAAGCTAATTGGGAATATTACAATATCACATAAAGGGAGAAACACCCTGGGTATATAATAGAATAGATAGTTTATATAGATGCATGTGATAGATTAGAATTATTTTCTATTATATGTTGTATAATAAAAAACACACCCCAAAATCACCCTTATTGGGAAACTGATCCCATTATCCCCAGTCAGAGCCACTACAAAAAATAGAAAAGGAGTTGCTTTAAGGTCTAGATCGGGTGGTTTTAGCCATGTTTCGGTGCGGAATTTTGAGGCCTCAAAATTCTAGCGCTAGGAGGGCCTTGTGAATTAAAAAAATATCTGATCAATCTAAAGTTGAATCTAACAGTCTCTCTCCCTCTCGATCCCCATAAACTTCCAGAAAATTATCTAGATCCTCATCTTTAAAATCTGAAGTTGATCATCCTTCTCCTAAGTCTCCTAGTGATACTCAACCCATACTATTTCCTAATTCCCATCAAGCTTCCCCATAATTTCAGTATTTGATAGAAAATTTAGAGAGAGTATCCAATTCTGCTGAAAAGCCTGAATCTTCTCAAATATCGGATATCAGTATTTCATCTTCTTTACAACCTCGAAGAATATTAACTCGATTAGAAATTCAAAAGACAATAATTATTCCTTTTGAATTCCCCATCGATAGTACTTGAAAGAGACTAAAGAGGAATCAATCAGAGTCAATCGCCAGTGAGATCTTATCCCATTCACCTCCATTTCCTCCGCTCACTTCCACAACTTCCATTCCAAAAATCAGTGTTACTTTGACTATTTCTAGTACTCAAACTACTATCCCTTCAAATATTCCTAGCACTTAGCCTACCTCTTCTTCAACTCAAACTCCATCCATCCAACCTATTCAAAATCCAATGGCAGGAAATCCATGGAACAATCCAAGGGTTGTAAATATGCCCGCTCCTCTTCATGCTCTACCAAAATCACTTGAAAGATGGTTACCTAAATTTAATCCTAATGATGGTCTTCTGGCAGAAGAACACATTCACAATTTTAGGTTAGCCGTCAATCTAAATGGAGTAGTTGAAGAGGATTGCGTTGTAAGATTATTTCCATATAATCTAATAGGATCCACAGGATCCTGGTATTTTTCACTACCTTCCCACTCTATAGCTACCGAGAATATGTTCGAAGAACAATTTCTAGCTAAGATTGAGGATGACAAGACCACTGTTACGCTCATCAATGATTTGTCAAATCTAAAAGATAAAACAAGTGAGAAGATAAAATATTTCAATTCAATATTTAATAAATTACTCAATAAAATTCCTGCTACAGCAGTTCCTGGTGTAGAAGTTCAAATTGAGTGGTATATTTCATCTCTTCCTTCCAATATAGCTATTTTTGTTGATAGAGCAAAACTGCCAACACCTACAGAAAACATGAAGGAATCTCTATCTGTAGAGAAACACATAATAGCTCTTAAGAAAAATAATTATCAAGAGGATCAAAAATCAAAGAAGGTATCTTTCAAAGATGATTCTAAAAAGAATATTCCAAAATACCCTTTTGATGTAGAAGGTCTTCGAAAATTTTTCAAGACTATGACAAACGAGATGGCAGATATCAAAAAACAAGTTGCTGAAAATTCAAGTTCAAAAAATACTTTGAGAAACTTCAAGAAAGGTCAGTCCTCTAATACTCAACCTCCAAATATCATATCTAATGTTGAATCTGATCAAGATACAGAGGAAGAGCAAGCAGAGGAAGAAGAAGTTGAACTAAATGGAATGTGGGATTTCATCCTACCAAATGAAGAACAACATGAAGCTTTAACTGTGAGTACAAGGAGAAAAAATACTATTGAAGCAATGCAGTCAAATCAACAGCAAAATATTTCAACTCCTGCTAAAGATAAATCAGGAAGCAAAAATTCTACTTCAAAGGCTACACGAAAAAGTCTCATTACTTCAGATACTCCACCTGTATCTAAGACAATGGTAGTCTCAGACACCATTGAGTATAATGTAGTTGAAGATATGAAGAAAACTAGGGCCAACAGTTCAATTCACAAGCTTAATAAATTGAAGCAGCAACAGAAAATCTTACTTAGAGACTTAAATACGGTTCGTGCTTCAAACTTACATGCTCCAGTAATAGTACAAGTTGCTAATGAAATGGGTAAACCACCTTCCCCTTCAACTAAAATAGATTCTACAGACTTGATTATGATAGGTGATTGATCCATCTCTCATACTCCTCCATTTCTTTTAACCTATGATATCTATAACAAAAATGTTCATAACTGCTTAATAGACTCAGGGGCTTCCTCTAATATAATGCCAAAATCAGTCTGTGCTAAGTTGAACATAACTCCTTAGAGTTCCCCTGTTCATATAGTACAACTTGATAGAACCAGAGTAGAGATGGTAGGAGAAATAAATTATGTTTCCATCAGATTGTCATCAAATCCCAAGGTTACTCAAATAATTAATACATTGGTGGCTGATATTCCTGAATTTTATGGCTTAGTTTTAAGTTGAGACTGGTCTAAAAAACTTCATGGTTATTTCACAATAGAGTGGTCGCATATGTGGTTACCATATAATGGAAATCCAAATAAAATTCGGGTAGACTGTGAAAAATTCATGAAGCATACAAAATAATTTATATTGAATGATCAGGAGCTCAGACTGGCACATGTGTCATAAAATGGTCAAAAATGAAAGTGCTCGTGAATCGGTTTGAACTCCGAACGACTGATAGAGCTATTTTCCCGATTCCTATGTCGGAACGGTTCGAAAAATGGTTCGTATGAAGAAGTCCTGCTACTTTGAAGATTTCCATTTCCATTAAAAAATGCCAAATTTGCCTTTGTGAAAATTTTATTATGCAGAATATTCACATTATTTTAAGATTCTTGTGGAATGGCCTGGGAATACCTCGACGACCATCAAAAGTACGTGGGCCCCGACGTGGAATTTGAAATGGCGCATTTGTTAAAAATTTTGTTGGGCTCGGCCGGTTTTGAACTCCCGACCACATGCATATAAACCAAGTGTTTTAACCAATGGACCAGTGCTTTATTCGTTGATTAATGTGCCAGGCGGAGTTGTATTTAAAGGGTGTGGGAGTTTGGGCGGGGCCCGAAAGGGGGCCAGCCCCGAAGGGCCAGCCCCCTTCCCACAGAACCCGCGGCGGAGAACCACAGCCCAGTTCATCGGCGCGCAAACGTTTGGGTGGTCCAAACAAACTTTGGTTATGCGTTAGTTGGTGGGTTTTCACATTAAACGTTTTGATTTAATTAATAAACGTTGGTTTCAATGCAAACGGTTAACACCGCCCGTTTCATATGTGAACACGTATTGTGTTATAACCATAACATTTATTGAACAACGTTTAACCGTCGGATAATTTGGCGTCTCCGCCCCTATTTTGGCGCCACCCACCAATCTGGCGCCCTTATCTGTAGTCTCTCCACATTTAGTGGAGTTTGTTTAGGTGAAACTGGCAGTTCAGTAAAGTGGGCATAACTTCTGCTAGGAGAGGCCTTTGAAGACGAATTTTTTTTTTATTTTGGGTCTCTTCGACCTTCTGAAGCCATTGGCACAGGTTTCACAGCCATCTGAGGCCGTTTGCAGGTGATTTTTCTCCGTGGATGTTCCAGGAGCCACTAGGGCCAAATCAGTTTGGGAGCTGCATTGGGAATTGTGCAGCCAGTTTATGTGGAACGAAGGTCATTCCTGAAGTTTTTCAGCAGTCTGAATCCATTTCTACAGCTCATTTTTCCTTTTGAGGAATTCTTCTCACTATTTAGCTTCAGGGAAGCTTTCAAGGCCAAGAGGGCCATTTCAGTGTTGGAGCTGTTTGGGGACTATGTTCTTCCATTTTTGGTGATTCAAAAGTCTGTTTCTGATATTTTCGACCTTCTGAGTTGAATGGCAGAGGTTTCAGAACCAAGTGAGGTCATCTTCACCTCGAAATTCTCTCTGCAAGTCTAAAGGGCCACCAGGGCCAATTGGGGAAAAGTACTGTATCAGGTACAATTTTCACTGTTTAGTGTTTGGGAAATAGCATGTTCAGCTAATTCCTATCTTCTGATTCTGTATTTACAGTCAGATCTGTCTTTCGAGACACTCTTATTATTTTATTAGCCTTTGTAGCATTTTTAATACAAGAGGACAAGCCTAGTTTGAGAGGCTTGGTCCAGCAGATGTAGCCCAGAGGAGGGGGTGAACTGCTTATCATTTTGATGTCTTTATTTGCTGAAGATGATATGCTAAACAAAACCGATATAAATTGTTAAACAGCAAATATACATAACTTTCATATACACATAATCACCTACTCAGCTGAAGAAAGTTATTTGTCTTATTCCGCAAGACATCAAATTTCAAGTATGTGAATGTCAAAGACTTCTAAGTGTTTACATATTATTTCCTTAGGCAGAGTCTGTAGAGGGCCAGGTAGCCTCTGGATTCATCCTTTCCTAGAAAGGTGAAACATCCGGTGAATGCCCCTACAGTCCATCTCTGTATAGGAAATAGTTTGTTCTCACATTTTCAGAGGTCATTTGGAGTGTATAGCTCAATTTGAAATTTTGGAAAATGGATACCTTGCACCCTTAAACAAGTACATTCCATTTTCAGATTATTAGATGAGTGGGAATGAGCTTAGGTCTAATATTATATTAAGTTGGAAACTATTTAGCAGGGTCGTTTTTGGGAAATTTCAATGCTCAACCATCACCTTTATTTGATAATGTAGTTGTTTATTAGATTGAGAATTTTTCCCAGCCAGATAGTTCCAAATGTATAAATTTTGTAGATAGAACAGTAGTTAATTCTTTATTTTGGACTCTTTATTTTGATGGTTCTAAATCTGAAGATGGTGCAGGCACTGGATGTATTTTAATAAACCCAAAAGGAGAAAATACCATGTTAGCCTGCATATTAGAATTTGATTGTACAAGTAATATAGTTGAATATGAAGCATTAGTTCAAGGTTTGTACAAAGCCATTGATCTTAATATCAAATATTTGAAAGTCCTAGGAGATTCAGAAATCATTGTCAGACAGGTAAGAGATACCATTCATTGTAATTCTGGACATTTAAAGCATTACCAATCATTAGTCCAAGAATTAACCATTCATTTCTTAGCCTTCAACATTTCTTCTGCACCTAGAATGCAGAAAGCTAGTGTAGATCTACTGGCTAATGTAGCATTAAAGTTAATCCCATCCCAAGAGTTTAGTCCAAATAGATTTTCTATTGAATTAATTTTTAGACCGTCTATTCTTAATAATATTACCAATTGGAGAGTATTCAATAATGATTCAAATATCATAGATTTCTTAACATCTGAAGGATCTTATGATAGTCAAATTTTGGATGAAAATGAACATGACATTCAGATTAAGAAAGAACAAGAAGAAAATCATATTCCTAATTTTGTTGTCAAGTTAGAAGACCTATGTGATCTGAAAGATAGGTTTAAAAGAGCTACCAACTCAAAAATACAAAGCTCTACCTTAAGATTTGAGTTAGTAAATCTAGGAACTGACGAAAACCCTAAAAATTTCAATCTAGGTCTTGGTCTATCTTCCGAAGAAAGATTATCATTTATCATATTGTTTAGAATATACAAAATTATCTTTTCTTGGTATTACACTGATCTTAAAACATATGACACTTCTGTGATTCAACAAACAATTCCTATGATCTCAGAAGAAAAACCTATATAGCAGAAATTGAGGAAGATTCATCCAAATCTGGAAAATCAAATCAAAACATAACTAAACAAACTCCTCAAGGAAAAAATCAACTTTCCAGTCAGGCATTCTAAATGGGTATCAAATTTGGTACCTGTCAGGAAGAAGAATGGAGATATTAGAATTGATTTTAGGAATTTAAACAAAGCTTGTCAGAAGGACAACTTTCCATTACCAACCATGGAATAAGTATTACAGACAATAGTTGGTTTTGAACTTATGTCCTTTCTAGATGGATTCTCAGGATATAACCAAATTCTCATACATCCAGATGACAGATTGAAAACTGCGTTCAAGACTAAGTGGAGAACTTATGCTTATCAAAAGATGCCATTTGGATTAATTAATGCAGGTGCCACTTTTCAGAGAGCTATGGACACAGCTTTTGGGGGGTCATAAATAAAATAGTGGTTATTTATTTAGGTGACATTACAGTATTTTCTAAACAATTAACCAATCAAGTGAATGACCTAAAACAAGTCTTCGAGTGATGCAAAAGGCATGGCATCTCCTTAAACCCAAAGAAATAATTTTTTGCTTTAGATGAAGGAAAAAATTTAGGATTAATTGTGTCAAAAAGAGGAATCTATATTGATCCTAAAAGAATTGATGAAATTAAAAGAATTCCTTTCCCTCATAACAAGAAAGATATGCAGTCATTTCTTGGGAAAATTAATTTTGTTAAAAGGTGTGTCCCTAACTTTTCACAAATAGTTTTACCATTGCAGAACATGATTAAGAAAAATTATGTCTTTAAATGGGGACATAATGAAAGATAAGCATTTGATTTGATTAAAAATTCCATTGTCAATGCTCCATTCTTGACTACCCCCAATTTTCTTAATCCTTTTACTTTATACACTTTTTCATCAAATACATCATACGATGTTGTTTTAACATAGCTTAATGACCAACAAATTGAAGCACCAATATCATTTTTCAGTTCCAATTTGCAAGGTGTTAGGTCCCCGTAATTTGTCAGATTGGAAAGACCAAATGTACAAGGGTAACATCAAACCAGTCTTTGGAGTCCTAGGACCTAGCCTTCCTAGAATTAGAGAGGGCTCTCTCTATATTTGTGTTAAATATGTAACTTGATAGCTATTAGGGTTTTGATTTTAGGCTAGTTATAAGGATTAGGGTTTGTTTGTTTGTTTCATTGGGTAGGCTGTCAAGAAAAACAGATAGAGTAGGAGAGTTTTATACCATTGGGCTATGGAGTCTGCAAATGTTCTTGAAAGGTACAACAATAGGTCAAGGATGCTTTGGAGGGCAAGTATAACAAAGCTAAATGGATCTTCAAGGCTTGGGTGAGTGAAGTGAACATTAAATTGTGAGAAAAGTAGGTGCAAAGGGTAGTTAAGAATCCTTTAACAAATAATTCAACAAGAAAGGTCTTTAAGAAAACTATGCATAAATAAATAACCAAATACAGGGAATACCATACTTCTTTGACAAAACCCTAGCAATTAAACATCAAGACAACAATCCAGCAAACCCTAGAGAGCAGTAAACTTGTAAAGTCTCTAGTGATTTAACATTCAGGCAAAGAAAACATTTAAGATAACATGTAGTGAAGATAAAAGAGTAGGGAACTCCTAATTTCATTATTCAAACTACAAATAACTTCAAAGCAACCATTCAATATGGACAAAATGGCAGCGCAAACCATAAACCTCTTCAGTCAAACCCTGACTAGCAATAATTTGAAGAAAAGCCCTAAAAAACAATGTTTAATTGATACCAAAGGGTAGGGAAAACCATAAACTACTTTGGAACTGACTCCATTAAATAATTCTTGAGATAAACAAGTTGAGTGGGATTAGAGAGCAACTAAGAATTCTCTAACCTGACATAGCAGAGGAAAACATGAGAGCAAGAGAAGTAGACAGACTTAAGGTGCTTTTCACAGCATATCTTAAGCTAAAATTTATATTCTATTGCAAGAGAAAGATGAAAAAATATGTTAAACAGAAGATGATAATTACAAAATGAGAAATACATCACCATTAGCCATGTTCATGAATCTTGCAAAGTGCTTGTCTCATTGATATTCAGTTTAAAACCTTCATAATGCTCCAAAGCCAAAACTCCTGACAACTCAAATTCTATGAGTTTTTTCTCCACAATCAACCAACATGTACAATGAGGCCTCAATGCTGTATTTAACAAGCAAGGAGGACCAAAACCCTAACTAGGGTTTCCAAAATGTCATAAATACATCATAAATGCCAAATTTTTCCATTAAGACCATGCAAGGCCTAAGGCACAAAATATCCAATGTAATAAATGCAAAGTAACTTATAACACCTAACTTTGGAAAAAAATGACTTTGAGGCTCCTCAATAACTCCAAAATATCTCCAAGTGTGTTTTGTTGACTTTGCTGGTAAGGGCGCAACATTAAGGTCCAAGGGCACAGTGCCTGCACCGGAAAAATAGTTCATCTTGCAGCTAAGTTTTGAAAGCCTTCCTGGTGTCCAAATGAGCTCCATGATAGCTCATTGGAAAGCTTGTCAAGTATACTTTCCAAAAATTCCTTTAATTTTTCATTTGGCATCCATTTTCCAATTCAAAAACTAAATCTCCCAATACTGCTCAGGGCGCAACGCCATCTCTGAAAATAGGACAGAATGGTGAAGTGTTGCATGTTTTTACCCTTTGGAGGACCAAATATGCTCCAAATGAGCTAAAATTTTGTGTGGGTAATGTCCTTGGCCTAAGGATTCCAAAAATGTCAAGTTTTCCTCCAATGGATGCCTCAAGAAAAATCGCAGCACCAATGGCGCTATGCCCTTGGCCCTCCTTTCTGTTGTCTAACTTTCAAGGTTCCAAAATTATGGGATTTTGTTTGTTAGGAACTCATATAACCTGTTTTGTATTCTTTTATATTTATCTATGCTCTTTGATTTGTCCTTAATCCTTTTAATTTTGTGCCTTCAAACTTGATTTACCTTCTAACTTCTGTTTTTAAGCCTCTAAGCTTGATTTTCCTTTATTGTTTGCCTTACTGCTATCTACACTGCCCTAATCATCACTGCTACTTTTTGCTTCATTGTCATCTGCATCCTCACTGATATGTGCCTTATTGCTTTCAAATTCATTGGCATATTCTATCATTTCCATCATGAGGTCTAACTCAACCTCTTACCTTCTCTGACTAACCTTTTACACTGTCTGTATGCAAGTTTGCTAAAATGATGAATTTGACTTCCCCTTTGCTCATTTTGTTTTGACAAGCTCATTAACACACCTTTGGGAAGATTTCTCACAGCAATATCCTCACAATCCTTCCTTTATCTTCACTATGGAGCTCAAACCATACTTTGATCATTTTGGCATGACAAAATCCTTTTGACCAGTATGGAAACAAATCAAACAGTGACATCATCCAAATCCCTTTGCTTTCATCATGGTATTTGGCTTACCATTTTTCCTTATTTGACACTTTTGATTGTAGATGATTGAAAACACTGAGCTCACCTTTCTTACTGATACTCTTTCCATCCTCGAGAACACTTGAAAAACACTTGGCAAATATTTGGAAGTGTGTTGACTTAATTTGAGTGTTAATTTTCTTGTAGGGCCTTCTTGGCCAAGCGCGCAACACCCAGGTAAACGGTGGGTCGGTTCGAGCAAAGGCACAGCGCCTTGTTCCAAGTGCGTAGTGCCAAAGTCCCTTTACCGGGCCTATCAGGAAAAAATGATCAAGTGCGGAGCACCTTTCTAGGCGCGCAGCGCCTGTGTAAAATACACAGGAGGAAAAATTCAGGCCGCAGCGCCATCCTCAGTGCATAGCGCCTCAACACTTAGTCGAATTTTGGCTCAAAAACTCATAGTTTCTTATTCCTTTGAAATTTCCAGTTCTCTGCAAGGCAACAATGAATGTCTTGAAGTGTTAGATGGGCTTTATGGGCAAAGAGAAGTTTAATTTAGTATTTGAAACCCACATCCTACTGTGTTGAACCTTCTTTGTCCTCTTTACTGATATTTTTTACTTTCCCTTGCAGGTGACTAAAAACAATGTCTTGGCTTTTCTTTCACTCCCTTGAGATTTGATAAGTGCATTTTGATGATTCTGTAATGATTACTCATAACAGTAGCTTCAAGATCCTCTGTTGTTTCCATCATCAAGTTAACTCAACTTTCACCTCTTCTCTTTTAACAATTTTACACTGTTTGTATGTAGGTGACCGAAATGGTGATTTGGACCTTTCCCTTTGTTCCTTGAGGCATGAAAAACTGATATTGACCCTTTGGGAGGATTTCACATGATGGCACCTTCATAACCTTCTTTTTCACTTCTGTTTGTAGGTGACTAAAAACACTGACCTGGCTTTCTCTTACTCCTTGAAACATGATAACTTCAATTTTGACAATCCTAGGATGCTTACGCAGTGGAAGTATCTCCAAAAACTTATTTTGTTCTTACCTTGGAGCTCAAATCATCTTATGTTTGGTAGGTGACTGAAAAACTTGACTTCACCTTTCTTACTGATATTCTTTATACCTTAGCTCTTTGAGGCCTGACATATTCACCTTGACACACCTTGGGATGATTGCACACAACAACTCCTTCAAAATCTTCCTTTGATGTCATCATAGAGTTTAATTCCTCATTTCACCTCCTCTGCCCACCTTCCCAAAACCCGATATGATTGGATTTTTTTCAAGACAATCATCAGTGTTGTATTCTAATTTCTCTATAACCCTTTCAAGTTCATTCACTTCTGTCCATTTCACCTCACCTTTTTCACTTTTTCATCAATAATCTCTAAAATACTTCTCTTCATGTTTGGTTTTTGGTGTACCTCCAGGTCTTTTTCTACAAGTGGTTAGTGTTTTGACATTTGAGTGGGCCATTTAGCTCAAAATCTCAGTTCTCCTTTCAAGACCAACTCGTTTCCCTTTCTTTACTTAAATTTTATGATTTGATAAGACAAAATTCTTTGGAAACTTTCTAGCAAAGGAAAAGTAGTGCCTCAAACACCTAATGATGACCTTTAACCATGTACAAACCCTAATTGACCTAGTAGGAGGGTTCTTTGACCTAGTCTTTGACTGAAAATTGGCTTGGTGTTTCGGGGAAATATCACCCTAGAGGTTGGTTGGGATACAACCTCCACAGAGCAGGGGCATGCTACTTAACAGAGACTCACACAACCATGCATGTTCAGAAAAAATAAATAGAGCAGAATGAGAGAGTTACCCGTAGGTCCTACGGTTGAAGTAGATCCACGTGGGGTCCAAACCCCCAGCAACCGTCCTTTCTTCTTAACCTGAAAAACAAGAAGAAACCAGCACAAAGGACAGGTTTTACAGCATATATCTACTCTAAATGTTAGTGAGATTCATATAAAACATTAAATAAATCATAATGAATGCTTGTATAACAAATATTCTCATACATAAAAGCATACACCAACACGTTTATTTCGGGAACAGCATGATACTTCTGTATTATAAATAGCATGTACAAAAGTAACAAGTGGAGAGATCACCTGATCCTTCCAAGGCCTTCGCAGACCGTCGTCCGGATCCGTCCAGCCCTTGCCTCACTAAGACTCCTTCCAAACTGGTGCATACGAGATAACATATAAAGGGATGTGTATCTCAAGGAAACAAGGGTTTCCTACAATGAACTGGGAAAGTGCAGGAGGCACGGGGAATCGGACTTGGATAGGGAATACCAACAGAGTATAATATCAATAATTCTCTCTCTCTCCCTTAGGCCATACACATGAGGGATTTTTATAGTCCCTCCAAGTAGTTTCAGCAGTTGGAAACAGTTGGCCACGGGCTGGGGTGGTTGAACTACCTGAGTAACCATCAACCCAGCACAAAATTAGGGATTTTTTATATATTTTTTAATCATTTTAATGGAATACGCGGAAAAGTCTAGCTGGACTCGCGTATACACGCGGAAAAGTACAGGCATAGTCGCGTATGGGGAATTTTACACTGTTTTTAAGTGAATTTGTCCAAGTCTGTAGGAATGGGTGCCCAAAAACCATGAAGCAATCATGAATCATGTCAAAGTGAGAAATGATGCTATAACACTTGGATTCTCCAAGTGTAAAAACAGAGTATTGACAAAGTGGTGTATTGAAGATCCAAAATCCAATGTACTTGATTTATCTAAAGAGCCTACAGAGATATTTTTGAGACCATCAATGCTTGAGGAACTTGGTGAACATGGGAAGGAATAGGCTATAGGTAACCCTAGTTGTAAAGTGGAGTTGTGGGCAAGGGAAAAATAGAGTGATGAGTTCATAGGTAGGAAAAAGGATGGAGATGGGTGGCCCAAGCCCATACAGAGATTTTTAAAGAGTGGCAAGGTGACCATGAAATCGAAAAATGATATACTAGTGAAACATTTTCTATAATGATAATGAAGGCAGTGAGATTTCTAAAACTCACAATGTTCAAAGAATGTTGTTTTTAGAAATCTAGAACCAATATTTAGTCATCTACAGATAGTGAAAATTATTGATGACTAGGACCTCATAGTTCAGATCTCATGAGTTTTGAAGATCAATACCTTACTTGTACTTGGCAGATCTCTCTTCCTTCATTTGTTGATGTTCTCTTGAAGCTATGATCTCAAAAATATGAAAAGACATGACTGCTTCAATATCAGTTCTACCTATCCATCATACTTTGCCTAACATTTTTTCTTCTTTTGGGTGCACTTGGACTGGAAAACCCTTGACATTATTTTCTTTTGAAAACATAAAAAACTATCTACTTCTACCTTTATCACTTCTAGGAGTTCAAATTAGGCTAATGAACTCTCTTATTCTCTACCTAGTCTACTCATATGTCAAGGTTAAGTTGTTTGACATAATTTATTCTCTAACCTACTGACATGAAATCAAAAATATGACCAAACAAGTATTAAGCAATCTGATTTGTCATGGGTTGTGGCATTTGGACAAGCTGCACACATACATTACTTTTGTACAAGTGAAACTAGAAACTTAAGGGCTAATAATTTGGAGTCTGTTATGCATCCCTCTCATTTCTCTTTGGTTCAGATTTAAGCTCTGGGAACCAGCATATTTTCCTAATCTGATTTACTGACAAGTCAAGCTTAAATGGTTTGACAAGTCTTCTTTCACTAACCTATCAGTAGAAATTTAAAACATGTTCAATCATGATTAGGCTAGATGACTGAACAAGAATTTCTTTTCTCAATAGTAGTGGCATTAAGGCTTTCACACTTTCAGCAATACTCTTTTTTGGTATGGGGTTGTACCTATTCTTTTCTTCTGCCCTCTTTTTCTTCTTTTCTTTGTTTTTGTGTCTTGTGTTTCTACCTTTTTGTCAGAACAATCTGAAACTAAAACTAGAAATATGCTCATAGTGTCGAGATTATTTTCACATATATGTATCCTAATCTAACTTACATATGATATATATTCATTTGGTGAACTCCATTTTCCAATATAACAAATCAAGTAGATGATTCCATGAGTGATCTTTTTTCAGTTCTTTGACTGTGCTGAAAAAAATCAAAAGGCCACTCCCACCTCACTTGTGTTTGAACAGTGGTGCCTAAAATTTTCTTTAAACCTTGCATCAAACTGCTCCTGAAATATTTTACTCCCTCTTCAAATTTCTCTAAGAAAGTAGCAAAGGGATCTTGAAATAATACCTAGCTTAGAGGATTTGAGAAATAAGCTTTACCCAGGACTACTTCTTCCTGCACTTGGCTAACTTGGGATTCTTTTGGGAAGGAGTCTCTTCCTCTTCCTCATGATCATCTGTACTAGAAGCCTCATCATATATTGTAGTGTTCTCCTCTAGCCAACCTGATATGGTCTGATTGAGTGGGCTGAATTTTATCTGAAGACCATCATTAAGAGAAATTTCTGGCAATAGGTCTTCCTGAGAAGGTAGTGCAGCAACTCTCCTATGATTATCAATTTCCAAGCCTTCATTTTTAATTTGAAATTTAATGGAACTTGGTGGCTGCAAAACTGGAGCTAAGGAGAATTGCATGTAGCAAATGATTTCTTCATCCATTTCAGGAAAAGGCTTCTCATTAACAACTCGTTCAAGAAGTTCATTATCTTCCTCAACCTCAAATTCAAAACTAAAAGACTGTTGATTTCCAATCATATGAAAGTTATTTCTAATGGACTGAAATGAAGTAGAACAAAGAGGCAGATATGCTTCACTTACTTCCAAATTTTCTAGACTTTCCTCATCATTGTCATAGCTGTTATGTATTGGCTAATTATTGTTTTCAAGTTGATGAAACTAAACTTCCTCCCACGAACCAGCTGTTGATTGTTCTGCAAGATTAGCTTCTGTTTGGAGAGCATAACCATCATCATATTGATCAAACTTTGGAAAATCATCAATATAAGTAATGTCACCAATCATATGTATTGGAGTAGTAGATTTTTTTTCTTCGAATTGATCTATAAATCCATTTTCTGATCTGTGGTAGCTGGGATTAGCAGGAAAATAAATAGAATTTTTTTGTTCACATGAAGGTTTAGAGGCTGGCTGCATGTTTAGAATCGGATTTATTTCAACTTCAGTTAAAAGAGGAGGCATTTTCCTCTTTCTTTGGATAGAACTACAATAGTTCTCTTTTTCTTGTGAAGGCTGATTTTGAGGTTGAATGTCTTCTTGAGCCTCACTTATAAGAGATGGTGAATCATCACTTGTCCCTTCAGAGATATCCTATGGATCTTTATTTATTTCCTGATTGATTTCATCCTCAACCAACTCCTCTTGGTTTTCATGACAGTTATCTCGAGTATGAAATGCATCAATTTCCTCTAATAGACTTTCAAGATGCCAATTTCCCAAATCTTCATCAATGTTTACAAGGTATTGTATGAGATCTTCAGATTGATCGCAACAATTTTCAGCTAATGATAAAGATGAAAATTTTTCTTTATAATGCTCATAGAATACCTTGTGGAAATCCTTTAAAGAAAAAAACTACCAGGGTCTAGGCCTTCATACCATTCTCTTGCTTTACCTTCTAATGTCCCCATGAACATTTTCATGAGGTAGTCCTCATGCCATTCAAATTTTAACCTCCATACATGTATATGAAATTTGATGAGATGTAACAAGGGGTCATCAAATTCTTCATCTTGAAACATATGCAGGTTTGAAACCCAATTTTTCTGAGGCATTTTGTGTGGGAATCCAGGGATGTGATCTCTGTTCATTGGAGCATATCTTCATTGTATCCTTGGATCCATGTTTGTAAATCAGAAAGGGTCACTACATCTTTTCAACCAGTTTAGAGTTCTCTACTAGTGGAGTCTTTAGGTCTATTGAGAGTTGTGGAGTCGCCAGTTGTAATATTTCAAATTTTTTGTCCACCATAAGCAATACTAGGATTGATTAATGCATTCCTAGGGGAGTCTGTGAGAACTAGTGGGGTCAACAGGGCTACTGAATACCAATGGAGTCACTAGGTGGAGGTTAATGATGTACTTGTTTTCCACCATCAAAAATTGAATACCAATCTAAGGATGTTTTTGGGTTTTCTGAGGTCCTAAGGAATACTTATATTGTCACTGACTCAGAAGGTCCCACCGTGATCGCCATTATGTTATTGTTCAGGGCTGCTATATTTTTGGCCATTATTTTCTTCATTTTGTGTTTGGTTTGACTGTTCTAGTAGGCCTAGATCTTTCTCATTTTCATTTAATTGTTCATTAATTTCATCTTCATTGTAAAAGATAAATGAGTCAAGGTTTGAATGGATAGAATAAAGAGGGGTGTTGTTTGGCCTATCTTGGCTGCTTACCATATATTTAATGTGAGACTCCTAGTACAATCTTCTTGTTTGGTTAAAGACCGAGATGGTAGCATATGACATGTCCATTTGGAGGTTTCCTTGAAGTTTGGCTCCCCATGATCTAGATAAAATCATTACATACTTCGAGGGAATTTCAGCCACTACTATGTCCATAACTAGGCTTTTAGCTGGGATTTGTGCTAGATTGACACATAGATCCTTGATTAGATCCACAACGGTTTACAATTATGACCTCTGTCATTTTTCAGAACCTTGCATGACCAGTTGCTTCAAACCCAAGTATTTTTCTTCAACTTCTTGTTTTTCTTTTATTGATGATAAAACATTAAAAATTCTAACTTCCATGTGTTTTCGGACCTATTGTGCAGGTGACAAGCATCAGCTGCAGCTCAGACGACAATTTTTTCTGAAGCCTGATCCCAAGAGTGCCGGAAGTGCAGGTCGCAATTTTTGGGCCAAAACTTGCGACTTGGACCTTCAGGGTGTAGAAAACAGCCCCAAACCTGCGACCTCTGCAGAAATCAGGTCAGAAACTGTGACTTGAACTTTTTGCGGGATTTTTTTTGAGATTTTTCTGGGTTTGACTGGGCCTCTATTCAGGGTTGTCTAGCCTCCATCTCTGCCCTTTTTAGACCTATACTTGCTCTGTTTTACTCATTGGATTGGGGAACCTATCCCCCTAGGGCTTCAGTACCCTTCCACCTTTATAAGAGGAGTTTAGCTGAAGTTGGTCGTCTGAAATTCCAGTGTGTTTAGCCATTTTTCATATTTGATCCCTCACCTTCAGATCCATTTTATTGGTTATTCATCCATCCAAAACACCTCTTTTCATTTTTTTTTGGGTCTTCCTCTAGGGTCCCCTCCGTTTCCCTCCAGGTTGTAGCCTTTCGCCACCTCATTTGCAACACTTTTCCCTTGAGTTTTTTGCTCTTATCTGAACCTATTTCCAGTAGATCTGACCTTTAGATCATTGTCCCTCCCAAATTTAGATCCATTGGATATTTTGGTGTTTTTTGACTAGATATTTTCTCACTGACAGACCAGTTGTTGAGAGGCAGTCCTCCTTGGGTTTAGATTAATGCATTATTAGTTGTTTATTTTCTGCTATATTCAGTTTAATTTACTGTTATTTGCATATTGATTTACAGTTATACAACACACTTTTTATTTTTCTCTACAAACGTCTGGGTTTAAAAATTAAAATTTCCACACTTAACACACACACCCTAAGTGAAGAAGCGCTTGGTTACCACTGCCAGGAAAAGACTTTAACATTGTAATCAAATTGATCCTGGACCTCGCTGCCCTTGTGTTGACATTGTATTCATTTTATTATGCACCTCCTTGCCCTTGTTGTTCTATCTTCCTTTTGTGATTCATGTTTTTTTTGTCATCATTGCACCTCCAAGGCATTTATCCCAGAGACTTGTTGGCCTTCATCCTCAGTTTTCATTAGGAAGAATTAATCCTCTGCATAGTATCCAAGTTAGTCCTCCACCGAGTCCTCATTCCAACTCCTCTTTTGCTTCATTGGGTTCCCCTTCTGGTTCCATCCCCGGTTCTCCCCCTATCACCTTCACCATGTCTCGTTCAGGACCTAACGCTGGTGGCAGCCCCGGCCTAATGCTAGGAATACTACTAGTGGGACCGCAACAAGAACTATCCCGGCTGCGCCCTTGCTCCCTTATATGGCAGGCCTCAGTCTTCCCGATTTTAAAAAGTTCATCAATGACCCCATACGCCATGACGCTAGTTGGCTTGCTATGCCAACCAAGCTCCGTTCTGAAATCCCCAAGTTTGAAGGTCTTGCTGGAGAAGATCCCACAAACCATGTTTGATCTTTCCACATGTGGTGTTCGTCTAACTCCGTTACCGATGACTCTTTCCATATTTGGTTGTTCCAACATACGCTTACTGGCGAAGCTTCTAAGTGGTATTTTGACTAGGCCTCCTCCTCTCATATCACCTTTGCGACTCTTACCTGGGATTTTCTGTCTTATTTCCAACTTCCCCTTCATTATGACACTGGTACCGAACTTTTGACCTATTTTCATTAATCGTTTGCGACCCACCTATCTGATCATGTCTAGGAATGGCAGAGAAGAAAGAGCCCATGTCGAGCCCCTACCTTTG
Source organism: Pinus albicaulis (assembly GCA_034641835.2). NCBI lineage: Eukaryota > Viridiplantae > Streptophyta > Pinopsida > Pinales > Pinaceae > Pinus > Pinus albicaulis. The sequence continues at coordinate 1,315,223,673 of CM076578.1, read as the reverse complement.
AAGACCGTGTCTACATGGAATAGTTCCTTAGATCCCTTTTTTCTACTATTAGCAAATATTTCGCATTGCATTTTCCTCAGACCAAAGAAGCTGCTCTCCATATTGTGTTAAAATATGACCTAATCTACACTTAGTCTAGTTATGTTTATATTGTCTTACCTAATCTCCTTAGACCCGATGGTGCCAACTCACCAAGGGAATCCCATGCCGCCGACAGTATCATTGGAGCCCTTTCTCATCCATACGCTCATCATCCCATGGGTTATGGTTTCTCTTAGGGAGGGTCTAGCTCCTCCAGCACGTTTCCCCCTCTCGGTAGCATGTATCGATGATATGGAATGCCTCCTCCTTTTTCCCAACCTATTTACTACAATGTTTCCCAATCTCCTCATTATCCATATTCGCAGCCTGGTGCTCCAACTCCTCCAGCATTTGCACCCCCGCCTCCCTTGCCTTCTCAACCCCCACAACAGTAGCCACCACCCCCCCAACGGCAGTTGTATGCACAGCAGGGTGCGACTAATCCTCCTACTTCCAAAAAGAAGAGGAAAGACACCCAAATCTGCCCCAGGTAATCCAGGACCTAATCCCCAAGGAAATGCACCTAACACTGCTAACTAGCAACAAGGCACTCAGCCCAAGTAGGACAGGCATGTTCACACAAATAAGCCTTTTTCTTATTGTGGTGTCTATGGTCATTACACCCACAATTGTCCTTTTTTACCACAAATGCATCAGATGTGGGAGAATCAAGCAGCATCGCGAGGACAACAAGCCTCCCCTTCGGTTCCTCCCAATGTTGCACCTATCCAGCCGACTATGTTTACCAATCCTTTCCCTCAGCAAGGATTTGTGGCTACCCAACTACTTGAAGGTCAGGTGGCCACTCAACCTCCTCCATATGGTACCTTCGATTACTAGATTCTCATGATGAACTCTGACCAACCCATTACCAATGACCTCAACCTTCAAACTCGGTCCCGTCAGTACAATAAGCCTCCCACTACATCTGCCCCCGAGCCCCCTTCTTCAAGTTCTACAGAGCCTCTTTCGACAACCAATGGTCCTTTACAGATCCATCAACCTAATGTAGAGGTTCATACCAAGATCCCCAAGGGGCCATTACGCAAAAATGATACTTCTAGAAAAGTTGCCTATTCATATAGTATAGTAGATGATTTGGCACAATCACCTGTTGCCATCTCAACGCTGGAACTCCTCCATTCGTACCCTTCACAACAAAAATCTCTAATAACTGCCATGGGTGTTGTAGATCCTTCAGATGATTGTTTGATTATTGTGAAACCAGCTCCAAAAAGAGAAGAAAAGAGATACCAATGCCTTAGAAATAAGGCACTTCGTGGGGGAAACCTCCAATACATTACATGAATGAAAAATTCTTGGATGATTCAAATTACAAAACCTCCTTTCTATATATATGAGTCCACAGGGCCACAATGTAATCCTAGCCGACCTAACAATAATAATTTAAGGGCACAATAATAACAATATGGGGGTTACAAGGGTACAATAATAACAATAAGGGGGTTACACTAACAACAATAAGGGACTATAATATTAATATAGGGACCTAAAATGACCCTCTCCTTCAAAAAAGTGTTGTCCTCAACACTTGAGTAGCTTTGGGTGCTTCTATATAAAATTCTCATCCTCCCATGTAGAATCTTCAGTAGGTAAGTTCTTCCATTTGATGAGATACTTTGAAATTGATCAGTTCTGTAGCTGTCGAGTTCTTGCTTTTGTGATCGCTTCAGGTTCCAATATGATTTTTCCTTGCTCATCAAGTTCTGGAAATATTGTTTAAACTAGAATATTTTCACCTTTAACCTTCTTTAAGCATGAAACATGGAAAATTGGATGCACTCGTGAAGAAGCAGGAAGCTCCAATTTGTATGCCATAGTACCAATCTTTTGCAACAACTTGTAAGGACCATAGTACTTTAGCGATAATTTATTATCATTCTTAGCTTGCTTGAGGGACATTTGATTGTATGGTTGTAGCTGTAAAAATACCCAGCCTCCTACATCAAAACTTCTCTCGCTATGATGTTGATCTACCTGTTGTTTCATTCGATTTTGTGCCAAATTTAGGTTGTCCTTTAAGAGTTGGAGAACTTCTTGTCGATGCTCAATGTGATCTTCCACTGCTTGAACCTTCTAATTTTCTCTTAAATATGATGTGATGGATGGTGGATGATATCCATAAAGTGCCATAAATGGGGTCATTTTTGCTGCAGTATGGAAGGAAGAGTTATACCACCATTCAGCTAGAGGTAACCACTTGACCCATTGTGTTTTTTTATCAGATACAAAACAACGAATATATCCTTCCAAAAATTTATTTACTATCTCAGTTTGACCATCAGATTGAGGATAATAGGATGAGCTATGAGCTAATTGAGTACCCAAACAAGAAAAAACTATCCAGCCTGGGTGAAATGGATCTCCTGTCCCTCACAATAACCTGGTTTCCATATAGCTTTTGAATTGTGTCCATAAATGTGGTGTGAGCAATCGTGACTGCTTAAATGGATGAGATAATGCACAAAAGTGTGCATACTTGGTAAGTCTATCAACTACCACCATGATGACACTCTTTCTTTCGGGACTGTAAAACTTGATAAAATCCATTGAAATATCCTCCCAACGTTGGGACTGGAATGGATAAAGGTAGAAGACCAAACATTCCACCGCAAACTTTTTAATATTATATTTAAGGCCATCCCAAAAAAAAATTTCTTCACCCTGTGGTAAGTTTTTAAAAATATTGAGTGTCCTCCTAAAGGAGAAGTGTGAAATTCGAAAAGAATATTTGGTTTTATTTGGGAATTCTTACAAATATATAAGAGATCTTTGTACCATAAGGAATCATTTTTCCAACTAAATACCATGTACTAGAATCTTGCCGCAAACTTTCAAATGAGTGTCCACTCTTCGGTCCTTCTTCCATTCATCTTCTTGCTTGGTTATCCAATCCGTTGGATAATAGAAATGGCACAAAGCAATGCTTCCACCTCTTCATTATTTCTTGAGAGTGCATATGCAACAACATTTAGCTTCCCTTTTTTGTATATTATTTCAAAGTCATAACCCAACATCTTTGTGACCCATTTTTGCTTCTCTTCTGAAGATGATATTTGTTCCAAAAAGTGTTTAAGACTATCATGATCAGTTTTTACCTTGAAGTGTCTTCCCATTCGGTAAGTTCTCCATTTATTTAGTGCGTGCATTATTGCTAACATTTCCTTCTCATAAATAGCTTTTTGTAAATAATTTCCTTTGATTAGACGACTTTCAAAAGAAATGGGTCTTCCTTCTTGCATTAAAACAGCACCAATTCCATTTCCTGAGGCATCACATTCCACAATAAAGGTTTTTGTGAAGTCTAACGTAGCTAAGACTGGTGCTAGGCACATTGCCTCTTTAAGATGTTCAAAGGCCTTAGTTGCTTCAAGATTCCATGAAAATGCATCTTTCTCCAATAATGTTGTTAGAGGTGCTGTTATTCTCCCATAATTATTAACAAACTTTCGATAATACCCTGTTAACCCGAGAAATCCTCACAACTGCTTTATGGTTGTGGGGAATTTCCATTCCTTAATGGCTTTAATTTTGTTAGGGTCTACCTTAACACCCTCGTGAGATACAATATGACCCAGATATTCCACCTCTTGTACTCCAAAGAAAAATTTGGATGTTTTTGCATATATTTTCTTCTCCTGCAATAGTTTGAGCACCCTGTCAACATGTTGAACATGATCCTTCCAAGACCTGCTGTAGATTAGTATATCATCAAAAAATACTAGCACAAATTTTCTAAGGATTTGAAAATGGAATTAATCAACCCTTGAAATGTAGAAGGTGCATTGGTAAGGCCAAACGGCATGACCAAAAATTCATAATGACCCTCATGAGTTCGAAATGTTGTTTTCGGAATATCTTCAGTCTTCATTCTAATTTGATGATACCCTGAACGAAGATCCAACTTGGTAAAATAAATTTCTCCATGTAATTCATCCAATAATTCATCAATCATAGGAATGTGAAATTTATCTTTAATGGTGATCTTATTGAGCTCCCTATAATTCGGACAAATGCGCCATGATCCATCCTTCTTGTTTACCAATACTACAGGAGTAGAGAAATAACTTTGACTAGGTTGAATTATACATGCCTCTAACATTTCTGCAATCATACGTTCAATTTCGCTCTTTTGGACATACGAATATCTATAATGCCTGATGTTTGGAGGAAAAATTCCTGGAATCAAATGAATAGCATGATCATGATCATGGATAGGTGGGAGTCCTTTGGGAGTTTCAAAAACCTTGGAATGATTGTCCAAGAATTTTTGGAGATCTGCAGAAATGGATGATTTTGATGTTGGAACTTCTAGTGAGCATAATTGTGCAATTATGCCTCGTTTTTCTTTCTTTAGAAGATTTTTCATGACATTAGATCTTATTATCTTTCCTGAATTCCCTGCAATACCCCGTAATTCGACTTCCTTTCCTTCTGAAAAAAATTTCAAGAAAATTTCTATCATTAGGAAACATTAGGAAACATTTCCTCTACTATCTTTTCATCATTAGGAAACATTTCTTGTATCAAAATTTTCAAACCTTCCATGTCTTCTTTTAGATCATTCTTCATGTTTTCCATTTTCTCGTCGATCTTAGCTTCAATGTCATCCATCTTAGATTCCATGCCAGCTTCCATGCCATATATCTTAGATACCATTCCATTCTTCAAACCATCAATCTTAGTTTCCACACCTTTCTTCAAAACTTCCATGTCATTTTTTGTTGCTCTTTGCGAGAGCGAAATTTTTTGCACTTGCTCTTGTAATTTTGATATTTCATGTTGCCATTCTTCGTCTTCATGAGTCATAGTAGAGCTTTCTAAAGGCTTAATGGGTGTTGAATTCTTTTTAGGGGCCATTTTAGAATCCAATACTAATATCTATTCTACAATATGCCCTTGGAATCAATTCAACTTGATTCTTCAAACAAGACTTATGCAATTTGGAAAACAATACACACCTTTTACTTGGTTTTGAGGAGCTCGATATTGAAATTAAATTATCTCTATAATTGTAGATCCTCAATATCTAAAATTCATCCTTGTAGTAGCCCTCTGAAGCTTCTTTCAAATGCCACAGGTCTGATCTAAATTTGATTCTTCAAGAAAAATTTATTTCCAATCTCCCACAATGACCAATTTTGGACTGGTTCAATAGAGCAAACTTCTATGACTTTCCACGTGTCACTGTTTCCTCAGTTGGATCTGAAATTGATAGAAAAAAACCTACAATCTATGTACTTGCAGCCAATTTTTACAGCATTCCAATCTGATGCTTAGAGAGAGAGCTATGAAGATTTTCCCACGATCACCTCTTTGAGATGAAATTCAGAAGCCTCAAAAATCCCTAACTTCCACAGATCATATCTCCAAAAATATTGCAAACCAATATCTGAATTTTTGTGACGATGTTCCTTAGGATTGTAGCTTCACACTCTAAAACTTTTGGCTTCTGAACCTTCGTAGAAAAAAATTTATTACGAAAATACCACAATGACCTGTTTAGGTTAAATTCAGGAGCCTGCAAAATGACCTAACTTGAACAGATCATATCTCCGCAAATATTGCGAACCAAGCTCTAAAATTTTTCGACAATGTTCCCTAGAATTTTGGCTTCACACTCTTAAAATTTCAGATTATGAACCTTCGCATAAAAAACGTTATAGCTAAAATTCCATAATGACCTATTTGGAGCAGTGAAACCAACTCCAAAAAGAGAAGAAAAGAGATATCAACGCCTTAGAAATAAGCCACTTCGAGGGGGAAACCTCCAATACATTACATGAATGAAAAATTATTGGATGATTCAAATTACAAAACCTCCTTTCTATATATAGGAGTCCATGGGGCCATAATGTAATCCTAGTGGGGCCACAATGTAATCCTAGCTGACCTAACAATAATAATTTAAGGGCACAATAATAACAATATGGGGGTTACAAGGGTAAAATAATAACAATAAGGGGGTTACACTAACAACTATAAGGGACTATACTAGTAATATAGGAACCTAGCATTGATCGTCTTCGATATTGACCGGTCAGAACATCCTCCTCTTCCTACTTTCGTCGCCTTCCAAATCCTCGTCGAGATCCAAAATGCCAACGTCTCCCGTTGTATCATTGATGAGGGGGCATCCACCTGTGTGATGTCCGCTTCATTTTGGAAGCAACTCGAATCCCCTGAGTTGGCCCCTTCTACTATCAATCTCCAAGCATGGGATGGCCACTCTTCCCAGCCCATTGGCCTGTTCCACAATTGTCCTATTACTCTTGTGGGCAAGACTGTTTGCGTTGACATAGAATTCATTGATGCCCCCTTAGATTATAACATTCTATTGGGTCATATCTACACCTATGCAATGTCTGTTGTTCCATCTGCAGTTCACCGCAAGATGTCATTTCCTCATAATGGAAAGATAGTCACCATTGACCAGTTGACATATTACGAATCGAAGTCTCAGACCTCCCCTGAGTCCATCATCTCTTCGGTAGCCAATAAGCAAACCGTCTAGCCTTTGACCAGCGTCTCACCCTAATTATACAAAGACTCATCTTTGCTTGGTTCTTTCCCTGGTCTTCCTCCTCCTGTCTTTGATCCCATCTCATTGAATGTTTGCATGATGCAATCAACTCGAGCCTCCATCAAGCGACCCGCTTCGGCTAGTCAGCAGCTCCGCCCTCCGCAACCTGCTCCTAGCACTTTGACCCAGCCTTCAGGACCCCCTCCTCAAGGCCCCTCATCTGCAGTTGGTATCCATGAGCCTCTCTACCCTCCTGGAATAGTTCCCCCTAGCCTTGACCATCTTGGAGTTGCCCCACCTGGCCATTACCCCTCTGGTCAGATATTGTTCCTAGCTCCCCCTCCTGGAGTGTTTTCGGTACCTATTATGGCTACCTTATCCCTTCCTAACCTAACCCTGGGGATCCCAGTATAGTACATTGATCCCCTAGCTGCCATCCCACCTGGTTAGCCTAAACCTTATCTTGCTTTGACCCCGGTCCAACCAGTCCCCATTGCCCCTCCCTCTACTACCGTGCTTCAGCCACCTCAACAAGAACCTCCTCCTCTTGCAACAACTTCGGGTGAAGGGGGCAAAGCTTGCAAGAAGGCACCTAAAGACAAGGTTTCCCTGACAAACCTTGCTCCTCCTAAGCCTCCAAAGCAAACACCTTCATGTGCTTTGTGTGATGTTGTTGGTCAAGCCACCCATAATTATCCTGAATTGCCTCGTCTCAAGCCCATGGTCAACGAAGTGTTTCCAAAGTCTGATATCCCAGAGGTCTATGTCACTATACCCAATATCATCCTGAAACTCAAGACTTTGTGCACAAATCACCCCTGTTATTTGTTTGATTTCCATGGCCACTATACTTACCTCTTTCCCCGCCTCGAAGAGTACCGCTCCTCTTTGGAAGTGGTTCGCCAATTCGAGTCCAAGCGCAATGAGTCCACCGCTCCCTTATTTGCGCATTTTTCTTCAGCAAAACTAGAGGAAACATTCACTACCATAGACATTCCCCCTCCGGATGTTGAAATGATAGAGTCTTCAGCCACTGTCCACTACCTATCATCATCTATGAGATCCATGGTGGAAGACCCCCCAGGGACTTCCCCTTCTGTTTCACCTGACCTCCCTTCAGTGATCACCTTTGTCTCAACATTATTGGATCCTTCATCTACTTGTTCTCCCTTCACCCCTTGTGATGATGCACATGTGAACCTCTCTTCTCATGATGATGAGTCAAGTAGCTTCATCGCGTCAGGTGGTCTTTCTTCCACTAATCACCCCATCTTCTATTACGATAACAACATTATGGAAGTAGTCACCACCTTATCTATCCCCCCTTACATCCAACCCATGCATTCGAACCACATACACCTTATGGCCATTACATTGACACCCAATGTTTGGGTAAGGGGGAACCCATATTTGAGAGACCAAGAGAAGAAATTCTCCACAACTCTCCTAGTGTATCTGGTTGTGTCGACTCTAGTACCCTTATTATTCCCCATTTAGAAGAACCTCTAGAGTCCCATATCACTTTAGATCACTCTAGGGATGATACCCCTCATCATTCCTTCATCTTACATCAGCAACCTAGTCCCCTAGACATTGTTGTTGACCAACCTGTGGGTTTTCTAGGAGAGCACCAATTCATTATCTCTAAATCCTCTCTTTGGGATAGTGGCACCATGTATGCAAACCCAGAAACTTAATTCCATCTGCTTCATATATGCAATACCAAAAGAGATTGGTAATCCTCCATTCCCATTCTCAAACTGCATAACCATAATGAAAACAAATGGTGCACCACATCAAAAAAATGTGTTTAGATTCCCCTTTTCTAAATACATTATGGCATGACCATAACATGCTTTGGGGAAAATATGCCCCTCAACCATAAAAAACCTAGCTCTCAGCCAAAAAAAATCACATAAAAACCCGTCTCTGTCAGGTCGCACTTTTCAGGCAAAATCCTGGGACAAGTCGCAGTTTTCTGCCCAAAACCTGCTACCTAGGTCGCAGAAATTTCCCCAAAAAGTGTGACCCAACTGTGAAGAGGAGAAGGGGTCTTTTCCTAAGCTCTGGGCACCTAAACTAAAATTTCAATCCACTGAAGTGAAAGAGTAGGGTTAGGCATCTTACCTGCAACTGACGGATCTCGATTCCAATAGTCGGTTTTTCCACTACGATTGCCGCAAGATTTAGGGCCTTCTCTCCTCTCTACATTCACCACAGCTACACTTGAAAATGAGTGAATTTGGAGGGAAGATACCTTATTAAAAGAGAAACCCCAAACTTTTCTTTCCCCCACTGCTGCAAAACTGTAACTCATTTTGACAGACCGTATATACTGTTGGAAAGCTCTCACCAAGCTCTAAAATGGGTATCTGCTAGTTTTTTTTTATTTGATACTTCACAACGACAATTTTTTCCAAGAAGGGTCACTTCACCACTCCTAAAAATCAACTTTATTCACTTGCAACACTTGTACTTGGGGCACCACTTTGCCTCTAGACTTGTCCATGCTCGTGTCAAATTTCGTCATGAGTAACCATCTTGTACTCATCTTTTTATGGTCCCCACTGGACCTTTTCTGTGTGGCAGCATCATCGAGTTACCCTTGTTTAGAGCAGCCGAGTTGAGTCATCAATACATCCATGGAGTCTATCCCAAGTCCCTTTGTATCTCGCTATAGTCCTCTATCCTTCATTTCTTGGTTCCTCTCTCATGTCACACATTACTACCCCTTGTCCCCTTTGATATTGTGTTAGTTGCTGCCAGGTCATCCATGCCCTTTATGCTCTAACAAGGGAATTTTTCAGTCTGCTACTCAGTACCCCCCATTTCATCATCATCCATGGTGTCAGTCTATCAGTCACTCTACAATTTTCTCTCGTGCCTTAGTTGAGGATCCCTTATTGCCTCACCTATGGCGGACATCCTTCTGTCGACATCAGCTCATTCATTCCAGAAGATATGTCTAGAGGGCGGTGTACCTTGGTTCTAGCTTCCATTCTTATTCGGTGCCTCGAATCAGGAAAAGGGACTCCTTATTTCTCTTTGACTTGATTTTTTCTCATTTCGAGCTCTTTATAGCATGATCAAGATCCGTATACTTGATGGTTCAGTGATGCAACAGATTGTACTAGTGATTCCTGGGTGTGTGTGAGATGTTTCAGACCTCATGAGGGGGTGGCCCTTTAGGTAGCCCCCCACATGCCCGGATGACCTCCATCCTTTGATACATCTCCATAGATTTGATGGTGTCAGCCTCAACCGCATGTAGTGCCTTTTAGTTTTCATGTATCATTCATATTTTCAGAGACCTTTCCTGTTTACAGGGCCTCTTTGGTTGTACTTATATCTCATGTGCTTAGATATTATTGTATGAGTCCTAGTTTTTATCCCAGGCACAGTATGTAGGTGGGATCCATTATCATGTTTTTATCTGGCTCATGTTTATGCCAACATGTACTATATAGTTCAGTCCCTTGTTTACTGGACGCAATATTCTTTGTACTTTGTCTCGGCGGGCATAGGTATGCCTCCTCGACCGCCTATAGTATAGATACTCACTCACAAAAGAGATTTTTCGCACCTGTAAGTCTCACCTCCTCAGGGTCTTGTCCTCTAGCGCTTTGATCCACCTTATATTTCTCTCTCTCTGACTTCCCCTTTGATGTCTAGTGATTAAGTTCTTACAACGTACTTCAGTCATACGATTAGCTCCTAATGCTAGCACGCTGGGGGGGAATCTATTACACCATTTTTTGGTCATCTAACCCGTTACTATTAGATGGACCAAAGTACACCATGTAAGACCAATTTTACCCTAAGTAAAATTCTTTTGCTATGAAAAATAACTAAGTAATCCATATTTATTAAGTTGTTTATGGTCTAAACAGGAAACCCCATGAGGAAATATTGAATAAATCCATATTTGTTTGATTTTACTGAAGGAATAATTAGTTAAACAGCAGTTTAATTAATATTCCTAGTCATATTTAACCCAAAACAGGAAAATTAATGAGACAATTCATTGTTTATCTTATTATTTTCTAGGAATAATTATTTAAACCTTATTTAAATAATATTCCTTGTTAAATTTGACTAAATCATTTATAAATAATTGAATAAATCATTATTTATTTAATTATTACTCAACCACATCATTAAAATAATAAATAAATCATTTATTTATTTATTATTTACAAATAAAAGGATTTGACCAAATTCAAATTCCTTTTCCCTCCAACAAATATAATAAAATATTCCATAAAAGTTGGATCTAGATTTGGTTAATGATATTTTAATTATGCACCAATATCTACACTAACTCAATATTTTGTTATAAATAGAAGGTTTTTTCCATTCACTCGCTACCTTTTGTTGCCTAAAGATCACTCTGGATCTATACTTTTGGTCTGACTTTGATCCTCCATCATTGTCATATTTTGCTACCATTTTTCTTGTGAGCTCCCTTTGAGTTCCATTTTTTGTCTAGGTTTTCTACACCATCAAGAGAGAGAGATCTTAGATCTGAAGTGTTGAGGACATACAAGAACCCATCCCATTGAGGGGGACTGGTAACATCTTTCTATTTTCCCTTCCTAGGTGTCAAAAATACAAAAAAATCTTTAAAAATATTCTTGTCTTGTCTATTGGATGCATGAAGCAACTCTTGCTTTTATTTACTGCTTAATGTCTTTTACTACATAGATCTAGATTTTGTAGCATTTATCTTGGTCAACTAAATACAAATCTAAAGAAATTATCAACCACCTTTGTTGTTAGGGCTATTTTTTATGCATAGCTAAAGTGGACTTTTTTCGTACACTTGCAATTAGAATTCATCCTAACACCTACTGCAGGATTTTTACTTACAGTTCAGCTCCCCCAAGAAAAAGAAAGCTTTGATCTTAGCTAAGTTCATCACTGACCTCCCAATTCAAACTAAAGCATCCCCAGTCAACGACTCACTACTGGAAAAACATCTCTTTCTAGTGATGACTAACAATCCTTGTGTTGAGATTCAACAAGATGATGATCCTAGTGAAAATTCAACACCTACACTAGGTAGGGCCCGCAGGCTATTTTTAGGTGTATGTCTATTTTTAGAATGGTGAGCAATGTCTATTTACAGTGGAAATATATTTATAGATCGCTGATAAAATTCTATGGATGGATGGGCATCTATTTTTGGAATGCATGTGCAAAGACGGTTCGTCGATCACATGTCTAAAAATAGAATGCATGTCAATTATTGTTATCCCTTAACAATAATTAGACAATAAATAATAATAAATTCTATTGAAGCACTTGATTTTAGTTAACTGATGTGGAAAACCAGTTAACTAAAGTAATTTCGAGTTCAAAGGTTGGTTGGTGGGACATGATAATGGACTTCGTTGTAACTGAGTGATACAAAGTTGTAGCATAGTTGGATGTGTAGTTATGTGAGTTTTAAAGTAGTTTAACTCAGTTAAGTGAGTTAAACTCAATTGTGCTAGTTGTAACTAGTTGTAACCAAAGATACACTAGTGAGAGATCAGTGAATTAAATATTAAATTAATTCACATGGAGTGATCTCACATGCAACTGAAGATTTACTATTGTTAACTACATGCATGTCAGATCCAGTGGACACCCAGTTGAGAGATAGGTGAAAGGGACAGTTTGACTATCAGTTGTGACTATAGTGGGTGCACACTTGCAACCAAACACACATTGGAGATGCCAATGAGGATTGCGCAGTCAAGGCAAGGCAAGATCGAATTCATTCAGGGATTGTGATCAACAAGGATTGCACAGTGGAGGCAGGTTGTCAGGAGGTAGTAAATTGGTGCAGTTTTATGCCAATTTTTTTATGACAGTGTGAGACGATTGTATATTGTACTAAGAGCTCTTGGACTAGAGTTTTGTATGAGATTTTTTCATGATCCATTATATATACATAATATATGATAGTGGGGTTTTTAGCTTTATTCTTTCCCAGTAAAAACATCTGTGTTATGTGTGGTTGATCTTTCTTCATGTGTTTGTAATTGGAAATTAAATTTCTACAAAGATTTAAGTAGAAGGATTATTTATTTAAAAGTGGCATATAATTGTTAGATCAGGAGAATCTATAAAAACATAATTGTATTAAAACTTATACACCTTGGTACGGTGATATCCTCTTATTTCTACGAACCCAAAAGTCCAATCCAAATCTCACATGTGATAACCGAAGGTGCATACGCCACCAAGCCTCCTGATACCTCCTCATGGGAGAATTCCTTTATCGACCAGGCTTCGATACCATCCTACGTCGATGCCTCACACATAACCAAGCTAAGCAAGCCCTCAATGACTATCATAGTGGATTTTGTGATGACCACCTCTCTAGAATGGCTATCACCCAAAAATTTATGCGAACAGGATGTTTTTGTCCCATCTTATTCCGCGATTGGATCAAAGTATTCAAAAGATGCTAGCGATGTCAACGCTTTGGTCACAAGGCAAGTGCATCTCTCGCTCATCTGCACGCAGTCATTGTAGTTGGTCCCCTCTGTAAATCGGGGATCGACTTCATGACTTGCAACCCTGCATCGTCTGGAAACCACAAATACATCGTCGTCATCGTCGAATATTTCACCAAATGGGTAGAATCCATGCCCACGTATGAAAACATGGCAGAAACCGATACATGGTTTTTGTTTAACCATTTCATCACACAGTTTGGGGTGCTGAAGTAGTTAGTCTCCGATCACGGAAATAATTTTGAAAAAAAAATATTCTAGGAGCTATCTCACCACCTAGGATTCACATAGGAATTCGCATCACCATACTATCCTCAGTCCAATAGACAAGTAGAATTTGTAAACAAAGTGCTAAAAACAATTTTACAATATATGGTGAATAACCATAAGATAAAATGGCACCATATGGTTTTTTCTGCCATGTGAGCATACCACACAGAAGTTAAAAAATCAATAGGATTCACACCCTTCCAACTAGTGTACGAGGTCGAAGACGTGATTCCCATCGAACATGAAATCCCCAAATTGCACACTGCTATCGAACTCCTTGATGATACCCAACCTTTAGAAAAATAATTGGTACAGCTAGAACTCATCGACAAAAATTGATGACATTCACTCCAACATAACGAGGCACATAAAAAATGGGTAAAATCATCATTTTATCACAACTTCACCCCTCGCTCATTTACTGAGGGAGAGTTCGTTCTCCACTACGATGTCGCAAAAGAGGCCCTAGGACCCAGGAATTTAGAAACATTATGTAAAGGTCCCTACATCATAAAACATTGCCTTCTCAAGGGGGCATACATCATGTCAGAGCCCAACGGTACATGCCTAGCTAATCCCGTCAATGGGCTCTACCTCAAACAAAATTACCCATAAGGGGCAGGAGGCCTTAGACCTAGAGATAAGATGCATGTAACATAATATATTTTTTCAATGATTACAATCATCTAAGACTTTTTTTAAAAGAGTGCTCTAGTGTCTCAGATGGATCGTCTCCCCATCCATTATTTTGGATTCGCTGATGGAGGATAACGATGGTCTCAAAATTTAGCAGCAGCCGCCTAGGCCATTTACTATCCTGACCGATCGCCATTTTTCACCAACAGAGTATGCATCGGGTCAGCCACCAATAATCAGGTAGAATATGATGGAGTCATCGGGCTAATGAGTGATGCCTTCAACCAAGGCATTCACCATATACATACCTACCTTGATTCCTAGCTAATATTTTCGTAGTTAAACTAATATTTTGAAGTATGTGTGAATCAAAATATACAAGTCATGTCTCTGACCCGTAGGTCAGCCAAAAAATATATATATACATAACATCAGAAACAAGGGAAGCATCCTCATAATATGTGCTTTCCCTGAATACATAACATCTCTAGGGCTGAGCCCCGCTATGTGGATCCTCTGGACCCACATCTGCACCCGGTGCCAGTACAGGTGCAGCAGGAAAAACTAAATGTGCCACATGGTGCAATGTAGGATGATACGCCCTCTCTCAAGCCATCATCACCTCAAGCCATGTGTCATCCAGGTCATTCGCAAAACCCTAGGTCGGCATACCCCGGGTCAACCTCTCCACCCAACCCCAAGAATCGGCTAAGTCTACTGAGCAAGCCTCAGCAACAGCTAGCTACTTTCCAACCACTGCTACTCACGCCTCAACGCGAGAAAGAAGAGTAGTGTCCCTAGCAGTGACGACACTGCTACCCTCCCCTAAAGGGCCAGCAACATCACCTTGCCCCCCAACCTAGGGCTAAGCAGATCCACCTGTATCCATCCTCGGTGACTGATGCCCCATCAAGCGGGCAAGAGGATGCCCAGCCACTCCCACATCTGCAAAAGAAACAAGGATAGTTTAAGTGTCACCATAATAGACATATAAATATACACATCATAAAATACTCACAAATGCAGAAAAACATTAAAAGGTCATACCTGTAGGGCCCCACACATAACTAGTAGGAAGACCCATATCTAGATCCCCCTGTAAATACATCCTAATGTATGGATAATCCAAAAAAATCTGCAGGTTCGCTTGGAACCATGCCTCTGTGGTTGCATCCCAATATCAAACTACCTCCCCTCCTACACCACGAGGCATCACGGGCGCCCACTGCCACATCCAAGGATCCCGGCGAGGACCAATAGGCACTGGCACGATAGGTCGCAGCATCACCACCCTCTCAAACATGATACTGCAGAGGATGCTGGAATATGTAAAAAAATTGGAAGATCCTCCCCGGACCTTCCCTAGCTACATCACCATGCCATCGTATGCATGCCGTGTGTTTGGTTCCAGTTGATGATGTCAATCAGAGTTCATTTAATGTCAACCCGGGAAGGTAAAATTAGAAGTGCTTATTGTTGGCAATATGATGTAGGGTATTGTCCTTAATGGCAACCTACTTGATGAAGATGAAGGAAACCTACTTGATGAAGTTGTTCTTGACTTGATGAGCTTGTTATTGATGTACATCTGATGTATCTACAATCAGTACAGAAGGTGCAGAAGAAATAATTTCCAGAATGGGCCAGAACAATGATGAAAAATGTATGTCACAAGGCATACGCGATTTTAGTAAAGGGAAGTCACGTATGTACGCGGAAAAGTACGTGCCAAGTCACGTATGGTCAATTGCGCTCTAAATTAATAAAACCAAGGGTTACTACCATGGTATTGACCCATTATATTGAGCGTTGGATTGTCTATGTGATCCCACCCAGGAAAACCATTGGAAGTTGTGTGGTTTTGGCTCATGGTATTGACAAAGGCTAAATCTATATAAGGAGAAGAAAATCATTGTGCAAGAGGGTGTGCATGTGTCTGTGCTTTAAATGAATACTTCGCTCTGAAGTTTATCTGCATGGTTGAACTATGTTCTTAATCGATAGATCTGAATCTATGATGCACCCATGAATATGATGAAGGTTCAAAATCTCTAGATCTGGAAATGATGAATCTCTAGGATGATCTGAAAAGAAGTATTGAAGACTTGGTGCAAATCTATTGAAGATATTGAAGAAATATGGGTAATTCCATAGATCTGATCTGTTCTGCAAAGTTTATCTTTTACAGATCTATATGCATGTTCGTTTCATGAAAAGCGCATATATACATGGATCTGTTTAAACAAAGGAGCGTATGGACTGTTAGGGTTTTTCTGAAAAATGCACAGATGTATATGCAGGTTGTCTTTATTAAAAGCACGTATATACGCGAGTATGTTTGAAGAAAAGCGCGTATGCAATTTGAACTGATGGTTGCTCAAAGCTTATTGAAATTCTGCATATCTATTCTGAAGTCTGGGTTATCTCTGATATTCTGGTTATAGTGGTTTCATTGTTCTGTTTGATGCTCTGGGAAAAGGACGTTTGCTGATAAGTGAAGGATTGTGTTGAAGCTATTTGATCCAGTCTGAAAATTGATGAAATGTGGTCTGCAGTGGATCTGAGGGTTGAAGCCTTCAGTCTGAAATTAGAAGCTTTCTGCCAGGAGAGGCTGGTGTTAATATCAGGGGGTAGTAGCTCCCTTCCAGGAGAGGCTAGTAAATAAGAGCAGGGGGTTGTTGCTCCCTTCCAGGAAAGGCTGGTAAACGAGAGAAGGTTGTAGCCTTCTACAGGTGGGTGCTTGCGTGCTGGTATGAGTCTGCGCCAGTACATGTTGTAAGAAGTTTTCTTAATAATAAAGATTGAAGACTGAGACGACGGCAGCGGTGGTTTTCTCCCAAATTGGGTTTCCACCTAAAAATCCTGGTGTTCATGTGTGATTGCTTGTGTGTGATGATTACTCTGTTCTTTCTGCACCTGTTTACTATTTCCCGAACATCTGATAAATGAGTAATGCAATGATCTAAGTGATGAATTAAATGCATAATTAATTCACTGGATATACGCGAGTTCTGTAAAGGATATCCGCGTATATACATGGGTTGAATTCAAGAAAGTAGCGTATGGGTTTTTAAGAAGGAAATATCAAAGTTTTATTGTCTGCACTAAATACTGATTCACCCCCCCCCCGCCCTCTCAGTATTTTTCCCAACAATTGGTATCAGAGCAGGTCCTTCTGAAAAAGCTTAGCTGCTAGAAGGAAGATCAAGCAAGATGAGCAATCAGGATGGAACAACATATATCAAGCCTACACTCTTTAATGGAAGAAATTTAATCTTTTGGAAAATAAGGATGAGATCCTATCTTCATTCTATGGGAACAGATGTATGGGCCATTGTTGAACAAGGATATCAATATCCAGCCGCAGTACCAGCAGATCCGACGAAAAAGAAGAATTATGAAACAAATGCAAAGGCGGTCAATGCACTATTGGGAAGTCTAACTGAATCAGAATTTTTCAAGGTTATGCAGTTGAATATAGCAAAGGAAATATGGGACAAAATCATCCTAAGTTATGAAGGAGATGCAAAGGTAAAAATTGCAAAACTCCAAACTCTCAGAATTGAATATGAAAATTTGAAGATGCATAATGATGAGAGTGTTGCTAGTTTCTTTTTACGTCTTGATGATATTGTAAATCGTATGAGAAACATGGGAGAAACAATAGCAGAATCTACTTTCGTTGAGAAAATCTTAAGATCACTAACGGCAAAATTTGAGTCAAAAGTTTCTGCTCTTGAAGAAAAACATGATCTTCAAAACCTTACTGTCGTACAACTCCATGGTATACTAACTACTTATGAAATGAGAAGAGGAGGACCATCTGAAGTCAAAGAAGCCGTCTTTAGAGCTTCTACAAAAGGGAAAGAAGTACAAGAAGCGGAAGGATTAGGATATATCTCAGAAGAAGATGAGGTAAATTTTGTAAAGAAACTTCAACTTGGCATAGGATGGTTCAGAGGTAAGCTTCGTTTCAAATGTTTTGATTGTGGAAGAGTTTGTCATTATGCTGCTAAGTGTCCTTATAAAGAAACATCTGCAAAAGGGAAGGAAGTAACAAGAAGGAATAAGCATCGGTCTAGCACTAGGAAAAGTTACTACACTCATGAAGACAGTGATGGGTTCTCTGATAGTGAGGAAGAATGTGAACAAGATCTTAGACTTCTCATGGCATTTGAATCTAAATATGAAAAGGATATTTTTGTGGATGCTCTAGAGGACAATGATTTTCTTGAAGAAAACAATCAACTCAAAATTCGCTTAGAAGAATGTAAAATTCTCTTAGAAGAAAGGAAAATTACCATAGAGACTCTGGAAAAGCAGGTTGAAGAAGCGAAGAAACACATTGAGAAATTAGAATGTGAAGTGGTAAGTCAAAGAAAAGAATTTGAGAAAGTAAAGACTCTGAATCTTAGATTTACTAAAGGATCTGAAACCTTAGATGAGATTATCAAGGTACAACGTTCTCCTCTCATAAATATGGGTCTTGGATATACCGGAGAGTCTTCTCAGACTTCAGCTCCAAATTATCTAAAAGCAGCTACAACTGGTCTACTGCATTCTGCCACTCAGCAAGATTCATTACAGGTAAAGCATGATCATCTCAATTCAAAGAACACTAACAGGAATATTTCTCAAAGACACACCAATCAACAGGTAAATTCAAGTAGAAGATTTCATGATCACAGAAATTTCTTCTTCAATGGACAATGTTTCTCTAGTCACAATTTTGGTCATAAAGCTGTTCAATGTGTTGCATATAAAACCATCATGACTAGAGAAGCAAGAAAGAAAAGGATTGACGTTGAAACAAAGAAGAACACCTATAACAACTTTTCTTCTCTTCTAAAGGAAGTTGAATGTGCATATTGCAATAACTTTGGGCATGAAGAATCTGAATGCAGGAGCAAAGTTCAGCCAAAAGAGCATTTTCCTTCAAGTTCCAAAGTATGGAAAAAGAAAGAACTACAGGTTTAAAATTGTGACATAGCGTTATTTGCAGAAGGTGAAGAAAATCAATGGTACATTGATAGTGGATGCTCAAGACACATGACAGGTGACAAACACAAACTTCTTGCATATAGTGCTCTAGAAAAAGAAAAGAAAGTTACTTTTGGAAATGATACTCCTGCTGTAATTAAAGGAAAAGGGTCTGTGTTTCTAAAAGAAAAGGTGAAGGCTAATGATGTCATGTATGTGGATGGATTAAGGCATAATTTGTTAAGTGTAAGTCAAATGTGTGATCAAGGAACTGAAGTTGTCTTTAGTTCAAAAGAATGTGTGGTTCGTGATCTTGATACAGGTAAAACAATCATAAAAGGAAAAAGAACTCCAAGCAACCTATATGTATTGAAGAACTGCAAAGAACAATGCTACTTGAGTAAATCTTCAGAAAACTGGCTATGGCATAGAAGGTTGGGGCATCTGAGCTTCTCTCAAATCAACAAAACAAGAAGACTTAAAGTTGTTCGTGGTCTTCCCAATATTACTCTACCAGAGAGTATCATATGCAAATCTTGCCAATTCGGTAAACAGACCAGAGTACATTTTAATGCCAAGGAAGGTTCATCAAGTAGGCCTCTTGAACTCGTTCATAATGACATATGTGGACCTATGAGGAAAAAGTCACCACGTGGTGAAGAATACTATATCTTATTTATTGATGATTTCTCTAGAATGTGTTGGATTGGGTTGATTAAACAAAAATATGAAGCATTTGAAAATTTTTAGATCTTTAAAGCACTGGTGGAGAATGAATTAGATCTAAAAACAAGTGTCTTAGATCTGATCGAGGAGGAGAATATACATCAAATGAATTCCTTGAATTTTGTGAACAACATGGCATAAAAAGACATTTCTCTGTAGCTAGCACTCCACAACAAAATGGCGTAGCAGAAAGAATGAATAGAACAGTTCAAAAAATGGCTAGAGCTATGCTTGATGATTCTAGAACACCTGACACTTTCTGCGGAGAAGCAGCACATACAGCAGTAAACATTCTCAACAAGGCACATGTTCGGGTAAATAGTGACAAAACTCCAGATGAACTCTAGTATGGTAATTCTCCCTCTGTGAAGCATTTTAGAGTTTTTGGAAGTAAATTCTTTATCAAAAATAATGATGAAAAACTTGGCAAGTTTGAACCTAGATCAGATGAAGGAATACTTCTTGGTTACTCATCTACGAGCAGAGCATACAAATGTTACAATAAAAGGCTTTGAAAGATTGTTGAATGTATTGATGTTGTTATTGATGAGTCTCCTGCAGCTCCTAAAGAAGAAAAACAAGCAACAGAAGAAGATGATGGTGATTTTTGTCCTTCTACATCAAATGGAAATGATATAGATAGTGGATCCAATGAAGAACTTGAAGATGATTTATCTGAAAAATCTCCATCCAGATATGTTCAAAAGAATCATCCTGAATCTCAAATTTTGGGAGACAAGGAATCAGGTGTACAAACAAGGAGGACTCTTGTGGGATCTTCTAGCTATCTGGCCTTTCTATCCACGATTGAACCACACAATGTCAATCAAGCTAGCAAAGATGAATGTTGGATTCAAGCAATGAATGAAGAGCTTGATCAAATTGAAAAGAATCACACTTGGGAATTGGTACCAAGACCACATGACAAAAATGTCATTGGAACTAAATGGATATTCAAGAACAAGTTAAATGAGAATGGGGATGTCATAAGAAACAAAGCTAGACTGGTTTGCAAGGGGTATACTCAACAAGAAGGTATAGACTTTGAAGAAACTTTTGCTCCTGTAGCTAGACTTGAAGCCATAAGAATGTTTCTTGCTTTTTCAAGTTTTCAACAAATCAAAGTTTATCAAATGGATGTTAAATCTGCATTTCTAAATGGTGATCTAGAAGAAGAAGTTTATATAGAACAACCAGAAGGATTCATTTTGGGAAATGATGAAAATCTTGTTTGTAGACTTAAAAAGGCTCTATATGGTCTCAAACAAGCTCCACGGGCATGGTATTATCGTCTTGACAAATATCTTCATCAACAAGGATTTTCAAAGGGGTCTGCTGATAGCAACTTATACACAAAAATTGAAAATAATAAACTATTGATTGTGGTGGTTTATGTTGATGATATCATTTTTGGGAGTAATGAAGAATCTATGAGTCAGAAATTTGCTTCTGTCATGCAGCAGGAATTTGAAATGTCCTTACTTGGGGAACTAACATTCTTTCTTGGCTTGCAAATGCATCAAACTACAGATGGTATATTCCTATCACAAGCAAAATATCTTAAGAAAATTTTGAAGAAGTATGGCATGGAAGAATGAAAACCTGTAAGTACACCAATGATAACCGGATGCAATCTCAGTTCTCATGATGATTCTCCCACGGTGAATCAACCAAAATACAGATCAATGATAGGAATTCTACTTTATCTCACTGGGACTAGACCGGACATTATGCATGTAGTTGGGATTGTCGGATGATTCCAAGCTAATCCAAAAGAGTCTCACCTTCAGGCTGTCAAAATAATATTCAAATATCTACAAGGAACTCAAGATTTTGGACTATGGTATCCAAAGAATGCTGATCTTACTCTTCATGCTTACACTGATGCAGATTGGGCTGGAAATGTTGATGATCGAAAAAGCACTAGTGGTGGTGCATTCTATATGGGGCCCCGATTAGTATCTTGGTTCAGCAAGAAGAAAAATTCTATTGCTTTATCTACAGTAGAAGCAGAATATGTGGCTGCCGCATATTGTTGCACTCAACTCCTTTGGATGATGCAAACCTTGCAAGATTTTCAAATCAAATGTTCACCCCCTATCTCCATTATGTGTGATAATACAAGTGCCACCAGTATCTCAAAGAATCCTGTTATGCATTCGAAGACCAAGCACATTCCCATCAAGTATCACTTCCTACGTGAACAAGTGCTTGAACAAAAGGTGAAGTTGGAGTATGTTCCCTCCAAGGAACAAATTGTTGATATATTTACCAAACCTCTGCCCAGGGAAGCGTTCGAATATCTCAGACAGAAGTTGGGTGTTGTCTCTGCCTCTCAGAAGATCAAATCCGATTAAATTCAAAAGATTAATTGGATACGCGGGTTTCCTGAAAGACGGTCGTGTATATACGCGAGTTTAAACACAGAAAGACACGTATGGTTGGTTGCTGGCAAATTTTGTTTGGGGTCAGCATTTTTCAGCACAGTTGTAGTGCTGTTTGGTCTCTCTAATGCTGTTTGGAGTCACTGGTGGTATTTCAGCTCTTATATTTCTGTTTCATTCTCTGTTTTTGGGTGAAGATGCCTTGATGATTTGCTGTTGAAAGTTTTCAGGATGCACAAGCAAAAGGGGAGCTTTGGTCATATAGAAAAGATGCTTGGATGCACATTTTCAGGGGGAGCATTAGCCTTGCTGAGTATAATGCATTATTGGCATTATGATGGTTCTGAAATGTGATCTCTCTTGAGGTCCTACTGGTATTGGTCATGAAAAGTCATATTTGTAATTTTATGAAATGTCATGTTGAGCCCTATGATGTAAAATTTTTAATATTCAGTCATGTAAGGACTTGTTCAAATTTGTAAATCCACTTGGTTGGGTAGTTGAGTCAAAATGTGTAAACCCACTTGGTTGGGTACTTGAGTCACTGATGTAAATCCACTTGGTTGGATCATTTGATGTAAGTATAAGTCCTTAGTGAGAGGAAGGTCATAGAGTCATGTACTTCATTGAAAAATATGTTTGAATATTCAGCATGAACTCAGGGGGAGCATGGTCACTTCAATGTACATCAGATCTACAACCCTCTTCTTTCTACATGAGGAGAAAAACCTTGTGTTGGTTTTGATCCGCTCTTTTCCCTTGTTGTCAAAGGGGGAGAGTGACATGGTGTTTGAATAAGGGGAGAGTAACATGGTTATAATTAATGTATCTATCTGTTGTGATCAAACACCATCGTGGTTGCCATCAAGTCCAAAGGGGGAGATTGTTGGCAATATGATGCATGGTATTGTCCTTGACGGCAACCCACTTGGTGAAGATGAAGGAAACCTACTTGATGAAGTTGTTCTTGACTTGATGAGCTTGTTATTGATTTACATCTGATGTATCTACAATCATTACAGAAGGTGCAGAAGAAATAATTTCCAGAATGGGCCAGAACAATGATGAAAAATATATGTCACAAGGCATACACGAGTTTAGTAAAGGGAAGTCGCGTATGTACGCGGAAAAGTACGTGCCAAGTCGCGTATGGTCAATTGCGCTCTAAATTAATAAAACCAGGGGTTACTACCATGGTATTGACCCATTTTATTGAGCGCTGGATTGTCTATGTGATCCCGCCCAGGAAAACCATTGGAAGTTGTGTGGTTTTGGCTCATGGTATTGACAAAGGCTAAATCTATATAAGAAGAAGAAAATCATTGTGCAAGAGGGTGTGCATGTGTCTGTGCTTTAAATGAATACTTCACTCTGAAGTTTATCTGCATGGTTGAACTCTGTTCTTAATCGATAGATCTGAATCTATGATGCACCCATGAATATGATGAAGGTTCAAAATCTCTAGATCTGGAAATGATGAATCTCTAGGATGATCTGAAAAGAAGTATTGAAGACCTGGCGCAAATCTATTGAAGATATTGAAGAAATCTGGGTAAGTCCATAGATCTAATCTGTTCTACAAAGTTTATCTTTTACAGATCTATACGCATGTTCGTTTCATGAAAAGCACGTATATACGTGGATCTGTTTAAACAAAGGAGCGTATGGACTGTTAGGGTTTTTCTAAAAAATGCACAGATGTATACGCGGGTTGTCTTTATTAAAAGCACGTATATACGCGAGTCTGTTTGAAGAAAAGCGCGTATGCAATTTGAACTGATGGTTGCTCAAAGCTAATTGAAATTCTGCATATCTATTCTGAAGTCTGGGTTATCTATGATATTATGGTTACAGTGGTTTCACTGTTCTGTTTGATGCTCTTGGAAAAGGACGTTTGCTGATAAGTGAAGGATTGTGTTGAAGCTGTTTGATCCAGTTTGAAAATTGATGAAACGTGGTCTGCAGTGGATCTGAGGGTTGAAGCCTTAAGTCTGAAAGTAGAAGCTTTCTGCCAGGAGAGGCTGGTGTTAATATCAGGGGGTAGTAGCTTCCTTCCAAGAGAGGCTGATAAACAAGAGCAGGGGGTTGTTTCTCCCTTCCAGGAAAGGCTGGTAAACGAGAGAAGGTTGTAGCCTTCTGCAGGTGGGTGCCTGCGTGCTGGTATGAGTCTGCGCCAGTACATGTTGTAAGAAGTTTTATTAATAATAAAGATTGAAGACTGAGACGACGGCAGCGGTGGTTTTCTCCCAAATTGGGTTTCCACCTAAAAATCCCGGTGTTCATGTGTGATTGCTTGTGTGTGATGATTAATCTATTCTTTCTGCACCTGTTTACTGTTTCCTGAACATCTGATAAATGAGTAATGCAATGATCTAAGTGATGAATTAAATGCATAATTAATTCACTGGATATACGCGAGTTCTGTAAAGGATATCCGCGTATATACGCAAGTTGAATTCAAGAAAGTAGTGTATGGGTTTTTTAGAAGGAAATATCAAAGTTTTATTGTCTACACTAAATACTAATTCACCCCCCCCCCTCTTAGTATTTTTCCCAACACTTATCTAAGATATATAGATCTAGAAAGATTCCTAATTTGTCCGAGATCTTAAAGTCCCCTACAAGAACATATTCATCAAGATCTCTTTCAACAACTAATCAAACCTAGATCTAACAATTGTCAAGATCCTAAGGTTCTCTTACAAGAACACCTGAATTTTAGGATCTCCTCCAATATTAGAACATTTAACAAAAACTTAAAAAATGAAATGAAACAAACCTAAATCTAATAATTGTATGAGGTCTTACGGTTCTCTTACAAGAACACTTTCAAATAAGACTCTTTCCAATATTAGAACATCTAACAAAACTTAAAAGCTGAAATAAAACAAAAACATAAATTAAATTATACCTAAAATAAGCAAATAAGCATGCAAGTGAGGCCATGGGGGCCCTCCATAACTCCACAAGCACACACTTCAAAGGAGACTCAGATGTAGAAACAAAATCGAAGTATGATTCTTTATTTCAAAATCTCCATTACAAACCAACTCTAAGGTTACAACTCTAAGCTTCTAAGATTACATACTCCAAAATTCTAAGATTACAAAACTTACAAATGGAGGAAATTGTACTCCTATTTATACAATGGGATGAGTAACAAACTCATAATGATGATCCACTAATCTCTCTTTAGTTCCATACATCTCTCAACCATATAGACACATAACCCCCTTTTGTCCTTGATCTTCTCCATGAGATCATGATCTTCTCCATGAGGTTTATCTTATCAAATTCGAATTTGATCATTCAAGGCCACATAAAGGTGTCTTGGAAGCTTCCTTGGCACCTACACATGTCACAAAAACAATCCACTTTCCATATATGAAGTAAAATATATTATTTTTTAATATTTAATCAAGAATTTCTCTTAAAAATGCTTAAAAATAAATAATATTTGGAAGATATAAATGAGACCCATTAATGGTGAACAATAGGGAAAATGAAGTGACATGGTGGTGAATAATGAGTGATATAATGGAAGCATAGGTGAAAAATGTATGGTAATGAGTGATATTTGTATGGAATTTTGAAGCCCAAACATACTCCCCAACTGAAGCTCTTGCATGTCCTCATGCAAGCTACCACAATGACTTATTTGATTTGATTCTTAGATGAGCTTCCTTTTACAAGATGTTTGGTTCTTGTGTAACAACCATCTTTCAATCATGGAATTCCTTTTAACTTTGCACTGAATTACAAGATGTTTGGTTCTTGTGTAACAACCATCTCTCAATCATGGACTTCCTTTTAACTTTGCACATCTTTTGATAAATTTTATTTTTGCAAAGCATTTACATCTTTGAATGATTGGTTCTTGTGTTACAATCATTATTTATTTTGTTGAGATCTCTTTTTAATGATTGGTTCTTGTGTTTACAATCATTATTTACTTTGTTGAGATCAATCATTTTAAGAAGTCATTTAATATGCTCATCATTTTTAAGAAGTCATTTAATATGCTCATCATTTTGTAGTAGTTTTTATTGTGGGAAGACTATGTGGGTTAAGATGAATATGAATGACAGAAAAAAATGAAGTGTGAAATTCCCCCCCCCCCCCCAACTGATGGTTTTTGTCAATTTTTAATGAGAAAGGGAATAGTGAAATAGTGGAATATTTTCCAAATATCATCATTTTAGCATCTAAAAAGAATTTCAAGATTAAAGGTTAGAAAACATCATACCTTACTTACCTACAGAAGTGGATGAATCATGCATGTTCAGCTGCTACAATTCTGATCTGAAGCTTCTTCTGCAAGTTGTGGATGAAAGACGAATCTGTATTGTCGTATCTGCTGTTGGATCTTCTGATGAATCTGATGAGTTTGCTGAATATGGCTGAAAATGTATAAGGCTTGGAAGGTATACAAAATATACAAGTTACATTTTCCTCCCCCCAACCTTATTTATTGACTTGTCCTCAAGTTGTGACAAACTAAAAAACAATGAAAGGAAATCTGCTTCATCTGCTACAAATTATGGGTCTTCAAGTCTTCAACGGTCAATGCACAAATCTTACTATGTGATTAAATGTGCTGGTGTCGAACATAGCAAGAAGTTGTTGACTTAGTGGCCATTAATGAATGCCACTAGCCAACACGAGAGCTCCCACCATTGATTCCAATGGGAGTCAAGATGCCTAACACATCTTTGTAGGTACGAATAAGTTTGTTGTGGTCGAGTCACCTACAAGATCCAACGAGCAAGGGATATTAATGTACTCCCATTGTTCATTGGCAAGAGTACTTGCCATTAAGGAATGCAAACCTCCAGGTGTTTTTACAAAGATTATTAGACTCTAGGACTTTGAATCAGTGATATGTAGAAGTAGGATTTTATTGGCGGAAGATGAAAATGGTAAAAAAAAAAGGAAATGGAAATGACAAGGAAAATGACAATAAGTGAGCTTTTTGTAAGTGAGCTTCTTGTTTTATTTTGTGGGTTAGGGGTGAATGAAAAGAAGTAGACTGCATGATTGAAACTTGTTGGGAAAAAGGGATTTTGGCTTGCATTGAGGACTCATTGGGATTTACAATTTTACAAAGGGAAGAAAAGACTGGTTGTAATGAATATGGACTTATTCACATGATTCATCATAAAATTGATCTGTTGGAAGCCCAATTGTCGAAAAATTAGACTCCTTGAATGATCATTTGATTAATGCAAACTTGCAAAAACTTGGCATTCACAAAACATAAATATATCCAAGCAAAAGTGATCAATTTCTACTTGGTTTTTTTATGCAAAAATTAAACACCAATGAAACAAATTTAAATAAAATCAAATGTATAAGTTATCCCAATTCTATGATTTTTTAAAAATCCATTTCAAAATATGAAATCAGTATAATTAATTCCCTTATGTAACTTTTGTAAATAAAATTCAATTTTGTTGCAATTATGCAAATCTTGAACATAGTCAAAATTGTTTCATGATTTGCATCGAGGATATCAAATTTCACATGTCATCATTGATCTTGTATTTTCCAAAATCTACATCATTTAAAAATTACAATATTTTAATACAAATGCCTCAAATAAAAATAAAAATAAAAATCTAGGAAGAAAGCTAATTGTTACTCCTCGTCGAAAGTTTCGTCGTGTCATGATTTTATGTGCTTTACCCATCTGTTTGTTATCATAAACTCGTCCCTGGTTCTTTTCTGCGTTGTCTTTTGTAAGAGCTTCACCGTTACTTCTGAGAGCACAATCTTTCCATTCAGTTTTTTGATCAACTATTTCGTTCCTCCTCTGTTTACAAGCTATAACCTGTTGTTTTAGCTCAATAGAAATCAACATTAAATTTTCTGCATACAAAGATAAAATTTCAATGAAATACAGTGAGAAAATGAGCTCAATATAGCATCATATGTGCCACAGTACCGAATGCAATTATATCGGTCTCTAATTCAGTTGCTGGGACCGAAATTTTTTAAACGAATCACACAGCCATCAAGTTTATCTTTAATATTGTTGGACGAGAAATTGTTTTGCAGGATTCTAATCGTTACCATCATTTCAAAGATGGAATATGTTCTTGTGGAGATTATTGGTGATGTTTAACGTAACAAATGAAATACATAAAATTTCAAAATCTGCAGCATACGTGGTCACCTTTGTCCTGATAGTTCAGTTAATGTACTGTTTGTTTGCAGCTACACATTTAGTGATCCAGTTCAATATTTTAATTTTTAATTTTTTTTGGAAGAAACATGTGCCATAGTCAGTATGCTAAAACAAAAGAAATGCGATGGGTTGGAATCAATTATAGCTCGGATATTATGTTCTTTTTGCATTTCATAACTAATTCTCCCATGTTTTTTTTTTTTTGCATTTCATAACTAATTCTCCCATGTCCATGAAAATGCTTGCAAATTATAACAACAGTTCCAAATACTACAAGAATTGGAGTTTACAGTTTCCCAGCATACAAATCTTCTTGATAAGGTTCAAGGATTTCTACTTTGTGGACCAAATCAGAGATCTAATTATGCAATTGCTAACTGCTTCCTCAAAAAAAAAAAATTCATTATCAAATATCTTAACGCAATATTTTCCTCATTTTCTCATGGATGGTGGACGATTTTGTGGCTACACAATTTCTGCAAGATCTCTGGCATTGAATAAAATTTCCTTATTTTGTCAACACAATTTACAACAACTTGATTGCAATATAATTTTGTTAGCGACCAGCTACAAATAAACATGTGGCCTGTTAGCCACCTATAAATTCTGATATACCAAATGGTGGCTAAATATGTTTCTAAGCCTTCAAGAGATATATTTCCTCTGAAAATCTCTCATTCTTGAAGCCTCTATGTGTATTTTTCCCTTGAAAAGATCTTCACTGATGTTTCCATCTAGAAAGCCTCACTGCCTGTGGAAAATTGTGCTCAGAAAGGCCCTCATTTTCCCCTTTTATCTCTACAAAATTCCCTATTTTAACCCTTTTTCCCATTTTCGAAGTTCCCCTTTTAATCCCAAAAACCCCTCACAAAATCTCCTAAACCACCCATTTCCCCTTTAGAACCAAGTGAAATCCTTCATTTGATTTTAAATTCCTTTTTTTTCCCTCTACCGAAAGCCTCCTTGTAGCCTTAGAACATTGTCCTATCTAAACTCATGTTAACTGTCGTCTACAAATAAGATGTGTGTTGCACATGCTAGCCACCTATAAATTCGATATACCAAATGGTGGCTAAATATGTTTCTAAGCCTTCAAGAGATATATTTCCTCTGAAAATCTCTCATTCTTGAAGCCTCTATGTGTATTTTTCCCTTGAAAAGATCTTCACTGATGTTTCCATCTAGAAAGCCTCACTGCCTGTGGAAAATTGTGCTCAGAAAGGCCCTCATTTTCCCCTTTTATCTCTACAAAATTCCCTATTTTAACCCTTTTTCCCATTTTCGAAGTTCCCCTTTTAATCCCAAAAACCCCTCACAAAATCTCCTAAACCACCCATTTCCCCTTTAGAACCAAGTGAAATCCTTCATTTGATTTTAAATTCCTTTTTTTTCCCTCTACCGAAAGCCTCCTTGTAGCCTTAGAACATTGTCCTTAAGGCTAAAAAACCCATTTTTCCTCTATAAACAGGCTAGCCCCCTTCGGCCCAGCCCCAAAAACCACTTCCCAACATGACCCTAGCGCTAAGACCAAGTGCTAGCCCATAAGGCGCTTATCACAATCAGAGATACGGACGGAAGCACATTCCTGTGTTAAACAAAGAAAAACTCTGATGCGATGACGTTTGTTCTAAGAATCTTGGAAGCGATATCCACCGTCGATCTTTTAAGATCTGGTGGCCAGCGCTGATCGCAACTGCAAATTTTAAACTATGCTGCCCACTAAACTCCCCAATTGCGATCCCCTTGATTGTAATATCCACCGTTGATTCCCATTTCGATCCAACGGCCCTCGCTTTCCCGCTCCGATCGTAATCGCATTTTTCAGATAGAGCCACCTTTCTTTCCTCCCGATATGCAGTCCTCCGACGTGATCTCCGCCGTCGATCTCACATAAGATCCAACAATCATAGGCCAATCGCTCCATTGCTCATCGGAGATTGACCCTCCCATCACCCCTCCTCCGATTTGATCATAACCGTTCATTCCGTTCGATCTAATGGTCCATATGTAATTTCCCTCCGCCCGCGACCGGGTCCACCATTCTAACTCATTCTGTATGTTTTTCATTACATTTTCCGCGCATTTCTGTGTATTATGTTCAAAGGCCCAAACCTTGGGTTCTACATTAAAACATTATATCATTCCGCCTGGCATTAAGATTTTAATGTTTTACATTAAAGTTTTTTTCATTTCTCCTAGCTTCCACATGCATTTTCCCACTGTTTCACTGCATGCTTCCCACCACTTTCCATTGCATCCATAGCATTCGCTCTTGTTGCGCTACCATCATCAAAGAATTCTACCGCAGCTACCTTTCCCCATGCATGGATTTCTTAACAGACTTGTGTGTTTCGCAGGGTACAGGCGGTGAACGTCGCCTTTGTTCACAGTCACTATTACAGTGGCACAGAACGCAGGGAAGACCATTTTTAGGGACTGAAATTATGGAGAAGAGCCTGGGAAGGTGTTATGACATGATTTTCATTAAAGAATGAAGTTAAACTCTATAAAACCTTCCCAGCGCCACTAAACCTGCAAATCCATAGACAGAGACAGTCAACAGCAGTGACAGAGAGTATCAGTGAATGATTTAAGGGATTTAAAGCCCGTTATTGAATATTAATGTCATAATCCAGTGTTTAAAGGATGGAGACTCAGATTGAAGACCATAAGAATGATTGATAAGGCTTGATGAAGCCTGGAGCACATAAACAAGTCATATCAGTCCTCTCATATTAGCAGAATGTCCTTTCCCTAAGAAGGACACTTTCTTACAGCATTCTCCATGCCTCCTCGAGCCCTTAACAGTTAGTACACTGACAGAAGTTTCTAAGCTGTCAGGACAGCAGTTATGGAAGCGTGGAAGACCTGAGAGACCTTCAGTCACCTTTCTCACTTCAGAAGATAGAACATAGTACCTATAGTCAGCAAGTACTTCAAAGAACATACCTAAGGTTATTATCAACCTAACAAAGGACTTCTGAAACAGCCTAAAAGAGTACACACAGTCAATTCAGAGATATTAAGCAGAATGGGAAATCGATACTTCCATCCCCTCTGTCTTAATGGACCATTTAATTCCATATCTACTACTCCAGTTCCTCATTCACCTATAAAAACTTATTGAAAATACATTGTAAGGGTTGGAATTTTGTGATTTCTAAAGTAATACATATTGTTGCTTTGAAGAAGCTTTGGTGTTTTGAAGGAGTGTGAAGATCTGGGTTTTTCTATTGATGAAGGAGGCTGGACCATCGGATCCATGAGCCTGGTTTTGGTGATGTACTTCTTATTGTCTATGTTACTTTCTATGTTTCCAATTTGTTCCATCATGCTTTGCTTACAGTAGGATAAAAATTTTAGGTAGAGAAATGTATCTTAGAAGCACCTCTAACCTATTTATCCTTCACTGTTTATATGTTTTCTACTACTGGATGTGACAGGGTAGTCTAATAGCTCTCTTCATGTTCATTTTGTTTTACTTCAGAAATGGTAAATTCGGTTGTGTTAAATACTGTTTAGGCGTTCTCTCTTTCTTTACCATTGAATATTATATCTGAAGTCTTCCGTTGATTATGAATACTTGCAGTTTGACAAAGGAACTTGTTACAATCATACCCTGTGTTAATTTTTGTAATTTTTGTGTCAAAGTTCCCTATAATTGCAGTCCTAGATGTCTAAGGCGTTCCCTCTTCTTTGAGTGCAATTGTATGTCTTTGTTGGTTAAGCTCTCAAAGGTGAACTTGTAGGAGGAAATAGGGTATTCCCCGAATCCTATAACTCATTTTGAAGGTTTAGTCTGCATTTCTCTTTTCTTTGAGTGTTTAAATTGATTAAGTCCAAAGCAGTGAGCTTACTGGAGGAAATAGGGCGTTCCCCGAATATTTTAAGCCATTGTGAAAGGGTTTAGTTTGTTGGTCACTCTTAGTCCTTAATGTCCATTCCATTTCACCTATATTATTCAACAGACCCTAGAACAAGTTAGATTTTCCCTTTGGTTTCCCTTCCTTCTCAGTTAGAACTATTTGGACTTCACATGACTCCATTGCCCAATGGCTTATAGATTCCCATGCTCTATCTATACCACATGAAACATACTTGTCCAACTAAACAAAAAAAAACAACCTTGAACTTCATAACTAGCCTAAAATCAAATTCTAAACCTTCCAAGACACATCTTTATAAATATATTGAGAGATCCCTCTCTCAGACTAGGAGGGCTAGATCCTAGAGCTCTAAAGTTCTGTTTGTATGTTGCCTTGTCTTTTGGTAAGCCAATCTATCAAAACACAGGACCCCAAAATAATGGTGATCATGGTGGGACGTACTAAATATATGTTAGTCTAGCAAACTCTTGTATGCCTCGGTAAGTCCTTAAATAGCATAAAATGAAAAACCCAAAAAAAAATCATTTGAGATTGGCTTCTAAATAAACATGATGGTGGAACCCATAACACTTTGCCTTCACAAAAGCTAAAGATTTTCCACAAGCGACTCCACGGTTCTAAAGACCAAAGACTCCCGCGGAGACCGGTTTTCATTGAGTATATCATCATTGGAAAAACACTTTTAAGACATGAAAGCACACTTTGATGAGATGAAACATCTTGGCTTCAGAATAATCCATGCAGAAATTATATCAAACCGCAGGTCTTGGTAACCAGTATTTATAGGAAGTCTCTCACATCTAGGGATATAACTATTTTTAGACCCATTTATAGAGCTAACTCAGTGCCTGAAAAAGTTGCAGCTCTATCAGATACTGAATCTGATTTAGAATTACCAAGTAATTTACCTAGAACTAAGTCATTCAGTGGTATAGGGTAGACAAATTTTGAGCCTCCAAGGTCACCACCACATAGTGTTCAACATATTAGTGACAGAGAAACCCCTCCATAGACACCCCCTGATATTCACCTCATTCATAACTTGGGTCTCTCTCACCCTAAATCTGCTCAACAGTTTGTTGCCGGACCAAGTAGTTCAGCCATCCATATACCTGCTGCTCAAGCTAATCCTTTACCTTCACAAAACATTTCCATGGCAGCATGGTATGCCCCAATAGTGTTACCACAACCTTTGGTTCCCTTACCAAATGACTATCAATCTAAAATTTCCCATTTCACTGGAAAAGAATCTACCACAACTCAACAACATGTAGATGAAATGGTAGATGCATTTGATTACATGGAGATAGATGATGAGACTGTTAAAATGAGAATATTTGCTCAAAGTTTAGGAGGAGAAGTAAAGAAGTGGTTTAAATGCTTAACTCCTAATAGCATCCATGACCTTCCCTCATTACATCAAGCATTCATAAACAAATGGGAAGCCAAAATCAACCCTCTCCAGATACTAGCGGAGTATCAGAGCCTTAAAATAAATCAGGGAGAGAGTGTCCATGATTACTCCACTAGGTTTAACAGTGTTTACAATGCCCTTCCTCCTCACATGAAACCTCCCCAAGGCATGGCCCTAGTAAAATATCCTGAAGGGTTTGATGCAGA
Organism: Pinus albicaulis; assembly: GCA_034641835.2. Classification (NCBI taxonomy): domain Eukaryota; kingdom Viridiplantae; phylum Streptophyta; class Pinopsida; order Pinales; family Pinaceae; genus Pinus; species Pinus albicaulis. The sequence goes on along the minus strand of CM076578.1, from coordinate 1,315,189,852 downwards.
TATGGCTTATCAGCTAAGGGAAAGAGATTATTTAACTCTAGAAGACATGCAGACAAGAGCTATGAGTGTAGAAGCGAACTTAATTGAGAAAAGATCTAGGCTAAGATCGAATAAGAGGGTAACTTATAAAGATGACACTACACCCTCCACATCTAGCTCAAAAATGGAAAGGATGATGGAAGAGATGATGAAAAGGATGAGCTTACTTGAGAGAGCATCACCAAGAGAAAACCAAAACAACCTCCAAAATCGAAATAGAAACCAGAACTTTAGAAGAGATAACAATCAAGATAGACAACAAGATCATGACCAGCAAATTAGAGCTCCCTTCCAACAAAACTATGTAGATCAAGAGGAAGAAAGGGAGATTGAAAATTTGGGAGAAAACCATGTGAACCTGATTGGATCACACAGTGAGGATGATGTTTTCCTCACTGAAGAAGAACAAGGTTTCTTCTCTTCAAAACCAAAGGAAGATACACATGAGGAGTCTGAAGATTATATATTGGGGTTTGAAAATTCCATCATGGAGGTGAATAGACATTATGATCTAACAATCAAAGGGAACATAGATAGTCCAAATGACAAAAACACTAGCTCTGCTATTAGGAAAAGTACAGAAAATTAGACTAAAAAGACAGCTAACAAAGCTATCACAATAGCTAAAAGGGCTGATTTAAACAAAGAGAAAGGCAACCAGCCAAATGTTGAACAAATTTTCCCTAGTACCTTCGCAGTGGCCCTGATTAAACAACTCAGATTGACAGTCCTAATAAAACCCGGCAAGTCAAAATTGCTGAAAGAAACGCAAGTGAGAAAACCGATGTAAATACAACAAAAGCGATAGTTCCTTTCAGCCTAGAGGGAGAGATTGCAAAGATTAAAATTAACATACCTCTGGCTGAATTAGTGACCCAGGAAGGGTACAGAGACCAGGTCCTAAAAGCTCTGAATATACATGTGGATGCTGCTACTATGAACCTAACAGATGATAAGCTCGATTTGTTGTTTGGTCCTAATATTGAGGGAAAATATCAGGAAGGGGATGTGCCTCCCTTCTATGTCAGTCTAAACATACACGACAAAGTCTTACACAATGCCATGCTGGATTCAGGAGCATCACACAACCTTATGCCTAAAGCAGTAATGGAAAGCTTAGGCTTAGAGATTACTAGGCCCTACAAAGACTTGTACTCCTTTGATTCAAGAAAGGTAAAATTCTTGGGATTAATTAAATATTTGTGTGTTAACTTATCCAAAATTCTTGCTAAGAACCTTGTAATGGATGTAGTAGTAGCTGAAATTCCCCCAAAATATGGTATGATTTTATCTAGATCATGGGGAGCTAAGATCCAGGGTAGCCTTCAAATGGATATGTCATATGCCACCATACCGGTGTTTGGTCAAACCAGACGATTGTATAGGGAAACCCTTATGAAATACATGGTGAGCAGCAAGGACAAACCTCACAACACCCCTGTTTATTCCACCCATTCAGATTTAGATTCCTTCATTTTATACAACAAAGATGAGGTCACCCAAACAGAGAAATAAATCAAGCAAAACATTAGTTCACCAGAACATTCAGATTTGTCTTCCTCTCAGCTTCTAGATACCTCAACCCCCAGCAGCCTTGAGCAACACAAAAAAAATGAAATTAAACATAAACACTTTGGAAAATGAGTTTTGATGGCTCTTGCTGTAGAAATAGTGCATGGGTTGGTGTATGGATATACAACTCAAACAGAGGACATGCCTGCAAATTAGAATTTTCGTGCACTAACAACATCACAGAGTATGAAGCCCTTCTCCTTGGCCTACATATACTTAAATATTTAAAGGAAAAAAATATATTAGTACAAGGAGATTCTGAGTTGATCATCAGAAAAATCAAAAGGGAATACGCAACCAAAAACCCCAGGCTCAGAGAATATAGGAACATTGTTTTAGACCTCCTGAAAACTTTCGAAAAATATGAAATGGTGTTCAAACCAAGAGCCCAAAACCACCTGGCAAACGAACTTGCTTTTGCTGCTAGTAATTTCCAGATCCACAAATTGAGGAACAACTCATTATAAAGGTAAAAAACAGACCAGCAGTACCTAATAATGAAGATCATTGGTAGGTTTTTAACAATGACAAACATATAGAGGATTTCCTGCAATCAAAGAATGAGTTTGCCACAACATCACCAAGTTGCAACCATGAAAAATAACGTTCAAAAGGGGAAAAAATTCCTAAAACAGAGCCCCCTTCCCCTACTGATATAAATCAGTTTGATCATCTTTTCAAAGAAAATTTATCTGATGATCCTGACCAAAATGACCTTGAATTTCTAGAGTGTAAAGGTGATACCATACCCAAAGGTCTTGCGCCTCTAGAATAGATTTTTGATTTCAATGATGTGGCTAAAGAACCAAAGACAGAACCCATGGAAACTAATGTGGAAGAGCACAATATAGGCAGCCCAACTGAGCCTAAAATTATTAAGTTATCTAGCACCTTGCCTACCCACATCAAACAACAGAACATAGCACTCTTCAAAGAGTTTATAGATGTCTTTGCATGGGAGTATAAAGATTTGAAATCGTATGACACTAGCATCATTCAGCACAAGATTCCTTTGAAGGAAAATTAGAAACCTTTCAAACAGAAATTGAGGATAAAGCCTGTCTTATTGCCTGCAGTAGAAAAAGAAATTAAGAATATGTATGATGCAGGGATCATTGTTCCTGTCAGATACTCAGAATGGGTCTCTAATTTGGTATCTGTCAGGAAGAAGACAGGGGATATTAGGCTGTGTATAGACTTCAGACATCTTAATAGAGCCTCGCTGAAAGATAACTACCCTTTGCCAAAAATGGACCACATTCTGTAGAGGGTAGCTGGGTCAAAAAGAATATCCTTACTGGATGGGTTCTCGGGTTATAACCAAGTGTTAGTCCTCCCAAGTGATCAAAATAAGACAACCTTTACCACACCGTGGGGGACATTTATGTATTTCAAAATGCCATTTGGCTTGATGAACGCAGGGGCCACCTTCCAGAGGGCCATGGACATAGCATTATCGGAAGACATAGGCTACTTTATAATCATCTACCTAGATGATATTACGGGTTTCTCCAAAACTGATGAAGAACATTTAGAACATCTAAGGAAAGTTTTTGAGAAATGCAGAAGATTTGGCTTGTCTTTAAATCCCAAAAAGACACTCTTTGGCCTCTAAGAAGGAAAGCTTCTTGGTCATATAATCTCTGAATAAGGGATCAAAATAGATCCTAAAAGAATTGAGGTCATATTGAATATCAGTCACCCTAGGAATCTCAAAGAATTACAGTCTTTCATTGGAAAGATTAATTTTTTGAGGAGATTCATCCCCAACCTTGCTGAGCTATTGAAGAACATCACTAACATGCTTAGGAAAGAAGTAGGTGTCAAATGGACAATGCAAGCTAAACAGTCATTCGAACTGGTAAAGAAAGCCCTTACTCAAGCACCAGTCCTCATTAGTCCTGACTTCACCAAAGATTTTTATATTTTTTCCTTTACATCAGAACAAACAATAGCTGCAGTTTTGTTGCAGAAGAATAACTTGGGGCAAGAACAACCTATATCCTTCTTCAACAAAGCCTTAAGAGATGCCCCACTCAAATACAACATCATGGAAAAGCAAGCCTTGGCACTGGTTAAAGCATTAAAGGATTTCAGGGTGTACATCTTACATTCACACATCATTGCCTTTGTGCCACACACCGTAGTCAAAGATATTCTAGGACAGGACCCCGATGGTAAAAGGGGAAAGTGGATTGCCACTATTCTGGAATACGACTTAGAAATCAGGCCTACCAAACTCATCAAGGGACAAATATTAGCAAAAATCATGACCGAGTCTAATTTCAAGGTTCTAGACATGAATATGGTTGATGCCTTAGAAGAGATAGAAGAGTTCCCAACACCAGTTACTGAAGAAACATTCACGAACTCTCCATGGTATGCTGATATTATTTATGTGTTGCTTTACTTAAATTCTCCTCCTTCTTTGTCGAAAACAAAAGCTAGATTTGTGAAACAGAAGGCTTTAAAATATTGCATGATAGATGGAGTTTTATATTGCAAGAACACCGTTGGGATACTACTAAAATGTTTACATGAGAATTATGCAGGAAAAATCATGCATGAAATGCATGAAGGAGAATGTGGAGGGCACTTAAATTGGAAGAACACAACAAACAAAATCCTCAGATCAGGTTATTATTGGCCCACCCTTTTTCCAGATACCCACAGACTAGTAATGTCTTGCCACAAATGCCAGATTTTCGATGGTAGAAGAAAGCTCTTGACCTTACCCTTGAAGCCTATTAGTGTTGAAACACCCTTCCAATAGTGGGGTTTGGATTTTATAGGGGAAATCCATCCACCCTCCTCAGCCTAGCATAAATGGATCCTCATAGCCACAGATTATTTTACCAAATGGATAGAGGCCATACCCACTAGGAATGCTACTGACTCTGTCATTATTAAATTCCTTGAGACCAACATATTGTCCAGATTTGGTTGTCCTAGGAAAATAATTACAGACAATGTTGCTGCCTTTAAATCCAAAAATATGGTTGATTTTTTCCATAAATATAATATCACCTTGGGCCACTCTACTGCTTATTACCCCCAAGGAAATGGACTCACTGAATCTTCCAACAAGAGCCTGATCAACATCATCAAAAAGTTCCCGGAGAAGAATCAAAAAGCGTGGCATGGTAAGCTTGTTCATGCTTTGTGGGCTGACAGGTTAACCACCAAAAATTCAATCAACACATCCCCCTATCAGCTGGTCTATGGCATGGACGTTGTTTTCCCAACATCCTTGGGAGTTCCAGTCATGAAACTCCTTCAGGAAGTTCAAGTTGAAGAAAATGATATGCAGAGAAGGATCAATCAGACCATCCACTTGCAGCAGACCAGAGAGGAAGTTTACCAGAGAAATCAAGAAGTCCAAGAAAACATCAAAAGGCAGTTTGACAAAAAGACTAAAGCAAATGACTTCCAAGTCGAGAATGTGGTTCTCAAATGGGATTCAAGAAGGGAAGAGAAAGGAAAACATGGTAAGTTTGAAAATCTGTGGAAAGGGCCCTATATTATTCATTCCTTAAAATGGCATAATGCATTTTTCTTGCAAGAACTGAATGGTGAAGAAGTGTTAGGAGGTCCTGTCAATGGCAATATGCTTAACACTACTTCTGTCAAGAGTCTTAAGTTTTAGATATTTTCATCCATTTTACATACCGCTGGTGTTCAATATATATATATATATATATATATATATATAGAGAGAAAGAGAGAGATATATATATATATATATATATATATATATATATATATATATAGAAAAGAGGGCATGAATAAAACAAGAAAGGTATAGCCCCATACCAAAAAGAAAGAAAATCTGAAAGTGTGCAAGCTCAAATGCCACTACGTTAAGAAGCACTACTATCCAATCATACAACCTAAGCATGATTGGGCAAATTTCAATTTATTGCTAATAGGATAGCGAAGAATATTTGCCAAACTGTTCAATCTTGGCTTATCAGTAGAATAGATTGGGATAGAAAAAAAGAGAACAGCTCTAACAGGATCCAAAGCAGAGCTGAAGTGAAGAAATAAAGGTGACTCTAAAAAGCTCAAAATCTGAGTCACAACAAGGAGGAAGAATGTGTTTGAATTCCAGATCTTTAATCCTTCCAAGTTTTGTTTAATTTTTTCTATTTTCAGTTCATGTGCAGTTTTTTTTATGCCATGGACCCATAGCAAACCAGACAGTCTAATCCTGGTTTGAATGTATTTTAATTTTTTGTCTTAGAATATAGAGAATGAAAACCTACCAAACTGTTTAATCCTGATAGGTATTAGATTAGGTAGAGAATTAAGAGTCCAACTGTTTAATCTGGGCTCTTGGAGAAATAAGGGTAGCATTAGATAGGTTTATGTTTCCTGTTTTCAATAAAATGATGAAGAAGGTCTGCCAATTCAAGTGCACTCAAAAGAAGAAAAAATGCTAGGATGGTAGGAATGGGTAGGTAGAAATGTTGTTTTGAAGAATGACAAATTTTTAGGTTGCTGCAAAAGTTATCAGATCAAAAGAAGACCATTCAAGGAAAGAAAAACTTTTTCCCAATGGAGAGGCACTATTCTGCTAAATAGAGAGATTACTGAGGTTCTGGACACCTGAAGAGCTAGATGTCCTCCCCAAGTGGAGCCACTGTTAGCCACCTATAAATTCTGATATACCAAATGGTGGCTAAATATGTTTCTGAGCCTTCAAGAGATATATTTCCTCTAAAAATCTCTCATTCTTGAAGCCTCTATGTGTCTTTTTCCCTTGAAAAGATCTTCACTGATGTTTCCATCAAGAAAGCCTCACTGCCTGTGGAAAATTGTGCTCAGAAAGGCCCTCGTTTGCCCCTTTTATCTCTGCGAAATTCCCTATTTTAACCCTTTTTCCCATTTTTGAAGTTCCCCCTTTAATCCCAAAAATCCCTCCCAAATTCTCCTAAACCACCCATTTCCCATATAGAACCGAGTGAAATCCTTCATTTCATTTTAAATTCCTTTTTTTTTCCCTCTACCGAAAGCCTCCTTGTAGCCTTAGAACGTTGTCCCTAAGCCTGAAAAACCCATTTTTCCTCTATAAACAGGCTAGCCCCCTTTGGCCTAGCTCCAAAAACCACTTCCCCACATGACCCCAGCACTAAGACCAAGCGCTAGCCTGTAAGGTGCTTATCACAATAAGAGAGACGGAGAGAAGCACATTCCTGTGTTAAAAAAACAAAAACTCCGATGCGATGACGTTTGTTCTAAGAATCTCGGAAGTGATATCCACCATCGATCTTTTAAGATCTGGCGGCCAGTGCTGATCGCAACCACAACTTTTAAACTATGCCACCCGCTGCACTCCCCGATTGCGATCCCCCTGATTATAATCTCCACCGTTGATTCCCATTTCCATCCGACAGCCCTCACTTTCCTGCTCTGATCGCAATCGCATTTTTCAGATAGAGCCACCTTCCGTTCCTCCTGATCTGCAGTCCTCCAACGTGATCTCTGCCATCGATCTCACATAAGATCCAACAGTCATAGGCCAATCACTCCATCGCTCATCGGAGATTGACCCTCCCATCACACCTCCTCCGATTTGATTGTAACTGTTCATTCTGTTCGATCTAATGGTCCATATCTAATCGCCCTCTGCTCGCGGCCGGGTCCACCTTTCTAACTCATTCCGTATGTTTTTCATTGCATTTTCCGTGCTTTTCTGTGTATTATGTTCAAAGGCCCAAATATTTGTTTTTACATTAAAACATTATATCATTCCACCCGTCATTAAGATTTTAATGTTTTACATTAAAGTTTTTTCATTTCGCCCAACTTCCACATGCATTTTCCCATTGTTTCACTGCATGTTCCCCACCGATTTCCATTGCATCCATAGCATTCGCTCCTATTGCGCTGCCATCGTCAAAGCATTCCACCATAGCCACCTTTCCCCATGCATGGATTTCTTAATAGACTTGTGTGTTTTGCAGGGTACGGGCGGTAAACGCCGCCATTGTTCACAATCATTGTTATAGTGGCACAGAACACAAGGAATACAATTTTCAGGGACTGCAATTATGGAGAAGAGCCTGGGAAGGTGTTATGACATGATTTTCATTAAAGAAAAAATTTAAACTTTGTAAAACCTTCCCAGCGCCATTAAACCTGCAAATCCATAGACAGAGACAGTCAACAGCAGCGGCAGAGGGTATCAGTGAATGATTTAAGGGGTTTAAAGCCCGTTATCGAATATTAATGTCATAATCCAATGTTTAAAGGACAGAGACCCAAATTGAGGACCATAAGAATGATTGAGAAGGCTTGATGAAGCCTGGAGCACATAAACAAGTCATATCAGTGCTCTCATATCAGCAAAATGTCCTTTCCCTAAGAAGGACACTTTCTTATAGCATTCTCCATGCCTCCTCAAGCCCTTAACTGTTAGTACACTGACAGAAGTTTCTAAACTATTAGGATAGTAGTTATGGAAGCATGGAAGACCTGAGAGACCTTCAGTCACCTTGCTCACTTCAGAAGACAAAACATAGTACCTACAGTCAACAAGTACTTCAAAGAACATACCTGAGGTTATTATCAACCTAACAAAGGACTTCCGAAACAGCCTAAAAGAGTACACACAGTCAATGTAGAGCCATTAAGAAGAATGGGCAATGGATACTTCCATCCCCTCTGTCTTAATGGACCATTTAAGTCCATATCTACTTCTCCAGTTCCTCATTCACCTATAAAAACTCATTGAAAATACATTGTAATGGTTGGCATTTTGTGATTTCTAAAGTAATACATATTTCTGCTTTGAAGAAGCTTTGGTGTTCTGAAGGATTGTGAAGATCTGTGTTTTTCTGTTGACGAAGGAGGCTGGACCATCGGATCCATGAGCCTGGTTTTGGTGATGTACTTCTTATTGTCTATGTCACTTCCTGTGTTTCCACTTTGTTCCATCATGCTTTGCTTACAGTAGGATAAAAAGTTTAGGTAGAGAAATGTATCTTAGAAGCACCTCTAACATGTTTATCCTTCACTGTTTATATGTTTTCTGCTAATGAATGTGACAGGGTAGTCTAATAGCTCTCTTTATATTCAATTTGTCTTACTTCATAAATGGTTAATTAGGTTGTGTCAAAGACTATTGAGGCATTCCCTCTTTCTTTACCACTGAATATTATATCTGAAGTCTTCCGTTGATTATTAATACTTGCAGTTTGACAGAGGAACTTGTTACAACCATACCCTCTGTTCATTTTTGTAATTGTTGTGTCAAAGGTCCCTATGATTGCAGTCCTAGATGTCTTAGGCATTCCCTCTTCTTTGAATGCAATTGTATGTTTTTGTTGGTTAAGCTCTAAAAGGTGAACTTGTAGGAGGAAATAGGACGTTCCCCGAATCCTATAATTCATTTCGAGGGTTTAGTCTGCATTTGAGTGTTATACTGATTAAGTCCAAAGCAGTGAGCTTACTGGAGGAAATAGGGCGTTCCCAGAATCCTTTAAGCCATTGTGAAAGGGTTTGGTTTGTTGTTCACTCTTAGTCTTTAATTTCCATGCCATTTCACCTATATTATTCGACAGATCCTTGACTAAGTTAGATTTTCCCTTTGGTTTCCGTTCCTTCTCAGTCAAAATTATCTGGACTTCACATGACTCCATTTCCCAATGGCTTGTAGATTCCCATGCTCTATCTATACCACATGAAACATATCTGTCCAACCAAAACAAAACAAACAACCTTGCTCCTCATAAGTAGCCTACAATCAACTTCTAAACTTTTCAAGATACATATTTTTAAATATACTGAGAGATCCCTCTCTAAGACTAGGAGGGCTAGATCCTAGAGCTCTAAAGTTTGGTTTGTATGTTGCCTTGTCTTTTGGTAAGCCAATCTATCAAAACATAGGGCACCAACAATATTGTATTACGATACAATGCATAACAATAAAAATATGTTTTTATGTGATATGATTTATCACCATATCGTAACCACCTCCCATCATTGTTACATAAAAAACCTTATCCCTCGATATCATAATACTCACGTAACCTTTTCAAACCTTATCCCTCCATTTCATAATATTGACATAACCTTATCAAACCTTATCCCTCCACACTACATTAAAATTCCACATTAAAATATTGATTCTAATAAACCATATCCCATAGTATTAATAAATCTCACCATATTATATGTCGTGGATTGACCATTGAATCATTCGTTTGATGCAGGCAAGGAAAACTTGTGATAAGTATGATGGATATGTCGGAGTTTTTCTTTGGAGCACCAAAAAATATGGCGGGGCCACCAACAATGGTGGGCTTTGCCTTTTTTAATGCCAAGAACTAATACATATACCAGTTAGTAAGGTGTAGAGTTTGTAGAGCATAGGTCACGGGATTGAATCCCGTCTGGTCCGTTGGTCCTCTTAACCAAAATTTGACTAGTCCTACGAGGCCACGTGTCTCACTCTGATATGGCCACATGTTGCCATGCTGTTGGACCATATGCCCAAATCACAAGCTTCCACTTGTCTCATTCTGAATGCGCCACATGTAAAAATTTCACTGGTACAAGAACCCTGACCGCGAAACTGTGAAGCGAAACCTTGATTGCTGGAACTGTGAGTTTTGACTTTGAATTTGATCAGTTTACTTTGACTTTTAGAGTTTTCCTTGAAAACTTTGACTTTGCATAACTTCTTCATATGAAGTCAGATTTTTCCCATTCAAGTTTCATTAGAATTTCTTTTCTGAGCTCTACACGATGGTGCTACTTTTGATCGATTATGAGGAATTTAAATTTTTGGCCATCAATCCCTTTTGAATTAATCCATTTTATTTCTTGATCATTTCGTATCATTCTTGATCATTCGTCCCCACTAAGACCTTTTGGACCACCAAAATACTTTACTTGGTTTTGACATGAAGACAATGTTCCTCCACCTGTCCTGTATCACGAAGACATTTTGTCTTGCGCACCTATCTCATAACAATCAGTTGTAAAACCACCACCACAACTAAAAACACATTCTTAGTTGCTTGCATGTTTCCACATATTTTTGTTTCTATTTATTTCACCACACCATGCAAAACACATCAATAGCGATAATAAAAAAAATGATAATGTAAACAAACCAATATGTTTACCCTTCTTTCTAGATCTACACAAAAACACCTCATGTCACAATGTTTTTGTCTCTTGATGCATAGCATGGCCAGATCTACCTACTGCCACCATCTCACTTTCTTGCTTCAGATCAACTGCTTTGCTCACTTTCACATACATGAGCGGGAAGCTTCCACTTCTAATTCCCACTACTAAAATACGAGTCTCATGTTCGGACTAAGGTCCATGATTCTACTATTCTATTCGATCCACTTCTTGCTTTCCCTTTCACTTCCTTTTCCAATATTGGAACTACTTAGGCTTCTGTTTAGGGTGTAACTTTCATTATTTTTCTTTGTCATGGCCATATATCTTGCATTACGAGCAAGATAATCTCAGATTTTTCTTCTCATCACGAAAACCTGGAATAATTTCTTTATACTTTGCCTCCTTTCTCATGACCATCATATTCCTGTACAAAGCTCTTCTCTTCCAACGCTTGGCAATGCAATGGTTAGATAACCCATAAAAAGTGCACGGTTTTCTATGCCATAAACTTCTCACATCGCCAATATTCCTAAATTTAAAAGGAATGCTAGAAAAACTAACTTTATTATACCTTGGATGATCGTCCCTGTCACATGCATGTCCTGAATATTTTGTGTTCATTCTTCCACTTGACATCTCACATGCCTTATTTCTGGGCGAAGATTCTTGTTGATGTTCTTGCATCACTAGCGCATAGGAGGTATCCTCAATTTCATCTTGAGTATTTGGCACATATGATGTATTCTATGAATGTACACACATCTCATCATTTATGATTACACGAGGTATAGAAAAAATTTCTCCAACTTGCTTTTTCTTGGCCTTTTGCAGCTCGAGACATAATGTTCGCTTCTCTTCATTTGCAACTTTGAGAAATTTCTTGAGCTTTTCATTTTCCAGTTGAAGACTGTGGTTAACATCCTCCAGCTCTTGCAACCTTCCTCATTTCAAGCTTTTAGCCATGTCTAATTTCACAAATGATTCTTCACCTAGTGAACATGCACACTTAAAAACCAAGCTATCAATAACTCACTCTAATACCAATTGATCTGAAATCTCAATCTCAATTGATACTGGTTCATTAAATTTTTAAAATTGTTCACATGTATTTAAAATCACCATGAAATAAAGCTCAATTTAAAATGCATGGGCAACTTGAAAGGAAGATTAGCAGCAAATAAAGCAATAACCAAACACATAAGAGAAAATGACACCAACAGTTTGATAATGGAGTTGGACTATCTTCAAGCCTACCTCTCCGGTTGATCTTTAACGGGGAGACGTTTTTATTCAAAATTCTCAAAATCCATCAAAAGTGCATATAAAAATATTTTAACTACAATCCAAACTGACTTTGTTGTGTTCTTCTTCTTTTCGTTTTTATTAAACTTGTTTTTTTTTATATTATAAATATATTTTAAAATTAAAAAAACAATTTAATTTTAAAATAATTTTAGTATTTTATTCTTGTTTTTAAAATTTTATTAAAATAAATTAAATTTAAAAAAAGTAATTTTTTTTAATATATTTTTATACTTTTTATTATTTAATTTTTTTTTTTTTTTTTATTTAATATTTTAAAACATTATATTTTAATAATTTTTTTTATTGTTTTTTTAAAATTTTAAATTAAATTTAAAATGTTTTAAATTTTCTTTTTGTAAGCTAGTCTAATTCTATTGATTAATAAGGTATATTACTGTCAATTGTTCTGAGTAGAGGAATTTATCCAATTCCTCGTCCTAGTTTAGTCCAAAAATAAAAAATACGGGCTGCCCATAGGCGAGAAACCAACCCTTTACATGTCTCTGAAAGTTTAAGATTCTATAATAAAATGTGAGAGGTCGGGGGTTCAAAGCTCGATGTCCCCATTGTGGTGGTGTGATACGATACAATGCATAACAATAAAAATATTTTTTTTTACGTGATATGGTTGATCACCATATCATAACCACCTCTCATCATTATTACATAACAAACCTTATCCCTCCATATCATAAAACTTACATAACCTTATCCCTCCACACTACATTAAAATGCCACATTAAAATATTGATTTTAATAAACCATATCCCATGGTATTAATAAAGCTCACCATATTATATGTCCTGGATTGACCTTTGAATCATTCATTTGGTGGAGGTAAGGAAAACTCATGATAAGTATGATGGATATGGCAGAGTTTTTTTTGGAGCGCCAACAAATATGACGGAGCTGCCAACAATGGCCGGCTTGCCTTTTTTTATGCCAAGTGATATTGTAACCACTTCAAATATAACTGGTGGAGTGTATTAATCAATAACTAATACACATCCCAGTCGGTAAGGCATGGGGTTTGTAGAGCACAATTCATGGGATCGAATATCTTCTGGTTCTCTTAATAATTTTTTTACCAGTCCGATGAGGCCACATGTTGCCCTCTGATAGGACCATGTGTTGCCTTGTCATTGGACCATATGCCCAAATCATAAGCTTTTGACCAGTCCTACAATGCCACATGTCGCCCTCCGATAGGACCACGTGTCGCCTTGTTGTTGGAATATATGCCCAAATCATAAGTTGCCACTTGTTCCATTATGGATGTGCCACGTGTCAAAATTTATTTGGTGTTGGAACCTTGACAATGGAACCTTGAAGCAGAACCTTGCTTTCTAGAATCGTAAGCGTTGAATTTGACTTTAACACTTTGGAGTTTTCCCTGAAAACTTTGATTTTGCATAACTTATTGATATGAATTTGATTTTTTCCCATTCATGTTGCATTGGAATTGTTTTTCCTAGAACTGTGAGCATTGACTTTGACATTGAATTTTTGGATTTTTCTCTGAAAACTTTGATTTTACATAACTTCTTCATACGAAGTCGGATGTTTCCCATTCAAGTTATGTTGGATTTGTTTTTGAGCTTTACACGATGGCTCTGATTTTGATCGATTCTGATGACTTTGAATTTTTGGCCATTAATCCATTTTGAATTAATCCATATCATTTCTTGATCATTTCAGATCATTCTTGATCAACAATACCTGAGCAAGTTTACACAATGTCATGATGAACTTGGCGAGGTCGGTGTAAATGTCCCAAAATAATATTTGGTATCTCTATCCCTCTTGGGCCTTCCTAAGAGTTGGCATGGTTATCGAGATGTGGTAAATGATACAGAGAAAATCCTAAGCTGGGAGTGATTGCGTTCTGATCTAGTACAAGAAGAAATAAAGCGGAGTAACAAAGAAAATATCTCATACAAAGAAGAGGAAGAGGAATTTGCATTAGTAAGAAAATGAAGGAAGGCCAAAGGGAAAAAGTCCCAAGGTGAGGCTAATTCCAGCCAATAGGACAAGAATAAAGACTTGTCCAAAATGAAGTGCTTTCACTATCATGAATACAACCACTATTCCATGAAGTGTCCACAAAATAAGGTAAGTAAGAAGGAGCCTGCAGTAGCAGCAACAGGTGAAGCTTTGGCTTCATAGTTTGAGCTTGAATTTACTCTCTTGGCATGCATGGTGAGTATGGTGACGGGTGTTTGGGTTCCCATGTTTTGGCCAGGTTGACAAGACCAAAAGATGAGACAACATAGAACCACTTTCAGACCTTAGGATCTAGCCCTCCTAGGTCCAGAGAGGGATCTCTCTATATGAGTCAAAGTGTATGTCTTTAAAGCTCTAAGTTGTGATTTTAGGCTAGTTATAGGCTCAGGGATGTTTGTTTGGTTGTTTATGTTTGGTTGCTGGGAACCAGGAAAGGAAGGTCCAATATAAGACAAGGATGAGCAAAGAGATAGTTTAGGCAAAGGTAGAAAGTTCAGAGAACATCAAAGCCATTGGGCTATGGAGTCAAGAAAGGATTTATTTGTGATTAATGTGCAAGCTTTCAGTTGGGCTAGTCATCTAGAGCATTTGGATCTTGCAAAATTATTGGTGGAATGGAACATTAAGGACTGAAAATGAAGGAAGGAGAACCAACCAATTCTGTCTATAGATCAGGCCAGAGGTCATTTAACTCCAGGCTTGCTTGGAAAAAACTAGAGGCAATACAAGGGATCTTGGAAAGGCCTAATTAAGATGGAGAGATCCTAGTGAGGCAGACACAGGGTTCTAGACTTCCCAGTGTTCTCAACTCATCCAACTAAATCCTAACAAGAACATCTAAACATAGATTTCATTAATCCATACATCATAGAGCAGGCAATAACATCCACTACACTGGTTAAATCAATTGAAATCAATATTCAGATACACATATAAGCAGAAAACATAAAGGGCTGGGAGAGCAGCAACATAAGGTACCTATCAAGGGTAAATCTTATGCCAAACTTCTGATGCGAGCCAGTAGAAATGGAATGAAATGAAATGAAACACAGAGATAAGAAAACATCACCAGCTGCTTTAGATTAGGATCCAAAGAAATATGCTTGTCATATTAAAAACAACACCAATCAGGTACATCATAGCCCATATCTTGAACATTCAGTCTGAATACCTCAAATATCGGCCTATTTTACAATATTACACAGAGAGCTTGTCTCAAGAGGAAAAATGCTTGTGTTTCACTGATATCTCATCAACAACCAACAACAACTTCCTTCTGTGTTTTTATAGCAGAGGATAAATGGAAGATCGACTGAGGAGATAGGTGAACACTAAATGCTGTATTAAACATCTGAAAGAAAGAGGGCCGAGGCCCATTCTGCTTGTATGCCAAGTATTTAATCTCTGTCACCCCTTTTATGAAAGAGTGATCTCCTTCAGATATGATTTTGACATGTTTCAGCTGTGGTACTCCTGGTGATTTGAATAAAATAAAATAAACTACTGAGAAGTCTGCTAGATCAATGCTCTGGTGATTTGAACTGCTGTTAGGGTGGAAATTACTGCAAGGACATTGTGCATAATAAAAGATGTATGGGCGCCCTGTACTTGTTGAAGAAAAACATTATGCCGCTATAGAAAAAACCCTGGAGGTACGGTTTCCCTTGCATTTAATCTCTGAGAGGTCCTCAGGGTCTCCACTCTGATGCTTTTCCTCTGAAAAATTGGATTGAACCCTTTAATCCCCATCATAATGCTTTAACTCTGAGCTTGAGGCCTAAATATTTGCGTTTTCATGCCTCGAGGTCACTGCTGCTCCATTGATGGTGCAAATCGAGCTTTAATGGTGTTGTACAGGGTTTGCAGAGCTTAAACTCTATCCTTCAATGGAGAAAGGCTCTGCCGATGCAAAAAAAAACTGGCTTATGCATTAATTTCTTGTGCACAGAATTCTTTGTTGTTGCATTAAATACTGTATAATCATGGTAGACCATTACCAACTAATTAACCTGCAAAACATGCAACCTGTCAAGAAAAACCATGGGCGGGGTGATGGAGGCAGTGCAGAGGATGAAAATGGCCGTGCAGATGATGAACTGAGGGAGAAATCGTGAAAAATGATGACAAATCGTTCTGGCGGAGGTGGCGGTCCGCGGAGTGAATTTGACTGAGAAAAACATTAAAAAACATGAATTTGGACGCATATATGCAACATAATGGGCAGATGTACGGGGAAAACACGTGGGGTCACGTGGCGTACGGAAGAGACACGTGGACAGATGATGTGGCAGCCCAAGCGACAACGGAATGGTCAACGGCGTGAAAACGAATCTGGACCGTCAGATCTCGGCAGAGATTGATGGTGGAAACACGTCGGAGAGCGATAGACCGCGGGCTAGGGGTACGGTGGAGACAGGCTAACTGGTGCGCAGCTCTGACGAATGGTGACCATTGGATGAGCGATCGAAGATCTGACGGCTGACAACGATTTCGCTGGGTGACCTGGGCCGAAAGCTAACGCGCGGGGAGAAAGTGGTTTCGCCGTCGTACAGGGGACAGGTGGCACATGATGAGTGGAATCGCTGGGTGATCGGAGAAAACCACTAAGCGCGTGAGGGTGATGCAAAATAAACCGGCTGTTTTTGAACAGTGCATGGCAGGGTCCACTGGCGGGAAAGGTTCCAGACCGTTGATCTGGCGGGGAAACGGACGACGATGGCTCGGCATGGAAAATAGGCAGGGAAGACGCGGGCGCTGGAGGTTTAATGTCCGCCGTCCGATCGATTGAGATCAACGGCCGGCGCTGCACCCGATAAGGCTTGAGATAAGCGCTTTTTGCTTTGGCGAGTGGTTATAGCGCTGGGCTACATGGAGGAACAGGGCGCGGGCTATGGCCGAAAGGAGCTAGGCCCTTATAATATAAAAAATATGGTTTTTAGGCCATTTTAATGTACTTTGAGGCCTAAAGGGTAACGATAGGGAGATGGAGGGGAATTTTTGGCAAACAAAGGGAGTAGGGATTTTTTGAGGGGATTTAGGGGGTTAATAGGGAAAATAAGAAGGGGAAAAGAGGGATTTTGACAGAGGGAAGAAAAAGGGGAGAAAGGGACATTTTGCAGGGGTGCAAGGGGGAATAGTAGGCCTTTTAGGAATGGACTAGCAGATAGGATTTGTATTAGGCATAGCACTCAGAGACTTCAAGGAGGATGGGTTTTCAGGGGAAAAGCATTCCTTGAAGGCTCCAAAACAATCTAGCCCCCAGCTTGCTTGTCAAGAATTTCATAGGGGGGCTAACAGTGGCTCCACATGGGGATGGCTTCTTCTTGAAGGAGTCAAGAAACTAGAAATGATCTTTGGAGTAGGCCAGATGCCTGCTGCTTGGCACATCCCTTTCTTTCTTCAATTTTTAGCTGCCAAAATATGATAGCAGAAAGATTTCCCAACCAATCTACCTACCCAAACTGCAGTCCTAACATTTCCCTTTGGGTGCATTTGAACTAGCAGACCCTTTACATCATTTTATTTTTAAAACAGAAAACAAACCTATTCTAAATCTACCCTTATTACTCCATGAGACCAGATTAAACAATTGGCCTCAAATGCTTCTCTACCTAATCTATTACCTGTTGGGATTAAACTGTCCATCAGGTTTCTTCTCCTACATTCTAAAACAATAAATTGAAAAACAGCCAAGCCAGGATTAGACTGTCTGACTTGCTGGAGTGAAGACTTGTGGAAAACTGAAAACAAAACTGTGAAGGCATGAAATCTGCAGTTTTGAGACATCCTTCTTTCTCTATGACTCAGGTTTTGAGCATATTAGAGTCACTTCTTTTCTTCATTTCAGCTCTGGTTTTAAGCATGTTAGAGCTGATTCTTCTTTTCCTTTGCTGATCTAGGTTTTGAGTGTGTTAGGACCAGCTTCTTTTCACTGTTTTTTTTTGGAAACATTTTCTCTGTTTTCTTGAAAGTAAAACTATAATGGTATGTACAATGGAAATGGAAATGGAAATGAAAATTAGCAGAAGTAGTGTTTGAGCATCCTGCCATTGACATGACCCCCAAACAGCTCTGTGCCATCAAGTTCTTGTAAGAAAAATGCATTAGGACCCACAGTGGCTTGGATGATATATGGACCTTGCCACAAGCTGTCAAACTTGCCATGTTTACCTTTGTCCTCTCTCCTTGAATCCCATTTCAGAACTTTGTCCCCAACTTTGAAATCTGAAGCTTCGGTTCTTTTGTCAAACAGCCTTTTAATGTTCTCCTAAACTCTGACAGCTCTGCTATAAACCTGCTCCCTTGTTTGCTGCAGATGGATAGTTTCATTGATTCTTCTCACCATACTGTTTTCCTCTGTCTGGATCTCTTGAACAAGCTTAATCACTGGTATTCCAAGGCCAGTAGGAAAAACTACTTCTGTTCCATAAACCAGCTGGAATGGTGACATGCCAATAGATTTTTTTGTGGTGAGCCTGTCATCCCACAGAGCATGTATCAACTTTTTATGCCATGACTTTTTGTTCTCTTCCAGCAGTTTCTTGATGATTGTAACCATGCTTTTGTTAGATGATTCAGCTAGGCCATTACCTTGGGGGTAATAGGCAGTTGAATGACCAAGTTATATTCTGTACCTGTGATGGAAATCAACCATTCTCTTGGATCCGAAGGCAGCAGCATTGTCAGTGATTATTTTCCTTGGACAGCCAAACCGAGATAGGATGAAGTCTTCTAGGAACCTAATGATGACAGAATCAGTGGCATTCCTAGTGGGTATGGCTTCTATCCATTTAGTGAAGTAATCTGTAGCAGTTAGGATCCCTTTGTGTTGTCCAGAGGAGGCAGGATGAATTTATCCTATAAAGTCTAGGCCCCATTGCATGAAGGGACCTTCTACAGTGATAGGTTGCAAAGGGAGGGGAAGGAGCTTTTTTCTGCCCTCAAAGATTAGGCATTTATGACAGGCAGTTACCATTTTATGGACATCATTGAAGAGTGTAGGCCAATAGTAACCAGCCCTGAGTATCTTATTTGCAGTGGTCTTCCAACTCAGGTGGCCTCCACATTCCCCAACATGAAATTCTTGTTTGATTCTTTCAGGTTCAGGTTCAGGCAAGCATTTTAGCAATAGGCCATTTGGATTTTTCCAATATAGGTTTTCATTCAGGACACAGTAATTTATGGCTTTCAGCTTTATGAATTGGGCCTTGGTTTTGGACAGTTCTGGAGGGGCATTGAGATTGGTGAGCACATAAAGGATATCGGAATACCAAGGAGAGTTCTGAAACTGCTCCCTAACAGTTGGGTGGGGCAATCCTTCCTGCTCATCTAAGGCATTTATCATGTTAATGTCAAGGGCCTGCAAGTTTGATTCAGCCATTAACTGGGCCAGACCTTGACCTCTGATCAGCTTGGTGGGTTTTATTTCAAGGTCGTACTCCAAGATTGTAGCAATCCATTTGCCCCTTTTCCCATCAGGGTCCTGGGACAAGATATCTTTAACCACTATATTTGGAACATAGGCTATGGTGTGAGAATGCAGAATGTACACCCTAAAGTCTTTTAAGGCCTTTACCAGAGCATAGGCCTATTTTTCCATGATGTTGTACTTTAAGGGTGCGTCTCTTAAGGCTTTGCTGAAGAAGGAAATTGGTTGTTCATTACCTTTTGAATTATTTTGTAGCAAGACTGCAGCTATTGTATGTTGGGAAGCAAATGAAAAGATCAGAAAATATTTTGAGAAGTCTGGGCTGATAAGGACAGGGGCCTGAGTGAGTGCAAGTTTTACTGACTCAAAGGATTTCTTGGCTTCAATAGTCCACTTGATTCCCACACCTTTCTTCAACATATCAGTCATTTTCCTGAGGTGCTCAGCAAGATTGGGAATGAATCTCCTAAGGAAATTGATCTTCCATATGAAAGACTGTAACTCCTTGATGTTTCTCGGGTGTGTGATTTGAAGTATTCCCTCAACTCGCTGTGGGTCTATCCTAATCCCTTTCTCAGATATAATGTGGCCAAGAAGTTTTCCTTCTTGCAGCCCAAACACAGTTTTCTTAGGATTTAAGGACAGACCATACCTTCTACATTTTTCAAAAACTTTTCTCAGATGTTCCAGGTGTTCTTCTTCAGTTTTAGAAAAGACAGTCAAGTCATCCAAGTAGATCATGATGAAGTGTCCTATCTCTTCTGAGAAAGCTATATCCATCGCTCTCTGGAAGGTAGCCCCAACATTCATCAGTCCAAAGGGCATTTTCACATACATGAAGGTGCCCCATGGAGTGGTAAAAGCTGTTTTGAGGTTATCTTCTGGGAGTACAAGAACTTGATTGTATCCTGAAAAACCATCAAGCAGGGAGATTCTCTTAGAGCCCACTACCTTCTGTAGGATATGTTCCATTCTAGGCAAAGGGTAGTTGTCTTTCAGGGAGGCTCTGTTGAGGTTTCTTAAGTCTATGCATAGTCTAATCTCCCCTATTTTCTTTCTCACAGCCACTAAGTTTGACACCCAATCAGAAAACCTCACAGGGGCTATTATGCCTGCATCATACATCTTCTTGATTTCCTTTTCAACTACAGGCAATTGTTTTGGATTGATTCTATGGAGTTTTTGCCTAAAAGGTTTCTGATTTTCCTTCAGGGGTATCTTGTGTTGTATGATGTTGGTGTCATAGGCCTTTAAGTCTTCATAGCTCCATGCAAACACATCAATAAATTCCTTAAACAGGTCAATGTATTTTTTCTTCATGTCTGCAGGTATAGACTTAGCCAGTTTTATCATTTTAGGCTTATCTTTAGTGCCTATGTTGCATTCTTCTATATCTGAGTCTGCATGTTCTATAGTGGGATTTTTTGCTACGTCATCAAAGTCAAAAAGGTCCTCTAGGGGTGCCAGGCCTCTGGGTATGTTTTTATCTTTGGCCTGCAACACCTCTATCTCTTCGCTATCTGCATTTTCACATTTTTTGATCGAATGTCCAGTTTCATCAGAAAAGGTGTTTATTTCTATGTTACAGGGTGTTTCTTGTTCATCTGGGGAAACCTCACTTGGGCAGATGTCATCAGATTTTGAGTCTGAATCAGAAAATTCAAACTCATTCCTACCCACTAGGAAATCTTCGATCTGTTTGTCTCCTTCAAAGACCTGCCAATATTTTTCGTTGTCTGGCACTGCAGGTCTGAACTTGGTTTGAATGATGATTTGTTGGTCAGGGGAGTTTTAGGATATGAAATAGCCAGGCAATCTAATCCATTAGCAATAACGTTCTGACTCCTAGGCACATATACCAATTCATATAAAAAAAAGGTTTTCAATAAATCTATTGCATCATTCCTGTACGCTCTCAACCTAGGGTGTTTTGCTATGTATTCACCATTCACCTGTTTGATAACTAACTCTGAGTCTCCTCTCACAGCTATCCTATGGGTTCCTAATTTTTTCAATAGGTTCAGACCCAGGATGAGAGCCTCGTATTCTGCAATATTATTTGTGCATTTAAAATGCATATTCACAACATGGCTCTCTCCATGATCGTTTTCTGTGTTACGTAGCCACACCCCTACTCCAGCATTTTTCCTAGTACAAGACCCATCGAAATTAATTTCCCACAGGGGCTCGCCATTATGTTCCGTTGGAGAGTCTGTACTAGGTTGTGGGCTGCTCTGTTCTTCACGTGGTGTGTTAGTTTGAAGGGTGTGACTAATAGGATGGCTGCATTGTGTTACTGGTTCACTCTAAGTTTCGCTTTCAGTACCCTGCCCATGGTTTTCTTCATCGTATTCTTCTAGGGTACCCATTATGCTAAAATCCATGGGCTCTGTGTCTTTGCTTGTATATCTGCATTCAGATTCTGGTTCTCCTAAGGATTGGTCGTTATAAAGAATGAAAGAACCCAAATCTGTGTGTACAAAGTATAATGGTGAATTTTCAGGCTTCTCGGAGCTACTGACTAGGAATTTCATCTGGGACTCTCTATACAGTCTTCTTAGTTGGCCAAAGAGAGGGATAGTGGCATATGAGCCATCCATCTGCATCATTCCTTGCAGTTTGGCTCCCCATGATCTTGACAATAGCATGCCATACTTGGGTGGCACATTTTCCACCACCACATCCATGACCATACATTTAGCTGGGATTTGGGTCAAGCTCACACATAAGTCTTTGATTAAGCCTAGGCATTTTACTCTGCTAGAGTCAATTGAATATAGATCTTTATAAGGTCGTGTTATCTCTAGGCCTAGCTTTTCCATCACTATCTTAGGCATTAAATTGTGTGATGCTCCAGAATCATGCATGGCATTGTGAAGTATCTTGTCATGAATGTTGAGACTGATATAAAAAGGAGGAACTACCCATTCCTGAAACTTTCCCTCAATCTTTGGAACAAACAGGAGGGCAGGTTGATCATCATTTAAATTTACAGTATCATTGTTTTCCCCCAGATTCAATGCTTTCAAAATTTGGCCTTTATATACATTCTGAGTGGCCAACTCAGCTAATGGTACAGAAATTTTGATTTTTGCAATCTCACTCTCTAAATTGAAAGTGGACTGGCTCTTGGAAATGCTTGACTCTGTTTTATTTGCTACTGCCTTAGCAGCTGTATCAATTTGTGATTTCTCACTATGTACATGGTTGGGGACAATTGTATCAGGAGTACTAACTGAAGTGCTAGTACTGCTGGTTGGTTGGCCTTGTTTTTCAGTGTCTTGGTTGTCTTTTTCCTTGTGTTTACCAGAACTTTCTGCTGCTGATTTGTTATTTGCAGCAGATGCTTTAGAAGTTTTATTAGGTATTTTCTTGATGGTTATCTCAGGAGCTTTGGTTTTGGAAGTATCTTGGCTCTTTTTTCTCCTAAGTTCATATTGTTCCCTGACTTGCATCATGGCATTTTTGAATCCTAATCTGTAATCTTCAGTTTCTAACCATTCCTTATCCCAATATGAAGGTGAGGGCTGATCTTCCCCCGAATCACAGTTAAGGACTGAGTCTTCTATTTCGAACATGTTTATTCCATTCCCTTCAGACTCTTCTATGATCCCCTCATCTTCATCTAAAAAGTTTTCCTGGAATGGGGGAATAATTTGTTGATCTGACTCTCTTTGTCTATTGGGAGCAGCATTGTTTCTTCTAACATTCTGGTTCTGGTTTTGGTTTCTGTTTTGGACAACCATCCTTTTTATCATTTTTTGTAGCTCTTCCACATTTTTAGACAATCTATCATATTTGGGATCAGATGTGGAAGCTACATTGTCGTCCCTATATGTTACCCTTTTCTCCGCTTTTAATCTTGCCCTTTTTTCCATCAAGTTTGCTTCTATTGTTATGGCTCCTTCTTGCATGTCTTCCAATGTGGTGTAATCTTTATCTCTAAGCTCATAGGCCATGTCGGCATCAAATCCATTAGGATATTTATCCAGGGCCATCCCTTGTGGAGGTTTCATGTGTGGAGGGAGAGCGTTGTAAATGCTGTTGAATCTAGTGGTGTAATCGTGGACGCTCTCTCCTACGTTCCTCTTAAGGGACATGTATTCTGCTAGGAGCCGGTGAGGGTTTGCTCTAACCTCCCATTTGTCTATGAAGTTCTGATATAACACAGGGAGATCTTGGATACTGCTAGGAGGTAAAATTTTAAACCATTTATTTACATCACCCCCTAAGCTTTGGGCAAAGATTCTCATTTTGATTGTTTCATCATCAATTTCCATATAGTCAAAAGAATCCTCCATCTTATCTACATGTTTCTAAGCCGTGATGGACTCTTTAGTAGTGAAGTGTGAGATTTTTGACTGATAATCGTTGAGTAAGGGTAACAAGGGTTGAGGTAAGACCAGAGGTGCATACCA
Organism: Pinus albicaulis; assembly: GCA_034641835.2. NCBI lineage: Eukaryota > Viridiplantae > Streptophyta > Pinopsida > Pinales > Pinaceae > Pinus > Pinus albicaulis. The sequence goes on along the minus strand of CM076578.1, from coordinate 1,315,165,945 downwards.
GGCTGCCATGATACTGTTCTGATGAGGTATAGGGTTGGCATGAGCAGCTGGTATTTGGATGACCGAGATATTGGGACCAGCAGAAGTCTGTTGGGCAGATCTAGGGTGGGAGAGCCCCAAGTTTTGAATGAAGTGAGTATCAGGTGGTGTAAATGGAGGGGTTCCTCTGTCCCTAGTGTGTTGACCACTATGAGATGGTGAACTGTGAAACTCAAGGTCTGGCTGGTCTAGGTGATTAACTGACCTAGTTCTTGGTAGTCTATTAGGTATTTCTAGGTCGAGAAGGAAATGTGATAAAGCTGCTAGGTCTTCTGGTGCATAATTAGCTCTATGAATGTGGCTGGAAATAGTTGGTCTTTTGGGTGTAGGAGCTCCTTTGAGGATACTCTCTGGATTGTCAACTATTTCAGGTGGGTTAGGGTTGGGATAAGCTCTTGTGTGAATGGTTATGAAAGCCAGAATGCTGTTTCCTAGCCAAGTAGCTTAAACCTACTTGTTGCTTCTACTGTAGTTGATGTTGTCTCAAGGGCTGGCTTCCCAGTGGAGTCTATTATGAAACCAAGATAATCAGCAGGCCTACTAATCACCAGTGGAGTATTTTCATTTAGGAACGATGGAGTCGCCAGGTGGAGGGTTTTAGGGTGTATCTAAGGGGTCACACTATCCACCACAGTGCTCAGGCATTGTCACCTTTCAGGAATCTCCTAAAAAAACAACAAACTCCAACCAAAGATTGACTAGGAGGGAATTTACCAGATATGTCACCTCCGAAGAGGGTGAGATTCAGAGGCTACCTGGCCCTTTCCAGGATCTATCTAAGAGTATGGTGGATATTCAATAATGGAGGTCGATTCAAGAAAGGAGTGACTTATTGCCAACCTGACCAGAGATGTAGGTTTCTGAAGTTTTTGATGTAGTGAGATGGAAATCATTCAGAATTCCCCAGTGGAGTCGCCATTATGTTGGGGACGAGACTGGGGGACAGATTAATGTTTTCGATTATAATCTCTCAGAATTTTTTCCCCAGCGGAGTCACCATTATGTTTGGGTTCCCATGTTTTGGCTAGGTTGACAAGACCAAAAAATGAGACAACATAGAACCACTTTCAGACCTTAGGATCTAGCCCTCCTAGGTCCAGAGAGGGATCTCTCTATATGAGTCAAAGTGTATGTCTTTAAAGCTCTAAGTTGTGATTTTAGGCTAGTTATAGGTTCAGGGATGTTTGTTTGGTTGTTTATGTTTGGTTGCTGGGAACCAGGAAAGGAAGGTCCAATATAAGACAAGGATGAGCAAAGAGATAGTTTAGGCAAAGGTAGAAAGTTCAGAGAACATCAAATCCATTAGGCTATGGAGTCAAGAAAGGATTTATTTGTGATTAATGTGCAAGCTTTTAGTTGGGCTAGTCATCTACAGCATTTGGATCTTGCAAAATGATTGGTGGAATGGAACATTAAGGACTGAAAATGAAGGAAGGAGAACCAACCAATTCTGTCTATATATCAGGCCAGAGGTCATTTAACTCTAAGCCTGCTTGGACAAAACTAGAGGCAATACAAGGGATCTTGAAAAGGCCTAATTAAGATGGAGAGATCCTAGTGAGGCAGAGACAGGGTTCTAGACCTCCCAGTGTTCTCAAATCATCCAACTAAATCCTAACAAGAACATCTAAACATAGATTTCATTAATCCATACATCAGAGAGTAGGCAATAACATCCACTACACTGGTTAAATCAATTGCAATCAATATTCAGATACACATATAAGCAGAAAACATAAAGGGTTGGGAGAGCAGCAACATAAGGTACCTATCAAGGGTAAATCTTATGCCAAACTTCTGAAGCGAGCCAGTAGAAATGGAATGAAATGAAATGAAACACAGAGATAAGAAAACATCACCAGCTGCTTTAGATCAGGATCCAAAGAAATATGCTTGTCATATTAAAAACAACACCAATCAGGTACATCATAGCCCATAGCTTGAAAATTCAATCTAAATACATCAAATCTCGGCCTATCTTACAATATTACATAGAGAGCTTGTCTCAAGAGGAAAAATGCTTGCGTTTCACTGATATCTCATCAACAACCAACAACAACTTCCTTCTGTGTTTTTATAGTAGAGGATAAACGGAAGATCGACTGAGGAGGTAGGTGAACACTAAATGCTGTATTAAACATCTGAAAGAAAGAGGGCCGAGGCCCATTCTGCTTGTATGCCAAGTATTTAATCTCTGTCACCCCTTTTATGAAAGAGTGATCTCCTTCAGATATGATTTTGACATGTTTAGGCTGTGGTACTCCTGGTGATTTGAATAAAACAAAATAAACTACTGAGAAGTCTGCCATATCAATGCTCTGGTGATTTGAACTGCTGTTGGGGTGGAAATTCCTGCAGAGACATTATGCATAATAAAAGCTGTATGGGCGCCCTGTAATTGCTGAAGAAAAACATTCTGCTACTATAGAAAAAACCCTGGAGGTACGGCTTCCCTTGCATTTAATCTCTGAGAGGTCCTCGAGGTCTTCACTCTGATGCTTTGCCTTTGAAAAACTGGATTGAGCCCTTTAATTTCCATCATAATGCTTTAATTCTGAGCTTGAGGCCTAAATATCTGCGTTTGCGTGCCTCGAGGTCACTGCTACTCCATTGATGGGGAAAATCGAGCTTTAATGGTGTTGTACAGGGTTTGCAGAGTTTAAACTCTGTCCTTCAATGGAGAAAGGCTCTGCTGATGCAAAAAAATTGGCTTATGCATTAATTTCCTGTGCACAGAATTCTTTGCCACTGCATTAAACGCTGTATGATCATGGCAGACCATTACCTACTGATAAACCTGAAAAAACACGCAACCTGTCAAGAAAAACCATGGACGGGGTGATGGAGGCAGTGCAGAGGATGAAAATGGCCATGCAGATGATGAACTGAGGGAGAAATCGCGAAAAATTTTGAAAAATCGTTCTGGCGGAGGTGGCGGTCTGCGGAGTGAATTTGACTGAGAAAAACATTAAAAAACATGAATTTGGATGGATATATGCAACGGAATTGGTGGATGTATGGGGAAAACACGTGGGGTGACGTGGCGTACGGGAGAGACACGTGGACGGATGATGTGGCGGCCCGGGCGACAGCGGAATGGTCAATGGCATTAAAACAAATCTGGACCGTCAGATCTCGGTGGAGATTGACGGTGGAAACACGTCGGAGAGTGATAGACCGCGGGCCAGGGGTACGGTGGAGACAGGTTAACTGGTGCACAACTCTGACGAATGGTGACCGTTGGATGAGCGATCGAAGATCTGACGGCTGACAACAATTTCGCTGGGTGACCTGGGCTGAAAGATAACGCGCGGGGAGAAAGCGGTTTCGCCATCGTACAGGGGAAAGGTGGCACACGATGAGTGGAATCGCAGGGTGATCGGAGAAAACCACCAAGCACGCGAGGGTGGTGCGAAATAAACTGGCTGTTTTTGAACAGTGCATGGCGGGGTCCACCGGCGGGAAAGGTTCCGGATTGTCGATCTGGCGGGGAAACGGACGACGATGGCTCGACATGGAAAATAGGCAGGGAAGATGCGGGCGCTGGAGGTTTAACGTCTGTCGTCCGATCGATTGAGATCAACGACCGGCGCTGTGCCCGATAAGGCTTGAGATAAGCGCTTTTTGCTTTGGCGAGTGGTTATAGCGCTGGGCTACATGGAGGAATAGGGCGCGGGCTATGGACGAAAGGAGCTAGGCCCTTATAATATGAAAAATATGGTTTTTAGGCCATTTTAATGTACTTTGAGGCCTAAAGGGTAACGATAGGGAGATGGAGGGGAATTTTGGGCAAACAAAGGGAGTAGGGATTTTTAGAGGGGATTTAGGGGGTTAATAGGGAAAATAAGAAGGGGAAAAGAGGGATTTTGACAGAGGGAAGAAAAAGGGGAGAAAGGGACATTTTGCAGGGGTGCAAGGGGGAACAATAGGCCTTTTAGGAATGGACTAGCAGATAGGATTTGTATTAGGCATAGCACTCAAAGACTTCAAGGAGGATGGGTTTTCAGGGGAAAAGCATTCCTTGAAGGCTCCAAAACAATCTAGCCCCCAGCTTGGTTGTCAAGAATTTCATAGGGGGGCTAACAATGGGAAGCATGTGGTATCTAGATAGTGGTGTCTCATTCCACATGATGGGGAACAAAGAAATTTTCAATGACTTGGAGGAGAAATATCTCCATATGAACATTGAGTTTGGAGACGATGGGAGGTATAACACGACCGTTATCGGTATAGTCACCTTTCAGAGGGAGTTAGGTTCCTCTCTCAGACTCAAGGATGTGATGTTTGTTCTAGGTCTAAATAAGAATATGCTTTATGTTGTGATGTTGGAAGACTGTGGCTACTATGTGATATTCAACAAAGGAAAGACATTCTTGAGACACATCGCTATGGGACAATTGAAGCATATCAGTGTTCGAGTTAAGAACTTGTATGAACTTTAGGTAGAAGATGCATGCAAATCCTTTAGGAGCAAGGCAAAGGTTAGATATTTGGTGGTTGAGAGGGAGCATGATTTACCTCTAAAAATGAAGCCTCATATGCAACATCAACAAGTTGTGGAGCAACCACAAATGGTGAAGCAGAGAGGAGATAGAGTGGAAACATCCACTCAAGAAAATACCTCCAGTAGGGGGATATTTCAATCTAAGTGGGCAGAGGGTGAAAATGTAACCATACTCCAGGTGTTAGGTGGGGTGATGTGAAGCAATAGTCCCATGAGTGCATAAATTTGGGCAAGGTCCATTGCGTTTTTTTTTCTCATGGATCATTACCTTGTTGTGGTGGTTCGTAGTATTAAGTAGTAGGAGGATCAATGTCATTCATATACTGAGGAGTGAAGATAAGTGTTAACAACAAAGTAGGAGGCTCAATAGCAGAGTAAAAAACAACACAATTTTCCCAGTAGAAAATTACAGATTGATTCAATAATTATTTTTATTTATTTTTATGTATGCTTCTTAGTTGCAAATGTTGTAGTAGCAACAACAAAAATGAGAGGTGTTGCATGCAGTACATTCCAAACGTGTTGGATTGGGGTAGTTTTGAATCCATTTCTTGTTGAGGGGGAGTGTTGAAAATGCATCAAGAAATTCCTAATTTAATTTTCCCTTGATTAAATTAGGATAAATTAAAAATTCCACATCAACAGACAACTTAAATGAGTTAACTGAGGTGATATAGTTGTTATCACTCAATTAACTTAGTTAATTCGAGTCTGGGGCATGAAATTGAGTTGTGTACAACGATTCCTAAATTTTAGGAGGCTAGGTTGAGTTAATTTCAGTTGCAACAATTTAATTCAGTTAAATTGAGTTATGGTTGGTTAAACTAGTTCCAACTATTGGAGGTGTTATATCTTCGCTAGATCTCTAAGGATGAAGAAGAAATCCCAACAGAGGTAACCACAAAATAATATTTTGGCTTGGTATATAGACCTACCAAACCAGAGAGGGCTCTATCCACAAATCACAACCAAGAGAGCTGGATGAGTTATGGTTTTAGGCTAGGTATAAGTACAGGGGTTTGATTTGGTTGAAATTGGGTTGCTGGATGGGCAAATTAGGTCAAAAAGGCTAAGTCAAGGAAAATAGGATTAGGGTTGTAGAGATTCAATGGGGAAAGGTAGGTAGAAAACCTAAAACTTTAGGGTTTCTTGAGTGGGATGGATCAGATAGGTGAGGAGCTAGAAATATCAAGGCTAACCATGAATTCTTTCTAAACTGAAGAAGATGGACAAACTATGAAGGTTTTCCCAAAATAGAGCATGAGAGATGTATTTTGTTTATCAACTTAAAAAACAACATATCATAGAAATTAAATGGATCATGGAACAAAACATTAATACATAACGAGACATAATAAAAACAATGCTAAATTTCTATACCATAGGTATCCCAAAGGAATAGCTACAACCTTTTCATTAATTTCCTGCCAAATAGATTACACTAGAGTCTCTGATCAGTGCATCAACATCCAAAAATTTCAAACCTTTGAAATGAGTCAAAAATTACAAGATATAGACCTCAAAAAAACTCTCCCAACCTCAGGGGTTTAATTCCCAAGTAGAGGAGGTGTTCTGCCAAAACCTGAGCTTAATACCTAGAGTGTAGGGAGGTCAAACTGACTCATCTTTCACTTTTTGCAAACTGATTCATTACATGTCATAACAAATTTTTACCTAATGTATTCACCATAGGTAAGTCAAAAAAATCATAATTAATTTTAAATTCATGATTTATAGTGGTAAAAATCTTAATGACCATGGTCAAACTGGAAAAAATTGAGAAAATTGAAAATTATCAGCAAACTGAGAAAATGTGTCCTATGCGTAGCGCCACTGTCCTACGCGCAGAACCAACTTCAAGATAACTTTTGAGGGGGTTGCTAATGCCCAAAATGAGCTCAGGATATCTCATTGAAATATTATCTAGTCTAATTTCCCAATCCGTGCTTGGTTTGCAGAGTTGACTTGATTTGACCTCCCAAAAAGTGATTCTCCTAAGACTGCTCTATGTGCAACGCCAAGGTGAAAAAGGAGGCTGAAATATGTTTTTTTGAAGGTATTTTGAATTTTTCACCTGCCAGTTTGACCAAAATAGCCTAGAAAAGTGGTTTTATTGCATGTTTTCTCTATTCTGAATATAATGGTGGTCTTCCTTTGACCAAAAGATGCATCAAACAGGCTGACAGTCCAACTGTGTGAAAATTCTGATTTTTCTGGAAACATTGTTCTTCAATATGGAGCGAAATCTCAATAACCATGATATTTTTTGCAAACCTGAGAGATTTTTTTGTTACTTGGTATATTTTGAACAAAAAAATCCTCCAGTTTCATAAAATTCATTTTGTTTGGCCACAATATTCTCTTCAAAAAGGTGTCTCAAACATGATTTTACACAAGCAGAAAAATAGGTTGTGAAGATGTGAATGGATCTCTCATTCTGTAATACCTGTGTAAAACGTGAGATAGGTTTTAGTACTTTGATATAATAGGAACAAAAACCTCCTCCAATTTCCAAAAATTCATTTTTTTTGCCAAAATATGTTCTTCAAAAAGGTGACCAAACAGGACATTTATGGAAAATGTGCCTTTGAAGAGTTTTTCAAATTTTCCCAAATTTTCTTCAAATTTCCTCAAAATTGCTTCAGAATTACTTCATGGATACCTAATATGGTATGATATGCTATCATGGATGCATCAATGAGAAAATCCAACTTACCCTTCTCTTTCTTCTTGATTAGGGTTTCAAGTTTTGGACTAATTCATAAAAATCAAAGTAACCCACATGTTTGAAGCAAGTGACTGCCATGGGTGAGGCCATTAATTCTCTGGTGTGGGTAGGCTCAAACCTCAGAATTATTCCTCCCTTGTGTGGCCTTCTTTCTTCTCTGTATTCCTCCTCCATGAAATCTCTATCTTTCTCCTCCATGTTGTTTTTAGTCTTGAAACCCTAGGGATGAGGGAATGGGAGTGGGAGATAGGTTAAAGGAGGGGAAATGGGGTAGGAAAAAATAGGGAAGTAGGGAAGGGTTTAGGAAAGTTAGGGAAGTGATAGGGGATCAAAATATTTAAGGGATTGGGAATTATAGTTTTATTACAGGGTTGATAGGGTTGTCTAGAAGATTGAGATGCATAGGACTTATGGTTTAGGGGAAAATGAACTTGGGGATACGGATTTAATGATATAGGGGTAGGGATAGGATTTATTGTGATGTGGGAAGGGTAAAATGGGTCTTCAAAGATCAAATTTTGTATTAGGAATTGAAACTAGGGTTTCTATATTGAAAAACTAGAGATTTCTCATGAAAATCTTGACACTATGAAATTTTCACTTAAGAAATGCAAGGAGTGTGTGATGATGCCATAATTACTTGCTAGGAGGTGGAGAATTTTTTTTTTGAAGGTTTGGAGTACTTTCACAAATTTTTGGAGGTTTCAGATGAAATTGGACAGGTGCACAACACCTTTTCTCTATGCACAGGGCCTTTCTCCTATGCGCAGTGCCAACTTGCCTACGTGCAGTGCCAACGTGAAGACCACTTTTGGAGGCCTTCCTGGTGTTCAAATTGAGGTCAGGATAGATATTTGGAAATATATATCTCTTGTCTACACAATGGACCTATAAATAATTTAAATGATCAAGTATAGCTCCTCAAAAATCAATTCATCAAAGCCTGGTCAAAAAGCGCAGAATGGGGGTGCAAAAATGTAGTGTACTTTTGCAGGCAACATTTGGAGGCCGTCCTCAACTCAAAATTGAGCTCATATTAGCTCATTGGAAATATAAATCTATGTATTTATCATTTAACTTATGTAGTTTGGACGCTCCATCAGGGAGAAAATTTGATTTTCCCAAGGTTACTCCAAAAGTGCAACAACTCTCTTGTACCAACTGTATTTTTTAAATTTCTCCAAAACCATGACACGAATGTAAAAAATAAAGGATTTTTTTCTTCCTTGACCTATTATGGACAAAAACCTCTTTCACTTTTGTAAAATTCATCACCATTTGGTCAGAAACATAGTTTGGAGAAAAACTGGCCCTATGTGTGGAAAATGATTTGTCCCTTGGAATGACTTATTGAAAAATGATGGGGAAATGATGTTTATGATTTGGAATGGCCTCCACTTGCTGATATGACCTCCCTTATTTCTCCTCTACTCAAATGTCTTTGATTTCCATAGAAAACCCTAGCTTGATGGGAGAGGAAATTATGATTTAGTGCTTGTGGAAAATGATGATTTTGAGGGATAGGAATGATGGGAAGTGTTTAGGAACACTGATGCCTTTTTGAACTTTGACTAATTTTTCTGATGGAACCTTGAGTATGAAGCTACCTTGGAACCATGAGAACTTATTACATTTTGAATGACATAAAATTTAATAATGAAAATTAAAAATTACATCTTAAAACCTGTTGACGGGGAAATCTGTCCTGTCCAACAACAGGGGATCTCCCCGGTAAAAGGTCCCAATTAGACCTTGAACCATTTGGAATAGGGATCTCGTCCAGGGTGTGGGTCCAACTACCACTGATTTCTCCTTTGCTTTGGGTCTCACTTACTCTATAAAATTGTGGGTACACACCTAATCAACTGATACAAGACATATGTTTGATGCATTAAATGTACATGCAGCACTATGAGTAGCAAGAGAAAATAATAAAGCATGAAGACCGAAGGAAGTGTTGTTAGAAACACTTCGTTAGGGTCATGCTTGTAGACTATTCTGACCGCAAAGGAAACAATTCCTCATCGCGAGAACACTCTTCACTTCCTAAAAGTTTAAATGATAACACAAACACAGATAAACAAAGTCATCAACATTAGCTAAGAAAGTGAAATAAACTCAACCACCGTTAACATACTCAGGAAACTGTTATGCAACTGTGATGTGAATTGAAAATAAAGTTCCCTTAGTATAAAGACGTTCAGAAACTGAAAACATAATACTCAAGAGTACTCATACATAAAACAACACCAGATCCAAAAAAGGGGTTTTACAAAATGCTTGTATTCATCATTAAATGTATATCTATTGGTAATACAATGCACTCAGCTCGAGTCCCAAACCAAATATCCTTTTACATCTCCCCGGAGGGGGTTTTATAGATCAAAAGTTGCCCTTTGGGCTTCCTGACTCTTTGCTTGCCTGACTGTTGAGTTGCCTTGTGACTTGGAAGGGAAAATGCGACCTGCGACCTGGCTGGTGAGTGTGACCTGAGACCTAGTCACTGGGTCACTGGGTCGCGCTGTCGGGAATTTGCTAAGGGATGCGACTTAGCGACTTGGGGCAATATGCGACCTGTGACCTCGGCAGATGTGCGACCTGCGACCTCAGCATATGTGCGACCTGCGACCTAGTCGCTGGGTCACTGGGTCGCGCCATCGGGCTTTTGACAGGGAGTGCGACTTAGCGAATTGGCGACCTCTGCGACTTGCAACCTCGGTAGATGTGCGACCTTGCGACCTATGCAGATGTGCGACCTTACGACCTACTTGAATTTGCGACCTGCGACCTGCGACCTTAGCAGATATGCGACCTGTTTTGAGAAGGTCCCCTTGTTTGCTGAGGAAAACTCTGGCTCTTTGTGCGACTGAAAGGTTTTTCCTGCAATAAAGTAACATAGGTCACATATCTCCATGATTGAAATAATAATAATGCTAAAGGCATTTTAATTGATTTGCAAGAGTGAAAGAGAAAAAAAACAATAAGTTTGGACCCCTGTGTGGTCAACTACTGAATCGTCAGAAAGAAAGGCTAGGGTAAGCTTTCTCTGTGTCCTTTCTTTGTCAGGATCATAATCTTTCCCATGCACAAGGTTTTCTTCAAGTCTTGGAGTAAATCACTTGATAGGCATGGGCTTCTACATTCCCAAGCTTAGTGGTCGCTGAAAGTCTTCAAGCTCATCGATTTTCCCATTCATGGAAGAGCAATATTTGCCATCTTCGATTGGAGAGCTACAGATCATGCGCCAATGTAGCGAACTGTCGTGGGGTTCGTATTTGACACTCTGCATTTCTTAATACTTTAGCTGCAATTTCTGTTCCTTCACCAATAAGACCTAACAGTATCTGCTCTGTTCCTGCGAAGTTGTGTCCAAGGCGTCTTGCTTCCTCCTGAGCAAGTATAATTACTTAAATGGCTTTTTCAGTAACACGTTCAAACATAGAAACAACCACCCCTCGCCTTGCTTTTCCTTTCGCACTTAGATGATATACGGCAGCTGCAACTGCTGCATGAAAATATTTCCAGTCATCTTTACAGTATGGTATTTATTATCACATGGCCATCGTAGATCTGTTATAAGGTCTAACTCCACGTTTAAACGCAGCTTTTGACTGCTCTGAATACCAAAACTCTGGCGAAAAGGTATTTGAGCCCACATGTAACGTTCTTCTACTGCGCTCCATAGTCCCAAATAAGAATTCCAACGTATAAGGAAGACTACCCAGCACCCTTCATGCGAGTCTTTAACAAGAGAGGAAGAGGCTTTGCATGTCTTCCATAATCAAAGACATGTAGAGGACAGGGGGCAGCCGGCAATGGTTGTAATCAGTGCTGATAGGATAGTTTAATTCATTTTATATTAGCTTCAAGTAAACAAGCGATCAAGTCATAATGTGGAAATCGAAAATATCACACATAATATCGTTGAACCCTGTCACATTTTAGTAACGCTCTTCCTCATGGCACTTCTATTCTATGGAGATATTTCGGCGTGGCGGGTAGTCATAGCATGCCAAGAATGCTGTGGATGTCCCAAGACTTAATGAATTTCCGCTCCCTTGCTTGCGCGTAGCAGCAAAATTATCTCTCGTGCATGGCAGCATGCATTGGGCACAAGGCACATTCAATTCAATTTAATTTAATTTTAATTATAATTATAATTATTACCTTACAACATATCTACTCTACTCCAAAGTGTATTTCATCATTACCTATATTAGATACTATTAATATTTATAACGTCTTCTAAAACCAAAATTTTAAACTACCAATTTAAAACCCTGAATGTTTTTCAAATCCCAATCCCGAAGTTTTTCAATTTTCATTGCCGACGGGCTGATCAAACTTGGGATGGATTTAGATGAGTTTGTGGTAATGCTTTGAAAACACTCATGTCCAATACATCTTGGATGTAAATTTGGAAGGTCGTCACTGATACATGGTTTGGTTTTTCGATGAAGGATCAATTTCCTCGAGTATGATTCCAACCGGGCTTCTTCCTAAGCTTTAGACCCAATCCAACAATGGCAATGGCAATGCCAATTCCCTTTACAAAGATGCAAGGGGTAGGATCAGTTTTAATTAGGATTGTGCTTCATCTCCATTGCGATTCAACTGCTCTAAAATTAGAGGAAGCAGCAGAAGCAACCTATGATAGCAGCATTCTGAGAAGGTTGTGCAAGCAGGGCGGGTTGAAAGAGGCGCTGAAGACATTGACTGAAAACATCTCCGTAAAATCTTCTGACTATGTTTCTCTCTTGCGAGCCTGTGCTGATAAGAGGGCTCTATCAGAGACTAAATTACTGCACACCCACATGATAACGAAGATGGGATTGAAGCCAAAAAACATATTCGTACCAAACACGCTCATCAACACATATGCAAAGTGCGGGAGTTTGCAGGAGGCACGCCAAGTGTTCGACAAAATGCCTGAACGAAATGTGGTGTCATGGACTGTCATGATTGCAGCTTATGCCAAGAATGGGCTTGCTGAGGAGGCGTTGAGTTTGTATTATCAGATGCAAAAGACAAGGAGTCAGCCAAATCATTTCACGCTTGCCACTGTTATCTCAGCTTGTGCACATTTGGGTATTCTGCAACATGGCAAGGCAGTCCATGAAGAGATCAACAGGAGTAGATTTCAGGATGATGTTTTCGTGAGTAGTGGTTTGATAGATATGTATGTTAAATGTGGAAGTATAGATGATGCACGCCAAGTGTTTGATAAAATGCCTGAACGAACTGCTGTGTCATGGACTGCTATTATTGCAGGGTATGCACAGAAAGGGCACATTGATGAGGCGCTGAGGCTTTTTCAGCAAATGCCTGAGAGAAACATCGCTTCAATGAATTCTATGATTGCAGGGTATGCACAGAGGGGACGTGTCGATGATGCCATGAAGCTCTTTGTAGAAATGCCTGAACGAGATGTGGTTTCTTGGACTTCTATGATTGCAGGGTATGTGCAGAATGGATATGTTGACGAGGCAGTTGAGCTGTTTGATAGAATGCCTGAACGGGATGCAATTTCCTGGAATACAATGATTACGGGATTTGCACAGAATGGGCTGGCTGAGGAGGCCATGAAGGTGTTTGACAGAATGCCTAACCGAGATGCGATTTCCTGGAATGCCATGATTTCTGGCTATGCCCAAAATGGGCGGTTTGACAAAGCCTTAGAGCTCTTTAGACAAATGAGAGTCTCTGGTGTGAAGCCACACCCAGATACCTTCGCCAGTGTTCTTCCAACTTGTTCCAACTTGGCAGCTCTAGAACACGGTAGAGTGATCCATGCAGACATAATTAAAGGTGGATTGCAGCCAAACACATTTGTGGGGAACGCTCTGATTGATTTGTATGCTAAATGTGGAACCATAGAGGATGCATACATGGTATTTGACAAAATGCCTAGACGGGATGTGGTCTCATGGACTGCAATGATCATGGGACATGCCATTCATGGCCGTGGGAGAGAGGCCTTACAGCTCTTTGAACAAATGCGTTTATCTGGAACAGTCCCAGACCGTGTGATCTATGTTGGTGTCTTGTCTGCGTGTGCCCATGCTGGCCTAGTGGATGATGGCTGGCACTACTTTGATCAGATGAATAGACTTTATCATATGACACCTCTTAGAGAACACTATTGCTGTATGGTAGATCTTCTTGGTCGAGCTGGTAACCTGTATATGGCAGAAGATTTGATCAACAAAATGCCTATGAAACCTGACTCTGCTGTGTGGGTGTCTCTGCTCGGTGCCTGTAGAATTCATACCAATATAGAGCTAGGGGAACGTGTGGCAGAACACCTTTTTGAACTGGATCCTAAAAACGTTGCAACTTATGTGTTACTTTCAAATATCTATGCAGCCGCAGGCCGGTGGGATGACATTGGAAAAGTGAGAAAATTGATGAAAAAAAGGGAAGTAAAAAAGAAGCCTGGCTGCAGCTGGATTGAGGTTAATAAACAGGTATATGCATTTGCGGCAGAAGAGCAATCACTTCCGCAGATGGAGGAAATTTATGCAGAGTTAGACAGATTGTCTGGGGAGATGAAGGAGGCAGGCTATGCACCTGATACAAGATTTGTGCTAAATGATGTGGAGGAGGAACAGAAGGAACATAACCTTTCCTATCATAGTGAAAAGTTGGCAATTGCATTTGGGCTCATCAATACAACCCGTGGGACACCTATCAGAGTCATTAAGAACCTTAGAGTGTGTGGCGATTGCCACACTGCTATCAAATTCATCTCCAATATTTCTGTACGAGAAATTGTAGTTAGGGATGCCAGCCGATTCCATCATTTCAAAGATGGAAATTGTTCTTGTGGAGATTATTGGTGAACATGGAGACAAGTTTAGGTGTCATTGGAATCTTGCTCTTCTGAAGCAAAGCTTGATGAGTTTCAGTGGATGTTCATGGCCTAGACTAGGAGGGCCTTTGTATAAGATGCTCGTTGATCAGAAATTAAGATTACTGGAATTCGAATCATAACCAGTAATCTAACAGGCCATATATCCTTCGCTCAAATTAATTAAATTATCCTTAAAATTCTCTTGAAGCTAAATCTGGTATCAACAAATGATAATGTGTGTCACATAGTTAGGGATTTTGAAGGGTTGAGGTTTGAAATTCCCTATATCTCAATGTTCTTTTTAAACTCAATGAGGTTCATCGATTCTAGACACTGAACTGGAATGAACCATTCTTGAAGGCAAATTCCATAGGTAAAATGCTAAAATTGATTTCGAATTCACCCCAAATTATTTTTTTTCAACTTATATGGAAAAGAAGGGATCTGTGACCCTAACTTCTGCGTGCATTCATTCGTCCCACTACCCTCTGATGTCACCCTCCCCACACAGTTGTTTCTGCCCTTCAGATGTTGCCTGCCCATGCATTCTTTTCTGCTTCACCAATTCTTCTCTGATTCATACACCTTTAGGCCCGAGGCAAGTCACTCTACTGGAGCTTGGTTCTTCCTGGACAGTGGTGAGCCCAGATGACAGACCCCTCCCTAAGGTCTGTCTACCCCCAGGATAACACAACAATCAAGTGCCCTTCCAGCAGTGCTTAAACCACATTTATTCATAACTCCACAGGCTAAGGCTTAAGAGCCACTTCACTTCACACAACAGTGCTTGTTTCCCACCAAACCACGGTGTTGTGACCAAGAGCGTTCTTATACAAACTCATCGCACACACCAAAGGAATGCGTTTGACCATCTTCGTCATTGTCTGTGGTTTCAGTCTTTCATACAGTCATTCTCTTGACTATTCATCACCGTTGGATCAATATAGCAACACACAGCTACCATCGGATTTTTCTGTTTACGATTTCGATTTCCTTCACTGCCTCTGCACAGTAAACCCACTATATCTCTGCAACCCTGGTCTTGCCTTCTCTGCGCAATCTTCAACCTTCAATGGCCACAATGCGCCTGTGATATGAGATTCTTGCACATCGCCCCGAATTGGATTGACACAATCACAATGCATAAATTCAACAAGAATTATTCGAACTTTTGCCCCAATTTCGGACCAGCCCTCTTACATTCTCACCGGTTCAAACCCTTCATCTCGTCTATTCTAAAGACTACCATTTTCTGTGTAATCACAATATGGGTCGTTGAATATACTCAAGCATACTTGCTTATGGCAGTCATACTAATACTTGCCACAGTCACACAAACGCAATTTCTCCATGTTTTAGACACATTCACACACAACAAAAATGAAATGTGTAAATACTCTGTTTCATAGACATTATGTAAGTCATCATAGACTTCTGCCACAGATTGGAACCTCTTTGGTGCTACCCAATCTCCAACTAATAACTGGAATCTCAGAGTACGATTCTGCCCAGCTATTGAACCCCAAAACTGGAATCACACGTTCATGATTCTACCCAGTCTCTTACACTAACATTGCTCAATCATATTATACACATAGAATAGAAAAGAACAGCAATACACTGTCATGATGAATCTGTCTTTTTATTCAGAAAATTAACTGTACATACAAGTTAGAAAACCTGCTCTGCCTTTTTTTGGCTTATGGTCTGATACATCTTTTTCTGGCCATCCTCCCTGAACTCCCTCTCTCTCTCTCTGAGTTCTGCCTTCTTTGTAACTTGAATGACAATTAGGGAAAAAGAAAAACTAACATCTAACAACCCTCCTCAACGAATGGAGGGATTTACCAAATTTAGAAAAACTAATTCCTATAATATTGTAATGGACTAACTAGGTGGCTCAGTCTCCTTGCAAGGAGCTTTTGATAGCCAATTGTTCCTATTTTAATTCAGAAATTGACAACATTACTAAGTGAGTAATTATCCACTCAAACAAAATACTTTAAAAATAAAGTCTTCAAATTCTTATGACTGCTAGACCTCTTCTCAAACCACAACATGTAACCAACTTGTCACATTGTTGGCTCTACCTTAATGCTCCTACATCAGACTCCCAAAGTAGGAAAAATTATGACCTCCAGGTCATATGCATCCAATGTCCACGCTGGTTTCCAAACTTTGTATGGAAACTCTCCACTGCCTTCATTTTCATCACATTTCAGTTCTAGTCTCAACTTACTAGGCTTCCATACTTTATGTTGTAATCTGCTATTGCATTCACTTATCATTTCCTCTTCAATCGATGAATTGAACAATTCATCTCTTTCTTCTGCTTGCTACACATTCTCCTGGAATGTTTCACCTTAAGCTTCCATAACTCCTCAAGTTCTCGATCAAATTCTACACATCCACCTTTAAGTTGCTGACTGCCTCCTTCTACCACCCTTACATCCTTAATGTCCTTGAGGACATCTCCCTCAGCAATATCCATTTGCTATTCCTGAACTTAAAGTTTACTTCCAAGAAGTAACTTCAGTTCTTTAACCACAGTATCATATTCATTCTTCCTTTCCTTTATACTAGCAAACATATTATGAATTTGAAAACTGGTATCTACTCTTATCTCAACAACTTGAGACATTTTTCTATCCCTAATTGTAATCTTACTTCCATATTCAGGCTCCTTTAGCAAATATTTCATCAACTCAACCTCCCTTTGACATCTTTCACATTCTTCATCATAATGTCAATCATAGCGTTCTACTTCCATTCTACTTTCACCTTCTATCTCAGCAATACTGTATTGCTTGAGATCAGCCACCTTCTCAACTGCATTTATAATTTCCAGTTTTAAATCATACTTCACAGCTCCATTTTCTTCACTGTCCCCCAAGACAATTTTCTGTTCAACAGCTCCATACTGCAGCAACAAAATTCCATCTTTATTATGAGACATCCAAGCCTCATTTCTCTCTATTTCAACTTGATCTTTAAAACCAATTTCTTGCTTTGAATTCACGTCATATTTCCCTTTATCTACACACAAATTCTTATCAGAATTACATAAAATTTCCAGCACTTCTACCCTGCTCTGTTTTCTTGTAAATTTAAGGTTTCTGACAGCTTTCTCTTCAGATTTGTCATTGATGACAACTCCCTCTTTCTTATTCAGCTCTGATTTTATAGTCTGAGTACTCATTCTCTGGTTTTCTAGCCTCTTCTCCAAAAGATTTACCTCATACCACAAACCTACCATCTCACTTGGAATTTCTGCCATAAGCTCTGTACAATCTTCACCAACTTCTTCCTCTGCATCAATTATCAACCAACTTTCCTTATCTTCGCTGTTTTCAAGTTTAACATCCTTTAGTAACTGATGATCATCTACAACAACACTCAGTGGCTGCTCTTCTTTGACATCACCATGTAATAACTGTCCAATATTTACAAGATCTTTCACAGCAGTATTCAGCAGTTGCTCTTCCTCCTTCATCATAAGATTATATGAACCTTCTTCCATCTCTTGAAAAGACATAATTTGGCTTCCCTCTTCTTCTGTGACAACATGAGATAGTTGTCCTACTTCAGAATTTCCTGCATTCACACACAAAACATTAGTTTTAAAATGATGGGATTCTAAGATCACTCTGGATGGTCTCACATTTAATTCTTTTAGCTGACTTTCATTGTCAACATACTCCATCAAATTCTTCTTGATTTCCATATCCACTTCATCAATTTTTCCCAGAAAACTTTCTATGTCATATTTACATGGGCAGAGTTCTTTCTGCTTCATCAATCCCATCTCAAACTCGGCTTTCTTGAGCTCTCTATCCTTCCTCAAAACTAGTGAATGTAATCATTGTTTCTGCTGCAATGCAGACCATTTCACCCTATTTCTTTTCATCACCCAACCATAATATTCATCTCCACTACTCTCTTGAATCAACTTCTCTAGTTTACTAAACCTTTATTTGAATTCAGCAAACTCTTAGTCACATTCCTTTTGACCTGTCTTCTGAATGTTCTTCAGCTGAACATCTTTCTTCACCTGATTGTAGTCCTTCTCTGTATTAATCTTATGACTATGAACAATCATTTTCCTTCTTAACTTCTTGACAGTATCAAGAGACTGTCTTTCATTTCCCATACCTGAGCAATCTGCCTGGCCATAGTCTATCATCTTCTCCCCTGTCTGTGTGACAGTTCCAAATGATTGTCTGCCATAATCGGAGTTTGTACAACCTACAAACATACAATAGTCATTTGTTTCAAAACCATAAGGATCCATAGCCTCTCTTGTTGTCTCAAACATCAGCTCTTTCACCTGGTTCTCATCCTTCCAAGGATCCATGAAACTATTAGCTGGTCTCATGTCTTCATCCTCATCACTACTATCACCAAGAATGGACCCTTGCTCAGATTCACATAAGTAAACCTCTTCCTCAGCACACATGCTATGTTGCAATAGTTCCTCTATGTCTTCTTCAAAAAGACATTCCTCATCATATCTTGCTTTGCAACTTTCAGCCTCATCCAAGACAATCCCAAAAGATGGTTTGTCTCTTGCAACACCTGCAATCACACAAGACTTGATGGTCTCATTTGATGATTCAGTCATCAAATCTTCTTGTTGTTCCAAGTCTTTTACAGGACTCGGAAAGCCTTCAATTCTCTTCTTCTCAGCCTCCTCAAGCATAGCATTTGAATGCTTGATGTCTTCCTTAGCTTCTTCCTGCTCTTGGCTATCATCATAAGCCAAGCCCTCTTTGTTTTCAGCTTTTGTTGCATGCTGAAAAGAATCACTTTCCCTTAACTGTGTATGAACACTTACATGAGACTCAGCTATCCCTTTTTTATTCAAAACATAATTAAGTTTTTGTCTATCTTCTTCATTTTTTATGACAATATTAGCAAATTGTCCTTCTTCATTCATTGTACCTGCAGACATACACAAAATATCAGTTTTAATACTTTGAGACCTCTTGGCCTCACTTGGGAGTTTCAGTCTTCAAGTCTTCTCCTAGATACCCACTTGCCTTGAGTATCTCATCTTCCCACTTAGCATTCATCAGTTGCTCCTTCACCTTCTTTTGTAGCTTATGCCACCTCATCTTTCTTCTCATGAGGAAACCACATCTTTGGTCTTCCTCCTTCTGTAATAGCTCCATCATGACTTCCAGATGGACTTCTATCTCAGCCTTCTCCCTCTCATATTCTTCATTACTCATTTGTCTCCATATGCCATTAACTTTGGCATCTTCTTTCCTCACTTTGTGGCTGCCTCCTGAACCTCTGCTATGACTTTTAATAGTCATCTTCTTGAGTTCTTTCACCCTCTATGAGCTACACTAGCCCCTGCAGTAACAGTTCCTCCTGTTAAACTTATCTCACCAAACTTCCTCTGTGCTTGGTCTTTTGGCAAGTACTGGTCATCTTTTTAGAACCTCCTTGAGCACTCCTCTATGCTCCTTCTAGGCTTCACACTCACAACTCATTTGCTTTTGAGAACACAACTGTTCTCTTGTATTTCAATCCTCAGTTGAAACACTAGGTCCTGGCCACTCTTCTTCTTCATCTCTCAGAAACCCTTACTGGCTTCCTTCATCACTGCCCCTCAAGCTATGATTTTCTTCTGCTGAGATGTCTTCACTCCTGCTGCTACCTACACATTCAACAATGTTAAAATCTAAAGACCATTTATCTGCCATATCTCAGTATATCCACTTCTTCAAGAACTTTTGAGTCCTTTACTGCCAAACTCTAGAAGTTTCTTTCAGCTACCAAACCTCCAAGGTCACTTCAAACCCATTCTTCCCAGCTTTATTCCTTGGCTGGAGTTGTCTTTCTCTATCCATAATTCCTTTGCTATAAATTTTCTGTAGATTCTCTGCTTGTCTCCTTTCTCATTGCCTAGAAAGGTCAACCTAGTTTACTCTCACCACGAATATTGGTGAGCAGCTTGAACACCACACATAATCTTCCTCAACTTTATCTTCAAATGCCTTCTCCACTATCGGCCTACAGGATGACCCTGCTCTGATACCAATTGATGAGAGACCCCTCCCTAAGGTCTGTCTACCCCTAGGATAACACAACAATCAAGCGCCCTTCCAGCAGTGCTTAAACCACATTTATTCATAAATCCACGGGCTAAGGCTTAAGAGTCACTTCACTTCACACAACAGTGCTTGTTTCCCACCAAACCACGGTGTTGTGATCGAGAGCATTCTTATACAAACTCATCGCACACACTAAAGGAATGTGTTTGACCATCCTCGTCATCGTCTGTGGTTTCAGTCTTTCATACAGTCATTCTCTTGACTATTCATCACCGTTGGATCAACATACCAACGCACAACTACCATCAGATTTTTCTGTTTACGATTTCCTTCACTGCCTCTGCGCAGTAAACCCACTATATCTCTGCAACCCTGGTCTTGCCTTCTTTGCGCATTCTTCAACCTTCAATGGCGACAACGCGTCTGTGATATGAGATTCTTGCACATCACCCAGATTTGGATTGACACAATCACAATACATAAATTCAACAAGAATTATTCGAACTTTTGCCCCAATTTTGGACCAGTCCTCTTACATTCTCACCGATTCAAAACCTTCATCTCATCTATTCTAAAGACTACCATTTTCTGCGCAATCACAATATGGATCGATGAATATACTCAGGCATACTTGCTTATGGCAGTCATACTTCTACTTGCCATAGTCACACAAATGCAATTTCTCCATGTTTTAGACACATTCACACACAACAAAAATGAAATGTGTAAATACTCTGTTTCATAGGACATTATCTAAGTCATTATAGACTTCTGCCAAAGATTGGAACCTCTTTGGTTCTACGCAATCTCCAACTAATATCTGGAATCTCAAAGAGTACGATACTGCCCAGCTATTGAACCCCAAAACTGGAATCACACGATCATGATTCTACCCAGTCTCTTACACTAACATTGCTCAATCATATTATACACATAGAATAGAAAAGAACAGCAACACATAGTCATGATGAATCTGTCTTTTTATTCAGAAAATTAACTGTACATACAAGTTAGAAAACCTGCTCTACCATTTTTTTGGCTTATGGCCTGATACATCTTTTTCTGGCCATCCTCCCTGAACTCCCTCTCTGTCTCTCTGAGTTCTGCCTTCTATGTAACTCGAATGACAATTAGGAAAAAAAAAAAAACCTAACATCAAACAACCCTCCTCCACGAATGGAGGGATTTACTAAATTTAGAAAAACTAATTCCTATAATTCTGTAACGGACTAACTAGGTGGCTCAGTCTCCTCGCAGGGAGCCTTTGATAGCCAATTGTTCCTATTTTAACTTAGAAATTGACAGCATTACTAACTGACAGTAATTATCCACTCAAACAAAATACTTTAAAAATAAAGTCTTCAAATTCTTAGGACTGCTAGACCTCTTCCCAAGCCACAACATGTGACCAGCTTGTCACATTGCTGGCTCTACCTTGATGCTTCTGCATCAGCCCAACTCAAGACAATGAGCGGTGAACCCAATTCTTCATGGACCAAGCCCAATTTTTCCTGCACAAATGTGGATCTGATTCTTTTTGGATAGTGGACCACGGTGAGCCCAATACTTCTTGGACTGAGCCTGATTCACTGGACAGTGGTGTGCTGAATTCACTGGAGCCCGATTCTACTTCTACTCATATTCTGTGGAGTTTGCAACATATCTTGGTTAGTATTTTTTTGTCCCCACTTCTCTATTGTAGAGTTCAAACACTCTATTAAATTTTAATCATCAGATGAAAGCAGGCACATGCCATGAGTGTGATGATTAACGTGGAGTTTGTAATA
The DNA here is from genome assembly GCA_034641835.2 of Pinus albicaulis. NCBI lineage: Eukaryota > Viridiplantae > Streptophyta > Pinopsida > Pinales > Pinaceae > Pinus > Pinus albicaulis. The sequence continues at coordinate 1,315,143,972 of CM076578.1, read as the reverse complement.
ATCATCACATTCATAGCATATGTCTTCTTTTGTGCTTCAAATAGCCTGTAGGCTGTTCACTTTCTGTGGGTGTTGTAGCTTGCAGTCTTATTGTTCAATGACAATCTTTTTATTTTCCAGTTGGAAGTTCAGTGTCCAACTCCGGACAGAGATAACTAGAGCCTAGAGGCAGGGACACTTCACTACTTATGGAGGAGATATTTAGTTCAGTGCTCAGACAAAGACTCTCCTGAAGGCTGAAATGTCCAACCTCCAAGTAGGTTTCTTTCTCATATAAACTGTTTATTTAATTTTAATTATTCAATAGTAGTTTTTGTTCAAAACTTCAATAACTACACTCAAAACATTTAACAAACCATGAAAAAACATTTTGAAATTTGATTTATGAAAACAAACTATCCAGAAACCTTTACTTTTGCACCTCCAAAATCAGCAATAGAATGATGGAAACATATGTAAAACTGTCTGACCCTAGAAAACCTCTGAAATGCAAATTATGTGCTCATCCATTTTTTCAGGTATTTAAAAAGAGTGATGGACAACCTACTTTCTATAACCAATGGTAACAAAGGTGGTGTTGAATGTTGCAAAGGGATGTTGGCAGAAGTCAGAGAGATGGCTGAAAAGTATCATGAGAGAATATAAAAAATTAAAGAGATGAAAAAACAAAAAGCAGCTCATTCAAGTAGATATTGCAAGGATGTGCACCCCATTCCTTCATTTTCGTCTAGCATTGCTGGAAATTTCTCTAGCTAGAGTAATCAAGTGGGACAACAACATCAAACTCCCTTTGGAAATCCATTAAGATATAAGAAGTTGTTGATGTTCTCGAAGACTTATTTTTGAATCTGCTATCCCATTGAATATGGTCAAAAGCCCATACTTCTTCAATGCATGTAAGAAGATTGCAAATCCTGGAAAGGGATATTTACCTCCCAGTTCTGAGACAATAAGGACCACTCTTCTTAAGATGTCAAAAGAAAGGTGACAAGTAGATTGTCTAAGATCAGAGATTTTTGGAAACACATGCGTTATAGGCCATAAATTAATGTGTTGGTTTATTACCCTAGGGACTTTTGAGGTAGTTGATGCAAGGGATTAGGAGACTTTGGAATATATTTTCAAGTATTTAGAGAGTAATTCTTGAAGTTAGGAAAAAAAATGTGATCCAAGTCGTCATTGACAATGCCACAAATTGTGTGGGAGTTGGAAATTTGATAATGGAGAAGTACCAAAAAAATATTAAACCCTTGCATTATTCATTGCCTTGACTTCTTGTTGCATGATTTACCAAAGTTTCCATGGGTTAATGAGGCAATTCATAGGGGAAATATTTTTTCCACTTCATATTTAACCATCTCCTCACATTGAGTATGTAGCGGAAACATGCATCTAGAGAACCATTGAGGCCTTGCCAATATCATATTTGCCACACATTATATCACTTTCAAAATATTGTTTGAGGAAAAGACAAGTATAAGAGCTATTATCTACATCAAGAAGTGGTAAACTTCTTGCCTTCAAAAGATTCTAAAGGGAAGATTGTGGAACAAATCATTTTACACAATAAATTTTGGAAAATTGTTGTGAAGGTTAAAAAAATATGACCCAATTGTTGATATGCTTTGGATTCTTTATAGCGACACCCCTTCTAAGGGTTTTGTTCATGAGGGCACGGATAACTATAAGGAAGTTATTACAAAATGTTTTAACAACATGGAAGTATGGAAGATAGTAGATGGAAAAGCTGAAGATGTTGCAAATCCCTTTACATGCAATAACATGTTATTTGGACCCTAGATTGTTTAGGTTACAAAGAAATATGATAGATGGAAAGGTTGAAGATGTTGCATAGCCCTTTACATGCAACAACATGTCATTTGGACCCTAGATTGTTTAGGTTACAAAGAAATATGATAGGGAAGTCGTGTGTGGCCTTTATGAGGCTATTGAGAGGTTGACTTTAGATCCAAAAGAATTCATGAGGTTTGCTTGGCTTAGAGAGCAACTTTGGGCTTACAAGTTAGAACAAGGGATATTTGGAAGCACTTTAGCCTTGTTGGATAGGGCCAAAACTCCTCTAAGGTTATGGTGGTGTTAACAAAGATAAGTACCTAGCAACAATTATAGGGGTTCTCTCCAGCATGAAGTCCTAATTAGACCTCACACCGTTTGAAATGAGAGACCCATTCGAATTTAGCTCGAAAACAATTATTGGGGTTGAGTGCTATGTGATATGGGGAAATCTACAAAACACAAAAGGTGTAAGAAATGACAAAGTAAATAATCTAGTTAAATCAAAATCACAATTGTTCTAGTCTAATCTAATTGAAATCAATAATGATAGATGAATGAGCATAAGAACATATAATATTGCTTGATAATGAAATAAAGCAGTTAGATGCTTTATGGTGCAAGCAATGTTAACATCATTCTAATTGGCTAAATATAGAACAATTGACATATATTCCAACTAGTATTCATTCATTTAAAAATAAAAGTGACTACAAAAAGAGAGATTGAACGTGTGAAATATACCAATTAATGAGCATAAAAGTCCACTTCTAACTTGTAAGCTAGTAACCAAACTCACATAAACATAAGCATTCATGCATTTTTTTTTGTAGAAAAGTCATTAGCAACTCATGAGCAAATGTGAGAATGGCCTTCAAGGCTTCTCCTTATTATATATCAAAATGTTCTCTGGTGTACATTATGCCAAAGAAGTCCTCCTTTCCTAAAGCCTAGAACCTATTATAGGTACAATTGAAAACTACTTCTTGAGGCTTGTTGGTTACCTGTTAATTTATGAACATGTTCTATGCCATTTCACATTAGGGCACACAAAACTGAAGCAGATAGAACATAGCAATAGATCGATAGAAGACAAGCCAAAACATAGATAATGAATAGTGGTGTTACGGCAATCAGCAGGATGCTTCTACCAGCAAAGTCTCCAATAGGTCATTTAGCCAAGCGTGTCACACATAACCCAGAACAACCCAAACAAAGAACAGTCCATATATATCACAGCTTCAACGCTATCTAGAGAGAGAGAATTCCTCCACAACAATGTGTGTCAAATGAACTCTAAGTCTCTCCAACATATAGGAATCTTTGGGGGTGTGTGACACGTCCTTTAAGACATTTAAGTCTATATTTTATTCTAGGCCGACCTAGCACATAAGTGGAATAAATTCAAAGTATATGTTCTGCTCATCCGATCAAGATGATCTTTAGATCAATCTTACACCTCTCCGAAAGAGGAATCCAATAAAAATATTGGGATCGTCATCTGAGCAGCACAACCCGAATTTTGGACCTAGTTGTCCAATTTTAACATTACCCCAAGAGTGGTTACAAATTTTCAATTTCTTCTCTTTTTTCCTATTATATTTTATGTCAACAACATTATGATCTCCACTAAATGAAAGGAATGCTTGAGTTACAAAATCACAGGGTCATTTACTTGCACCCCCAAAATTTCATTGAGATAAGTTGCTATATTTGATAATGAGATTAAATCATCTTGATCTAGTTGGGCAGTAGTCCTTCTATTGTAACATGATGTTCAATTGTATTATGCGCTAGACTTTGAACATCCTTTTCTAAGAAAATCAAGGAGTTTAGCATAGGTTGCAATGTGGTTGGCTCCACTATATCATGCTTTAAGGATTTCTTGATCACTTTGTTGGTGAATACGCTTAAAACAGTTCCCAAGCATTAATAACCTCTTCTGATTTTCTATTCACCTCAAGGTATGGCCTTGCCTCTCCTTGATCGTCGATTGAGGGAAACTTGTTCATCTTTATTGGTTTTTCTACTAAGGCATAGCTTTTATGATATAAGCCATAGATCAAGCAATGTCCTTTTCCAATTTGTCTTAGAATTTGAGAGCTCTCTTCACCACTACATAGTTGTAGTTTATTTCTTCCTTTTTGATCCCTAGGGCTTATGGGGGAAGTGTTAGGGTACTCTATCCGCCACTGCTTTAGCTAATCAACTAGACTGAATACTCCCTTCAACTATGTTCCTCTTTCTCTATCCTTCTCCCATAACGAGAGCAACTTGGATGATGTTTTTTGCATTTGTTGGAGACATGGATGAAATTGCTTTACCATTGCTTTGAACTATCCATGCACTTCGGAAATGCAGGCCTAATAGTCCTCTAGTTTAGAATTATCTAACTTTAAAGGCTTGTTTTTTGCTCTAATCATTTTTTTTTGTTGCTTTAGCTCTGCTATTCAATCTTTATGTCTTTGAAGTTGCTCTACCATGTCTTTGACACTCTGTTCATTGGCTTGCAAGAAAGTTGTGCCAATGGAGGCTACAACCAATGGATTTGCAGTAGTATTTGGAATGATAGCCTTTTTTGTTGTAACAAATACTGGGGACTAATTAGGAATGGAATTGTTCTTTCCATTTGTTGTACTTTAAGGTTTTGTCATATTTAAATCGGCCGAGATTAGCAACTTTTTGTACTTTGGTGGAAGTGATGCCAAATTCATGCACATGAAGGTGGCCTCTAGTGATAGGTGGCATGGCAATTTGTGTAGGATCAATGTCCATGGGCCTTGCACTTCCATTTCCTTGCTATGTCTAGGCTTGGGCATCTAGGGCTTCTTGTTTAGCTTTAAGAGCCTCTTCCTTTTGTCTGGCTTCCTCTTCCTCTCTAACTGTTTTGTCTTCTTCCTCTTTTCCCTTCCTTTCTTATTATTTGTTTTCAAAAATAAAATCACATTTGTTGTCATGACTCGTTCATTACAGAACCTCAATATTCTCTCCATGGCATGGCAAATATAAGTGGCTCATCTTCTTTGAGAGGTGCAAGAACAAAGGTTTAATGGCTCGCAGCTCGCATTCAATTACCTTTACAATGATTCTGCTCAGTGGCATGCACTATATGGCTCTATGATCTCTCCAAGAGGCTCACATTTTTTATGCATCCTTAAATATCAAAATCACCATTACAGTCACTTGTTTTTATGGCTTGCGGTTCACTTTCACTTCTATATTGTGATTGCTCTAATGATCAAACAATACCTCGCATCTATCTGAAATAGCCCGAACTTATAAAGGTTCAGATCTATGGGGCGTCGTTAATGGCTCACATATGAAATGGCTCAGGATTATATCTGTGGCAGTATGACTCAAATTGCGTTATCCAATTGTTGGCATTTGTAACATGAACTTCCTAATCTCTAAATTTCGCATTGTTTGAACAATGACTATTATTTGGTAAGACATATATAACAAGATTGTTATGACAATTAAGTTTAATAATAGTAAAAGAGCGGAATTGCGACTTAACATAGATCCTTGTTAACGATGGGGGATTATAAAAGCATGGATATTGATTATGCAAAGTGGTCATGATAAGGCCGACCTGAAAATAAATTATTCTAGGATTAGATCACAATTGAAAAAAAAATTAAAGGGAGGGACCAAAATCTGTGCAAAATATCTCAGCTTAAAGGACGATGAACTGAGAGATAAGGTAAAAGTTGATGAGGTATGTATGTTTATTGAATGCATTTCATGATATATGTAAAGTTTTCTAGCTCATAATGGTCATTTGAGGAACAAAGGATCATGGAAGACTTTGATGATAGGCTAGAACTTATAATCTAATGACATCATTAGGGTTTATGTAGCATGATAGAAACACATTGATAAATGTGAATGATCTAGGGTTTGAATAGAATTTGCAATTTATAACAAGGCCTTGTAGACCTTAAAATTCTAAGGGTTTGCAACTAACTCTATTGTATAGTTGTAGAACTTCACAATTTGTAAGTGATAGGTCTTGGTATCTAGGGTTTGTAAACCCTAGCAAAGTATGGAATGAAAGGAGAAACCCTAGAGATGGAAACCCTAATTGATTGTTTCCACTGTGAAAGGAAAAAGGACCTAGTTCTTAAGCATGGAAGATACTACGTCGTGTTGATGTGAAGACCAAGTATGATGAAAAATGTTCCAAGTATTTAGTTGGATGTGTAGATTATATCTTAAGATCTAGAAATGAAATTTATTGAGGTTTTGTAGCATATATGTAGAGGTTTTGCATGGTAGACCACAATGACTGAAAATAATCTAGGGTTTGTAAGATTTTATAACTTTTGGTATCTAGGGTTTGTCGATTGAGTATTCTTTGATATCTTGAAACCCTAGCATACAATATTTTTGAAAGAAAGACTCTAGGGTATGTATTAAACACTAGTAAAAATTGGATTAAGATAAATCCTAGGCCTTGAAGACAAAACCTTAGGATTGGGCGTTTTCATTAAAAGTAAAAACCCTAATAAGGGTTGGCTCAAGAAGTTTCTAGGGTCTATATTTAGAACCCTAGAAATACACCTTTGAAGAAATCAAAGAAACCCTTGATTGACTGGATTAACATTATGCTCTTGTCTTTGTATATCTTGCTTGGTTGTACTTGTGTTAATTTTGGACAACTAGGTGTTATAGCATCATTTCTCACTTTGACATGATTCATGATTGCTACATGGCTTTTTGGGCACCCATTCCTACAGACTTGGACAAATTCACTTAAAAACAGTGTAAAATCCCTCATACGCGACTATGCCCATACTTTTCCGCGTGTATACGCGAGTTCAGCTAGACTTTTCCACGTATGCCATTAAAATGATTAAAAATATATATAAAAAAATCCCTAATTTCGCGCTGGGTTGTTGGTTACTCAGGTAGTTCAACCACCCCAGCCCGTGGCCAACTGTTTCCAACTGCTGAAACTACTTGGAGGGACTATAAAAAGCCCTCATGTGTATGGCCTAAGGGAGAGAGAGAAAGTATTGATATTATACTCTGTTGGTATTCCCTATCCAAGTCTGATTCCCCATGCCTCCTGCACTTTTCTAGTTCATTGTAGGAAACCTTTGTTTCCTTGAGATACACATCCCTTTATATGTTATCTCGTATGCACCAGTTTGGAAGGAGTCTTAGCGAGGCAAGGGCTGGACGGATCCGGACGACGGTCTGCGAAGGCCTTGGAAGGATCAGGTGATCTCTCCTCTTGATTACTTTTGTACGTACTATTTATAATACAGAAGTATCATGCTGTTCCCGAAATAAACGTGTTAGTGTATGCTTTAATGTATGAAAAATATTTGTTATACAAGCATTCATTATGATTTATTTAATGTTTTATATGAATCTCACTAACATATAGAGTAGAAATATGTTGTACAACTTGTCCTTTGTGTTGGTTTCTTCTTGTATTTCAGGTTAAGGAGGAAGGACGGTTGCAGGGAGTTTGGACTCCACGTGGATCTACTTCAAACGTAGGACCAACGGGTAAATCTCTCATTCTGCTCTATTTAGTTTTTATGAACGTGCATGATTGTGTGAGTCTCTGTTAAGTAGTACGCCCCTGCTCTGTGGAGGTTGAATCCCAACCAACCTCTAGGGTGTTTATTCCCCGAAACAGAACTGGCGACTCCACTGGGGATCACATTCTTGTGATTCTCCTGTTGGGTTGTTTCAGCTGTTTGGTAGGTTGCCAACAGTTTTTTCTGTCTTTTACAGTCCAGTTTGCTTTCTTGCAGTCAGTCTGAAGTCTTGGTGTCTTTCCCAGACTTGTTCTTTTTGTTTTTCATTATCTTTCTTTGTATACGCTCTTTTGTCTACACACAGTCGCGTATACACGCGAGTTTGTATAAAGGGACCCGCGTATACGCGAGTTTCCCTTAACACAAACGCGTATACACGCTGGTTGCATAACTCCTAGGTCACGTATACATAGGCAGATTTTGAAATTTTAAGATTCTGGTGTTTTTGGTCCTTTCTGGCTGTGGAGGCCTGTGTCTGCAGAGTCTCTGTACTCACTGGAGTGTGACAGAAGTGGTTTCAAGTCTTGTTTCTCTTTCGTTTGTTCGAAAACTAATCTTTTTGACAGAGTGTTCTTGTTGGTGCTGGCACTCCTGGATTGAGTTCCAAGATTGCTTTCTAAGCATTCTTGGCTGTTCTGCTTTATCAGAACAGAGAGCTTCTGCTCACTGACTCGCTCCTATCTTTGTGTTGTGCTTTGCATTGTGTTTTTTGCTTTGTTTTCGATTTGTTTTCTTGAGTTTCATAGGCTAGGGTTTTGTTGCAATTTTCAAAGAACTTTTCTTGCTTCTTTGGAGTCTTTTGTTGCGGCAAGTTTGCACTATTCGTCTAGGCTGCTTGGCTGAGTTTTTGGTCTTCCGTTGCTCTTATTGATCTTGCTATCATTAGCTTTATAAGGTTTGGGAGCATAGTTGAAGTTTGTGCTTGAAATTCGGTCTCGTTTTGGCTTGAATTGGGATAGTTGTGCTTGGTATTTTTGAGCTCCTGTTTTATAAAACTAAAAAAGCCCAAAAAACATTCGTTTTGCTTTTTGTTTTTTGCATTTCAAAAACTCAAAAAACACTTGGTCTTGTTTTTGTTTTTGTTGTTGCGTTTTTCATTTTCGTTTGGCCTTATCTTTTGGAGCTTTAGTGAAGTTTCTTGCTTCTAGTTGTTGGTTTGATTTTGAGGAGAAGTTGTCATTTGATTTCTTTTTCTTGTTGTCAAGTATTTTTGTTGTCTTATACTAAGAGTTCTTGTTTCAAGAATTGGCTTTCTGGACAACAAAAGATGAGTTAAAACTGAAGGAGCTTTTTGGGAAATTTCACCTTGTTTCAAGGGACTTTTGCATCTTAGAATTTACATGCTAGTAGTCATTTGCATTAGGTGCATTGAATCATTTAGTTAGCTTCTTAGTTTTTGTGAGTGTGAGTTTGTAATTCGAAAAGAAAAATACATTTTTTAGTCTCGTAGAACCTGTATAGAAATTGCTCTTCATCGAAAGACAAAGAACTGCATGTGCATGTAGTCGGGTTTTTATTAATTTCTTTTGCATCAAAACACCATTGGTTTCAACTCCATATCCTTGTGATTTAATACAACAGCCCTTAAAATAAGCGATTTAATCTAAAATCAACTAGCAAGTTTTACTAAGTGTCAATCACCAACTAGCTAGGTTGTAGGGCCTTGGAATAGGTGAGTGGAGTGTTAACTCTCCAAGGCCGCTCAAACAAACATAGAAGTTGATTAATTGAGCGAAATCCAACTCCGTGAGGTGGACTGGGAAAGCTCTCATCCGAGAGTCAAGCGCGAGGGGAAGTGAAGGTTAAGAAGAGGGATACCCCCCCCTCCGATTAGCTGAATCTAACCTCAAGACCGTTCCGCCCAGCTTCTGATACGGATTGGTGTCCATAGTTGCTGTTCCTAGGTTCCACATAGGTGACTGCGGGGGGGAATACCCGTGGTACCTGAGGCAGACGTCGCATCACTTTCAGCAGTACTTCTGGGGGGTGCCCTTGCGAAGCTTGGGTGCTTGAGCCGGCAAAGGCTGTCGTTAGGAGGTCGGCGTAACTGTTTTTGATACCTTCGCTAGTTGTTCTGGGCCCTAATCATCCCAGACTGCTTTCGGAAGGCCCTATACTTCGCTTTCCTGTATTTTGGTGTCCGGTCCTCATCACCCGGAGCGGAAATACTTGGAGGCTGTTTGCTTGCTGTTTCTCGGGGATTTTGATTTTAGTGAGTGCTCTTTGCTCCTAGCTTGCCTAGCTTTTCACTTTTCTTGAGTCTAATATAATAAATCTGTAAAAGTGGCTGATCAAGCGCCTCGACGTTCGAGGAGAATCCGGGGGTTATCTCCCGAGAGTACAGAGCCTTCTTCGAGAAGGCGTAGGAGCGATCTAGCAGGTGGTTTTCACCCTGTAGAGTCTGACGCTGTGGAGAGGGATCCTCCACTAAGGTCTGAAGGTTTCGTTGCTGATTCCGGTGTCGGTTCCGAGAGGAGCGTTCCGCTCACCTCGAGAGTATTGTTTCCTCAGGAAGAAGATTTTCAGATAGAAGATATACCTGAGCCTGCAGCTACAGGTCCATCTCCTCTTCCTCCCGATCATCCGTTTGTTATTCAGTACGTCGGACCGGAGTCTGAGAGACCGCCGGATCTTCCATATCTTTCTTATCTTTCGATGGCCACGACTGGGAACGCGGCTTCTACCGTGAGTGCTGCGGGCATTCAGACCCTAGCACGTAGGGCGGGGGGCACTCTTGCTCTATCTTCGAGTGCTTCTAACTTATTTGCTATGTTTGGCTCTGGGTTTACCCAAGCATATGCTTCTCAATCTGGTCCCTTTGTTTCAGGGATGTCCATTGCTGGAAATCCCTCTTTTTCCTTTACCGCCGGTGCAGCTGGATCTACGCCCATGTCCAACATGGCTAGTGGATCAGCTTCTTTTCAGGGTTTCCCCTTTGGGAATGGGCATATTCCTAGTCCCAATCCTTCTTTAGGGTCGTTTCCTTTTACGTCCCAGACCCAAAGTTTCAATCCTTGGGCTCAGGGGCCAAGTTCGACTGCTTTTATGGGGTGGAATCCTGTGTTTGCAACGTCGGGGGCAGGGAATCAGTTCATCGCGAGTCATCCAGGGAATGCTTCTTTCCCCGCATCGAGTTCTTATCAGTCTTTTTCTCCTTTATCTAATGCATGGAACCCCTACCAGGGGCTTACATCTTCAGTCAATACTTCAGCGGGGGGAACTAGTCTGGGTCTTGGTAACTCGGCGTGGGGAGGAGGTTCTTCTCCGTTTTCTACGGGTCCTTTCTGGCAGCCTGGTGCCTCATCAAATCTAGGCTATTCTTTTCAGAATGTTGGAAATCCATCCCATCAAGGATGGAATTCTCAGGCTCCGCCTCGATTACCATTTCTGGCAACGTTAAACTTGCCAGACTTGTCGAAGTTAAACTAATGACCCGATTCGGTATAGTCCGGGGTGGCCTCCGGTTCCAACCAAACTTCCTTCAGACATTCCTAAGTTTGAAGGTAAGAATGGTGAAGATCCGGCAGACCACATCACCACTTTCCACTTATGGTGCTCTTCAAACTCTCTGATCGACGACTCGATTAGATTGAGATTATTTCAGTGCACCTTAACTGGAAATGCCGCAAAATGGTATATAGAGCTCACTGGGGGCAGTTTCGCCACATTTGGAGAACTGGCTATCACTTTTCTTAACCATTTTCAGTTGCCCGTCAGATATGAGGCTGGGACCGAACTCCTGGCTAATTTTAAGCAGGATGAGGCAACTCACATTTCTGATCATATTCGGGAATGGAGGAGAAGGAAGAGGCTTATCAAAGCCCATATTCCAGGTGAGTTCCTTCTCGAGTGGTTTTTGAAATCGCTTCAGTCAGACATTTCAAAGGATGTATCCCTATCTGGGGTATTTTCCGAGGAGCAGGCCATTTTTAGGGCCCAACAGTTAGAACTGATCTATTCTCAGTCTGGGGTACTTTATAAGTATTTGCCCAATGCTCCTCGCTCCAAGTTGGATTTATCGAAACCCAAACCTGGTCCGCATGGTGACGGGCTTGTCGGATCGGTCAGTAGTAGTGCAGCCAACCTGCTTTCTCAATTGCAGCAGTTGTCTTTAAAATCTGCTCCTTCTGGTCAGGCTGTGCCTGCTGATTCATCACCTTCCCAGTCCTTGTCCATAAATGCCGTCCAATCTTTAGAACCCAAAGGAAATCAACAATCCGATGGGAAGAAGAAGGGACGTAATAACAAGAAGAAGGGCAAGAATGGGAAGGGAAATGCAAATAAAACCAACGAGCATGTTGGTGAGGGCCAAAAGGAGAAAAAGAAAGTGAAGTTTCCATGCAAGCTTTGTACTGGAGACCATCTCACACACCTTTGCCCGAAAATTCAGGATGCTCAGCGCCTGTTATCTCAGCAGGGTTCTTCTAGTTCCCAGGCTTTGCTAACAAACCCTTTTCCCCAAGGGCAGCAATTAATTGCTGGCACGAATCAAAATCCTGGGGCTTCCTCTGGAGGTGCCCAGGAAGGGGAAATTCCATCGAATATCTTTATGATGAGTGCTCACGTGGATGTCGCTACGAGATCCCGTGATTATGGCGGAGAGGAATCTTCAAAAGCTAAGGAAGTTCCTGATGCTACTGAGCCGCTTCACATCACGAAGCCAACTGTTGAGTCTATGCCTCGGATACCGAAGGCATCCTCTAAGCGGTCAACGATTAATCCGAACATGAGGGCTGCCCAGAACTACTCGATTGTAGAAGATCTGGCGCAAATTCCTTGTGCTATGTCGGCTTTAGAGGTACTCCAGTCCTGTCCGGCTCAGCGCAGTGCTTTGCTCACTGCCATTGGGGCTATTGATCCGAAAAATTCTCTTCTGATTACCTTTGATATGAAGAATTTTAAGAAGAGACTTCCTCATCATATGGCCTTCCATATTAAATCATCGTATCGGAAGACTAACATCTTTCGAACGGTTGTTGATGAGGGTGCTTCTACTTGCGTGATGTCTTTTGCATGCTGGAAGACACTTGGATCTCCAAAAGCTGCTCCGTCTAGCACTATTCTTACTGCATTCGATGGTCATTCTCACAGACCCCATGGTATTGTCCCGGCTTTGCCCATCTGTGTTGGGGGCAAAACCGTTAACATAGAAGTTGAGGTAGTAGATGCGGCCTTGGACTACAACCTTCTGTTGGGGAGGAACTGGATATATGAGATGGATGCCATTGCATCCTCATTATTTCGAATTGTATGTTTCCCCCACGAAGGGAGGATAGTCACAGTGGATCAACTGGACTGTCCTCCTGTAGACCTGGATGCGCCTCCTGACTCATCTGTGCCTAAGTTGGATAATACTAAGGCGCCTGTCGAGAATCTGGGAGTTGGAATGTATTCTTCCCTGATGGGTTCCTTTGATCTTCCTCCTCCTAAAGTGTCTATTAATGCTATTTCATCCTCCAAGGCTCCCCTTCGAAGAGAGTTCTTTCGAACTCATTATTTTTCGGACCCTTGGACCTTACCTTCTCCAACGGCCACATTGGAAGAAGGGCAAGTGGGTGGAATGGCATTCCCGATTTCTGCAGCTGAGATTGCATATCAGTCTGTTGTTGACACTGCAGAGTCTGATCCAGCTCCTCTTTCGTCGGAAGAGTTGGATGGTGATGTGGCTCCGGCTTGGACGCTTACTTCTTCTTCTGCCCAGGATTGTCTAGATACCACTCTTCCATCTGAAGAGGCCATCCTGGAAGCGATGACAGGTATAGATAGACCCTGGGATGACTTGCATCATCGGTCTTACTTCCTACCTGACTTGAGCGAAGTCGAAACAAGTTTTCCAAGTCCTCAGTCTCCTGGACCTGTTCACCCAGTTTTGAGCCCCTTAGCACCAGCACAGGTTTATGCTGAAGGGAACATGGCTGTGATCTCTCCTACTATCCCGGTGAACATCTCCAGGAATCCCAATATTGTCGAGAATGTCTTCATTGGAGCTGAATGTTCCAGTGACGAGATTCAAATCTATACTGAGCTTTTCAAAGAGTATAGGGATGTTTTTGCTTGGTCTTATGAGGAAATTCCTGGCATAGACCCATCTATCGTCCAGCATGAGATCAAGACATATGAAAACGCTAAGCCGGTCAGGCAAAAACTTCGTCCGGTTAATCCTAGGAAGGCAGCAGCTATCAAAGCTGAAGTTGAAAAGCTGCTTAAGGCGGGATTCATTTTCCCGGTTCCTCTGACTGAATGGGTTTCAAACCCCGTTCCTGTTGATAAAAAGCAAGGAACAATTCGAGTGTGCATCGATTTCAGAGACCTGAATAAGGCGTGTCCTAAAGATAATTACCCCACACCCTTCATTGATCAGATTATTGATGAGTGTGCTGGTAACGAAATTTTTTCCTTCATGGACGGTTTTTCTGGTTATAATCAAATTACTATACGTCCAGAAGATCAACATAAGACCGCATTTATTTGTCCCTGGGGTACGTTTGCATATAAGAAAATGCCTTTTGGTCTTAAAAATGCTGGAGCTACTTTTCAGCGGGCCATGTCTTACGCCTTCCACGACATCAAGAAAATCATCGAGGCATACTTAGATGATCTAGTTGCTCATTCTCGAAAGAGGATGGATCATCCTGGTCACCTCCGACAGATATTTGAAAGATGTCGTTTTTATAAAATTCGTTTGAATCCGAACAAGTGCGTTTTCGCGGTAACATCCGGTCGGCTGTTGGGATTTATCGTGTCTAGGGAAGGGATAAGGGTAGATCCCTTCAAGGTTGAGGCAATACTTAGGTTGCCTCCCCCGTCTTCAATCTGTCAGCTTCAAAGTCTCCAAGGGAAGTCTAATTTTCTTCGGAGGTTTATCGTCAACTATGCTAAGATTACAAAGGGATATATGAGACTGTTGAAGAAAGGAGTTCCTTTTCTTTGGGACGACTACGCTCAACGCTCATTCGATGCCTTGAAAAAGGCATTGACCTCTGCTCCTTTGCTGAGTCCACCCGATTATAGCAGAGATTTTCTTTTGTACCTAGCTACAGCAGAATCTACCATCGGTATGGTTCTGGTTCAGGAGGATGATGCTCTTATTGAGCATGTTATTTACTACCTTAGTCGAGGACTGGTAGGACCTGAACTGCGATACACCCCGATAGAAAAATTAGCCTTAGCAGCAGTCCATGCTGTGCAACGACTCTGGCATTACATTATTCTTCGCAAAACTTATGTCTTGGCAGCTGCCAATCCATTTCAGTTTGTCCTCAGCAGGCGAGTGATTGGGGGAAAATATAATAGATGGATTGTGATATTACAAGAATTTGATCTAGAGTTCATGTCTGCCAAATCCAAGAAGTCATTAGTCTTTGCGGAATTGATCTCAGAGTTGCCTTGTGGAGAGGAGATGATCTATGATGAGTCCTTTCCGGACGAACACTTGTTTCTAATCTCTCCACAAGATCCTTGGTATGGGGATATCATTGTATATCTCCAGACTGCGAAGTTTCCCTCCACTTTTTCGAAAGATGAGCGTCGTAAGTTGCGTCACTTAGCCAAGAATTATCTGATTATTGGTGATGCTTTGTACCGTCGAGGGGTTGATTCAATCCTAAGACGCTGCTTAACTTTCGAAGAAGCTGAGGCTGTGCTCAATGATTCTCACGGTGGAGCTTGTGGGGGTCATTTATCAGGGCTTGCTAGAGCCCAAAAGATTTTGCGTGCTGGCTACTTCTGGCCCTCGATTTTCAAAGATTGTATTGAATCGGTCAAGAAGTGTCATCCTTGTCGGGTGTATACTCGAAAAATGCGCGCTCATCCAGCTCCGCTTTTTCCAGTCATTACTGTCGGACCCTTTACAAAGTGGGGTATGGATTATACTACTTGTAACCCGCCTTCGGCAAAAGGTCACAAGTACATTATCGTAGCGGTAGACTACTTTACGAAGTGGGTCGAAGCTATGCCTACTTTTGGGAACGATGGTGAGACTGCAGCTCTTTTCTTCTTCAACCAAGTTATTGCTCGTTTCGGTATACCTAGAGAGATTGTCACTGACCATGGCAGTCACTTTCAGAATAGTATGATGGCTGAGTTGGCTCTTAAATTGGGTT
The DNA here is from genome assembly GCA_034641835.2 of Pinus albicaulis. Lineage (NCBI taxonomy): Eukaryota > Viridiplantae > Streptophyta > Pinopsida > Pinales > Pinaceae > Pinus > Pinus albicaulis. The sequence goes on along the minus strand of CM076578.1, from coordinate 1,315,128,521 downwards.
TCCGGCAGGAGCATTCATCTCCATATTATCCTCAGGCCAATGGGAAAGTGGAAGCCGTGAATAAATCCTTGAAGACAATTCTTCAACGGACAATTGATAAACATAGATCCAACTGGCATATTATGCTATATCCTGCACTCTGGGCATACAAGACGTCAGTTAAAACTGCAACTGGCTTTACTCCGTTTCAGTTAGTCCATGGGGTGGAATCCGTATTTCCCATTGATTGCGAGATTCCTTCCCTTAAATTAGCTGTTGAGCTTCTTCCTGACACTTCTAGTCTGGCAGAGCGGCTTCTTCATCTGGAACATCTTGATGAGCAGCGTCGAGATGCCGCCACGTTGAATGAAGCGCATAAAAACAGAGTCAAAGTTCAGTACGATAAGGCGATTAAGCCTAGGGTCTTTTCCGAAGGTGACCTTGTTTTGGTCTATGCCCAAGAAAAAGATGCCTTGGGGGCAGGAAAGTTTAAGTCGATGTGGTATGGCCCCTATATCGTTAAGAAGGTCCTTAAGAAAGGAGCATATACCTTGGTTGACTTCGAAGGGAATGAGTTGCCGGAGCCCCGAAATGGGCTCTATTTGAAGAAGTATTATGCCTAGGCTTTGGCCTGGCATTTTGCTTTGTACATAGTAGTTTTTGTCTTGTACATATCTGTTTGATTTTCGGTTTTTGATGAGGTGGTGATGTTTTTGATCTGCTTTGGCAGGTTGTGTTGATGTCATGAGTCATTTTGGTTTCGCCGATGGTGCTAGTAGACACACCCGGAACTTAGCTTCCGCGGCTTGGGTGCTTCATTATCCTTCCGGTCAACTGTTGGTATCAAGAGGGGTCTGCATTGGTCCTGCTTCCAATAACGTAGCAGAATACACTGCAGTCGTTCATCTACTCTCGGAGGCAATATCCTTGGGTGTTGATTCGTTGGTAGTTTTCTTGGACTCCCAGCTGGTGGTGTCGCAGTTGAACAACACTTATCGAGTACGAGATCCAATTTTATTACGATTGTTCTTGAGGGTACGTTTGTTACAAAGGTCATTTCAATTTTTAACATTCATTCATATTCCTCGAGCTGACAATTGGTTTGCTGACTCATTGGCTAATCAAGCTTTAGATTGGCATATTAATCATTCAATACAATAAATTTTAATCATCAAAAACATCATACTTTTGATACATTTATCACATCACATCAAATATCGCTATATATATCATCGGAGTGTCAAAAAACTTTACAAAATTTGGATCCATAAATGCCGTACAAAACTTGGGCTTATGCCCCATCATGTTCAGTCTCAAAAAGAATATACAGTCATCTAACATATAAAATCTGTCTACTCCTGAGGACCCTGCCCAGAAGTCATGTTCCTATAGAACATAACTGCAGTGGCCACACGGCGGAATAGTCTAACCCAGTCCCGGGGTACTCCTACAACCCGTCTCTGGACGGCTTCCGGCAAGTCCTCCACGGCAGCCATAGGGATTTGGCGGGTCAATCCCTCCAAGTTTCTCTGCACGGCCTGGAGAGTCCTGTCGGAATCCACTGTCTCCGCCTCACCTCTGTGGCGCTTGTGGCGCGGTAGGCCCTCAGGACGAACTGGTCCAACATCTGAAACATGATCATTTTTAATTGTCAGTCATTATGAATCCAATCCAAAAACATGTTTGTTTTTCATTTTTCATACATAATTGAAAAATCCAAAAAAATCATATAAGTCAAATTTTTTTTCAAAAACTTACCGACTGCTCCCCATGCTGCGCCGGGTGGAAGTACTAGATCTGGATCTCCTCGGAAATCCATCCCAGCATAGGGATAGTCGTCCACTGCGATGATCTGTTCTCCCCACCATAGGAAGAACTCATCATCCCACGTGGTTCGGGGTACTTCGCTGCCCCCCAGTCTCTTCATCATGTCTGCCCAACGGGCAATTCTTGGGTCCCGCGGGCTGCTGATAGTCGAGATAACTCTGGGTCTCAAAGCTGGAACTCTCGAAGAAGAAGAATGTAGTCAAAATGGTACCATAGCCAAAGTGTTTAGTTTTGGTCTGGCGAATAGAAGTCAGCTGTTGTTTCATATTCAGTAGCAGGGCTGTGCACCAATCATACACATGAACTAAGCACTCTACAGCTATGCTCATTTGCGTCCTGGACGCCTGATGTAGTGAGGCAGATCCTGCCACTCTGCCGATGGTGAACAGGAGGATCTTTATGTGCAAATCCCTGATATCTCTGATAGCAATCTGTGTTCCAACCTTCTTGGAATTATCTACGCAATATATTTGGACATAGTCTTCCATGGTCAACCCTCCCAGGGGCTTTCCGTGCAAGTCCACTGGGTCTCCCCTCCTGGAGAGTCCAGTGATGAAGTATATATCTTCCACTTCTATGCGTAGTGGCATCTGATCAATTATGAAGCAATCCTGATCTGGTTCCCAGTAATTTACGAGCATTTCAAGCAATCGCACATTACTTTTCATATTGGGCATTTTGAAGAATTTCAATAATCCGTAGTTTCGGAGGATGTTTTGAGTTGCGCGGTCCTGCATGACCTCTTGGTCTACTGCACTATGCTCACGTTCCCTCCAAGAGATAGTCATCCTGAAAAATTTCATCAAAATTTGCATTAGAAACACTTTTTTGAAAATGGACCTGCGCATACGCGACTTTCCCTGTGCACAGTCGCGTGTATACGCGGCTTTCCTTCATTGAACCCGCGTATGCGCGGATACGCATTTTTTAATAAGGGTTTCAAGGTAAAAAATCACTTAATTTTAATTTTTAAACGGACAAAATGAATCAACAGGATGATTAAAGAGCCTACCTGAAGTTTCGCTGAATTCCGACGGTCGGTTCTTCCTGATTTGACGAAACAAGTTTTTAGCTCCAGAGCTCTTTTTCCAAATCAGCTACGCAATAATGAACCAAATGAGAGGTAATTTGTGTATTTATGGCTAAAAATTGAAAATTTTCGAAAAATTTCCTTATGTTTATTTTTTCAATCTATTCTATGCTGTATAACTCGATTGCTTGGAAGTGCCCAGTTTGGTATATTTTCGGGTACATTTTGACGATTTTGGGGTTTTTCCGGATTTTTGATCCATGATTTTCGACTCTTCACGGCAGGTATATGATCTTCACTGGCATATAGGTTAGGGAATCACTTTCCGTTGCATCTTGCATACTAGCCTCCATACTGATCACTTGCCTTAGGGTCGATCCCATTAGGTCATGAGTATTACACCCATTTCACTCGCCGATTATTTAATCATGACTTGATGGTAAAGCCTTCCTTTACATGGGCTTCCTAGTTAGTTCCTCGCTATCACTTGTTGCCCATGCTACTTTTTATGTAGGCTCGGGAGTCCTCTTTAGTCCCGCCATGTCTTCTGTGTTGAAGCTTCATTCTTCTCCTTCATCACTTATCATTTTTCTGGCTTATACCTAGAGGCTCCCTGGTGTCGTTAAGTTGTATTACTGCATTGCATATTGGCTACTTGTTTATCCTGGCCTTTAGCCGGCTTCATTTGGACTCGATGTTTAAGCCAACTTTTGACCTTGACTTTCTGTACAAGTTAACCATTGCATGCACTTAGCTATCACGATTTGACACCTTTGTACCCATGGATGGAACGTTCCTCTGAGTATCATTGACCAGTTTTCGCCACCTTGCATTGAGCATAGGATTGTTCCAATCCCAGGAACTAGTGCATCTGCTTTCTTGATACTCGTTCTATCCATTGTACCATAGCATTCTTTTATTCTTTTTCGGGCTTATTATATGAAAAAGACAAAAAAATCAAATATAACAAAAAGAGCGGGAACGGGATGTATCTTCGTTATTTTGATGGCAGTACAGAGTCAGTTTGTCGCCCTTGAACAAAGCACATATACTTATATATATTTCCTTCATTTGGGAGGGTTCTAGTTTGACCTAAGTTCAGCCTTTACCATGTTTCACTTGTCAGTTCTCCCCCGGTTGGTTATCTCTTCCAATCATATGGAGAGTTTGTTTTGCCTCCTGCAAGACAGACTTATACAGTGTCACTTTTTACTGCAATGGTCATCACAGAGTCGTGCTTTTGTTCAAGGGAAGTCTAGCCTGAGTCGGCCATTCTGCGGTGTCTCTTGACTCATTATTCAGTCGGCCTTCCCGGTCTTGTCAGTATCATGTTCTATCACATCGGATGTTTTGATCTTCTGCTCGTGCTGGTTTGAGAAGGTCCCCATTGACTTCTTGCCGGCGGGTTTGTCTCTTATCGACTACGACACATTGCTCTGAGAGCAAACCTAGAGCCGCACCTTGGGCCTATTTCCATCATTGATAGGTGACCTCGTGCTCGGCATTTGATCATCATCATGGGTCTTTGACTGAGTGGTTTCCCCTGTGTTCGACGTCAGCACACATTATCACACTTGGGATTCGTGCAGTACCTGGATTTCCATTTGACCCTATCGGTGGATTTCTCGCCTCTGTGTCAACTTTCATTATTGGTTGGTTCAGAGGGTTTCTTCCATGCGCTAGCTTCATCTTGTGCATGTCGGAAACGTACTTCGGTTTGGTTCCATCACTCTACTTCGTCCGATTCCTTCCAAATCTTAGCCTGCGGGTTACACTCGCGCTGGACTGATGTGGGATGCCTTAATGCCTTCCTTCCAGCAGATCTTTTCCCATCGACTCCGACTCATTGCTCTGGGAACAAGATCTAGAGTCTTTTTGTCAGTACCTTAGGGTTTGCAGTCATCAGTGGCAGACTCTTCGCTATCGACAGTGGGGATTCATCATTGCCTCTTGATTGGTAGATTCTTTCAAGTGTTCGACTTCAACTCATTCATTCACGCTTGTCAGATTGTACTAGGGCACCTTGACACTCATTATCATTATCGGTGGGTTGTCTCGCGTTGGTTAACGGGAAACATCATTGCCCGGTAATCCAACGATTTCTCACGTGGTCGACTTCAGCTCATTTATTCCCATTGTGTAGAATTGTGCCGTTGTGATCGGTGAAGACCTCGGGTTGCATCAGCATTTCTCGGTTCACTGTTGACAGTCCTTTCAGTTTCTGCCAGTGTTGCCGTCCACCCTTATATGTTGCATTTCAGCACAGCAGCATCTTATATGTTGGTCCCCGAGTTGCGTGATTGTACGTTTGATCCACCTCTTATGATCCGGTACTTGGAGATTCAGTTACTTCTTTGATCAGACATCCAGTTGTACCATCTTTGATCAGTTTTCTATATGTGATACTTGGACATTGATTCAGACTTGTATTTCCGGGCCCTGCTCAGATGATTCACTATGTACTTTCAGTTCAGTTATACTTGTATACATATTGGATCTATTTCAGTACTTTCCATATGATGTATTTTTGACTGAGCATGGGTATGCCTGCCTCAGCATGAGTTGACTCTCTGGTTTCTTTCATTGGTTTTTGGGCAGGCTGAAATCTGGTGAAGTCCTCTCTTGTCCTTGCGAAGTTCTTTCTATGTGCATAATACATTTCGGCCATCATGTACCCCTTCTGACCTCATATATTAGGGGGCATCTGTTATAGCATCATTTCTCACTTTGACATGATTCATGATTTCTTTATGGCTTTTTGGGCACCCATTCCTACAAACTTGGACAAATTCACTTAAAAATAGTGTAAAATCCCTCATACGCGACTATGCCCATACTTTTCCGCGTGTATACGCGAGTACAGCTAGACTTTTCCGCGTATGCCATTAAAATGATTAAAAAATATATAAAAAATCCCTAATTTCGCGCTGGGTTGATGGTTACTCAGGTAGTTCAACCACCCCAGCCCGTGGCCAACTGTTTCCAACTGCTAAAACTACTTGGAGGGACTATAAAAAGACCTCATGTGTATGGCCTAAGGGGGAGAGAGAGAATTATTATTATTATACTCTGTTGGTTCCCTATCCAAGTCTGATTCCCCGTGCCTCCTGCACTTTCCCAGTTCATTTCAGGAAACCCTTGTTTCCTTGAGATACACATCCCTTTATATGTTATCTCATATGCACTCATTTGGAAGGAGTCTTAGCGAGGCAAGGGCTGGACGGATCCGGACGACGGTCTACGAAGGCCTTGGAAGGATCAGGTGATCTCTCCACTTGATTACTTTTGTACGTACTATTTATAATACAGAAGTATCATGATGTTCCCGAAATAAACGTGTTAGTGTATGCTTTTATGTATGAGAATATTTGTTATACAAGCATTCATTATGATTTATTTAATGTTTTATATGAATCTCACTAACATATAGAGTAGATATATGCTGTACAACTTGTCCTTTGTGTTGGTTTCTTCTCGTATTTCAGGTTAAGGAGGAAGGACGGTTGCAGGGAGTTTGGACTCCACGTGGATCTACTTCAAACGTAGGACCAACGGGTAAACCTCTCATTCTGCTCTATTTAGTTTTTATGAATGTGCATGATTGTGTGAGTCTCTGTTAAGTAGTACGCCCCTGCTCTGTGGAGGTTGAATCCCAACCAACCTCTAGGGTGTTAATTCCCCGAAACACTAGGTCCAAACTCCATGTTGTGATGCTCAGATGAAGATGCCAATATTTTTATTGGACTCCTCTTTCAGAGAGGTGCAAGATCGATCTAAAGATCATCTTAATCCGATGAGCAGAACATTTATTTTGAATTTATGCAAAATATATGCAGGTCGGCCTTAAGGTTTTGTGCCCCAGCAGTTGTGTCACACACCCTCACTGATGGATATAAATTGGTCAACGTTGGAGGACATTTTCACTCATCTCATCCTCACACATTTCTCTCTCCTCATCTAATTGGTTCGATGACCTTGGAGGCTCTTCTCTCCACACGTGAGAAAATTTCAGCAGCAGCTCATTTCTGTTTTCGGCCTAGGGTTTCTGCAGCAGCGTTGACTAGTATTGACTTTAGTCAACGCAAGGTCAAACAGACCTAAAAATCTCCCTAAAGTTCGATTTTCCAAATCTACATTTTTTGGCACTATTCCCGAGGCTAGATGTTGACTTTGACTTTGTTGCGTTGACCTAGATGCTGCTGTTGTTTGCGTTGACTGTTGACTTTTGGGTTGAATTTTGAGTTGACCGTTTTGGCTGTCCTAGAGGGTTGTGTGACATTGCTGGTTGGCTGACCATATTGAAACTTCGCTGGTTGAAGCATCCTGCTGATCGTCCTAATGCACCAACACACCTATATAATTTTGGCTTGTCTTCTATCGATCTACTTGTATGTTCTATCAGCGTTTTACTTTGTTGTTTATGTGATTGCTAACTGATATTGGGATAAAATGTAAAGTTGCATCAAGCATAGAACATCTAGAAAAATTTACATGGAATCAGAGCTGGGTGAAGACAAAGCCCTAGTTTGTAGCAATCACCGAAGAAGAGGATGGGTTCCTCAAACTACAATGGCTTTAAGGTTGATGACAAATTGACTGGGAAGGATGACTTCCATGCCTGGAAGATGACATTGGATCTTATTTGGAAGACCAAGATGTCATGGATTATGTGCAGGGTAAAATTCAAGAGCCTCCATCCACTGCAACTGCTGCTATTAAAACAAAGTACAAGAAGGGAGAAATCAAAGTAAAGCTGATGATCAAGGACTCAATTCATAAGAGTCTGGTTGCCTGCATCTCTGAGTTGGGCACATCCAAGGAGATATATGATAAGTTGGTCAACATGTTCAAGGCCAACAATGCGAATCAAGTCCTATTCTTCAAGAATCAATTGAAGAATCTGAAGAAAGGCAGGGATGAGTCTGTTCAATCATACTTTCTGAAGCTGACCGAGATCATAAATAATCTGCTGGCTATTGGGGAGACAATAGCTGATCGAGAGATGGTTCTCACCGCACTTGGAGGTCTCTCATCCGAATGGCATGTGTTCTGTTGTGGACAATTTTGTCACCCCTAGAGACAGTCTAGAGTTGCCATAGACCAGTGCCTAGGACATCTTAATATAGCAAGGATCTCATTATATAGCTTGGGTTGCCAGTCCAAAAGCTTCTCTTACTATCTCTTGTTAAACAAGGAAATTAGTTTAAATGGGACCAATCTCTCTCAGAAGCTGATACAAAGATAAGAATATTGTAGGAACATCATGCAAAACTCCAATACGAAGGCATCAGACAGTTAAGAGATAGCTTACTGTAAAGAGGGCCAGTTCAAATAATATGCCACAGAAATCAAATATCAGAAAGTGGATGCAGTGAAGAAAAATGAAGAAGATATTAGTTAACATGAGACTGATACCCAGATACATAACAGAACCATATATGGGCTTAACCAACTAAGAATCCATACATGAAAATGGCGTTTTTAAAAGTATCCTCCTCAAGCAACTAATATAGCAGAAAATATGGATGAGATGAACATGGAACAGTATATCATGACTAGGCCTATTTAAAGCGCTTGACTAACCCCAGTATGGGCATCAACTAGGATGAATCCTTAATCAAGATTAGTGAGCCGCTCGCATTCTAGAGCATGATACAAGAAGATAAATAGCATGAAATGAGATATTGTATTAACACATATGAGAGAATTACATACTGTCAGATACCAAAGACCAGAATCCTCATTACAGTTATAACTCCTCCTCACTGAGACCCTACGGGCTCTGAACCTTCATACCGAAGTGTTACAAAATGTATACAAAAGCCTTTTCACTGCACAGTTTGCTGATTGAAATCTGGAACCCTTCTAATGTCTTATTTCTGGGTTTTTATAGAAAAGATAGAGAATTCTCGAGAAGGAGGTGGATGGAGCACATTTAATGACTCAATTTGAACCAAATGGCGGAAAGAGTTCGTGCCCATACTGTGAATGACTAAATATAAATGACTGTACTTTACAATTTACCTCCAAAAATAAATGTTGAGCATGAAAATCTCCTTATGAACAAGACACAAATAATAAAATATACAATGTTCTGCCTTTTGCGGAAAGAGGAAAAATCTGCTGCCATAAAACCCTGAGGTTGCTTGCAAGAATAAATGAACTGGGAAGAAGATCTCTTCAGAGACACGGCATAAGATAAAATCTTCATGAACCTTCTGTACTTTCCTGAGAAGAAAATCAGCTGAAATATAATCTGTGGGGTATGATTTTTAATGTATTGTACCCTCGGCTTGATCTAGAAAATCTCTGGTTCGATACCCTTGTCTTTTAACACCAGATATGAGCTCATAATCTTCAATGAGGTTGTTGAAATCTTTAATTATTTGCTGATGTTCTTTGCAGGAACATTTATATCCCCATACGCTAACCGACATCTTTAAATTGTCCTTGGAGAGTTCGAAAGATTTTAAATCCTGCTCCTGCGATGGATGTCTTATAATGGCGGCTTTCAGGACCTTTCTTCATAATGACAACTTCAATTGAATTGCCTTCTGAGATGCTCTATCGCTGCAGCCAATAATGTGAACTAAAACATCTTTCCGTTTGTTGAAACCCTACAAAATCCACCAATAAATTAGAAAAACCAGGTACAAGTGTGATGGACGGGGAGGTGTCGACGATAATGGTGGTGAGGACATGGCTGACTGATAAGAACGTGCAGGGTGGTGAGGAAAATACGATGGAGGCTTTGATAAACGGATGGAATGTAAACTTTCTGCGTAGAACAGTTTAAACCTGATGAATTAAAACGACGAATATGAATGAAAACATATGTATATATATACGGTAGGGGAAAACACCATGGACACGCGGGAGTATGAGACGTGGACGATAGTATGACAAATGTCGATGAAAAGGGTGACATGGAGGTGTATAGTCAACAGGCGGAGGAGAACGAGTCCTGGGCCGTTAGATCATGAGATCGGATCAACGGCTCAAAGGCGCGGGAGCGATACGACAGTGGGCCACGGGACATACAGACACGGGATAACACGCGAGCAGCTTTGGAGGTTATCCGCCGTTGGATGAAGGTCGACAGATCCAACGACGCGGGTGAATTCCGCTGCCCGACCATTAACCAACCTTTAACGCGCGAAAAAGTGGTTTTTAACGCCGTACTCAGGGACACGTGGCATGCGATTTGTGGAATCGCTGGCATTTGGTTGAAAACCGCCGGCTCGGTGGAGGTGGTGCGGAATTAACCGCTGGTTTTGGCAATGTGTACGGGTGCAGGGACCACCACATAAAACAATTGCCGCTCTGTCGATTGGCTTTGGATTTGACGGTTACAGTTGTGCCTGAAATGTAAAGCGACAAGCTCCCTTTTGACTTAGCGTATGGTTTCGAGCCCGAGTCACATGGTAACCAAAACAGGGAGGGCTAAGATCTTAGGACTAGGCCCGATAAACTTTAAATCATGGGTTTTAACCTTGGCACAGTGTATTTTATGAGCGGAAAAGGTAACCATAGACAAAATATGGAGGTCTGTGGCTGTGAAAGATGTTTTAAATAGATCCAAAGGGACTCGGTGACCAAAATTTAGATAGGGGGGGGCTGATATGCACAACATCGGCTCCATCTGGGGACGGCATGTTCATCCTTGGGCATGTCGAGAACACGCAGACCACTGAACATTTCTGTATGTACATTATGTCTTTCAATTCCTCTGCGTTTCTTCTTATAATTTGCCAACATCCTTTCTTTATAAAAATAAAAGCTAAAACAAATTATGTACAATATAATACAACAGGCATTCCCAACCCGGATCAGAATTGAAAGTATGGCTTGAGGAATTGGCCATTCACAGGGGCATCCAGCAGATCACCCTGTAGGTTTTCTAACATGAAAGTATTGTTTCCTCCTTGATTCACAATTTTGAATGGGCCAAACCACAATGGGTCAAATTTAGTATGCTTGCCTTTCTTTGCTCTTCGAACGTCCCATCTAAGAACCAGGTCTCCAATTTGGAATTTCCTGTCTTTCGCATGCCGATCAAATACATTCTTCATTTTCTCCTGATATTCTATCAATCTCTAATTTACCTGGTTCCGTGTTTCCTCTAATTCGACCAATTGATTGATTCTTCTGACCATGTCATCTGGTTCTTCCTGGCTTTCCAGCATAAAATGTGCTACCGGTAATGCCAATTGCATAGGAAACACAGCTGCTCGCCCATACACCAGCTCATAGGGAGATTTCCCTATTGCTCTCTTGCTGGTTATCCTATTTTCCCATAGAGAAAATTTTAATTGGGAGTCCCAATTCTTCTGATTCTCATTTATTGTTTTCTTCAGGGCCCTCACCAGGGTTTTATTAGAAGACTCTGCTAAGCCATTTCCCTGGGGATAGTAAGTTGTGGAGTGAGTCAATACGATGTTATACATCATATGTAAAATTTACAAATCAAGTGCATTTGAAAGCTCGTGCATTACCTACATAATCCTAGCAGATGCCTAAAATTGGATATGATATTTTCCTCCATAAACTTGATTATCACAAGATCTGTAGTATTTCTTTTGTAGGTATGGCTTCCACCCATTTTGTGAAATAATCTCAGGTTGTTAGTATCCATTTATATTGGTCACTGATGGGATGTATTTCTCCTATAAAACTAACTCTATTTCAAATGGTTCATTCACATGAATAGGAATCAAGGGCAAAGTCGCTAATTTCGCTTTTCAAAACTGATGTTTGTCACATTCTGAACCCCAAGAAAAAGCATTCAGGAATAATGTTAGCCAAGAAACCAAATTTCTCAGATTTTATGAGCTGTAGCCCTCCAGCTGTAATGTCCTCCACATATTCCCTCGTGAAACTCTGTCTTTATATTTTTCACTTCACTTTCTGTGAGGCATAATAGTAATATACCTGAAGGGTCTCTCCAATATAGCTGTCCATTAGCAATTATGTATTTCTGGGATTTCATTCTTACTGCTCTGTATTTTATCTTATCACAACTTGCAGGACAACTAAGTGTTAAAATATAGTCAAATATTTCTTTATACCAAGGGCTAGTGAGGTATTTCATATGTACCTTTTGAGTGGCCATCTCTAGTCCTTGTTGTTCTTCTCATTTCTCAGATTATTCATTTGCTATCATGGATAAATTAATGCCCAAGGCTTGATGATTTGATTCAGATAACATCTTAGCAAGTCCCTTTCCTTTAATCATCTTGGTAGGCCTTATGTCCAAATCATACTCCTGTATTTTTGCAATCCATCTTCCTCTTTTACCTTCGCTATCCCCCTGAACAAGAATGTCTTGGACAGCTGCTGTGGGAACATATGCAGTAATGTGAGATTGAAAAAAATAGGTTCTAAAAGCTTTAAGGGACTTTACCAGGGCATATGCCTACTTTTCCAATATGTTATATTTTAATTCAGCATCATGCAGCACTTGACTGAAGAAAGCTATAGGCTGCTCATGTCCATCTTCATTTTTCTGCAAAAATACTCCAGCAATTGTATGGGGTGATGCAAATGAAAATACCATAAAAGAATTTGCATAATCTGGCCTAGCTAACACAGGGGCTTCAGAAAATGCCTGTTTTATCCTGGTGAATGCATCTCTAGACTCCTGGGACCATCTTACTTCATTATCCTTTTTCAACATACCAGTTATATGCCTAACTATCTCAGCATAGTTAGGAATAAACCTTCTCAGAAAATTAATTCGGCCTAAGAACACCTGTACTTCCTTCTTATTCCTGGGTAAAGGAATACTGTTTATTACTTCAACTCTCTTAGGGTCTATTTTCACACCATGTTTAGTTACAATGTGCCCTAAGATTTTTCCCTCATCTAATGCAAATAAAGATTTTTGAGGATTGAGGGATAGGCCATACCTTCTGCATTTTTCAAAAGTTATTCTTAAATGCTCAATATGCTCATCATCATCCTTTGAAAACACTATGATATCATCAAGATATACCACCAAAAACTTGTCCTGATCTCCAACAAAGGTTATGTCCATTGCTCGCTGAAAAGTAGCTCTTGCATTGATTAATCCAAATGGCATCCTGGCATACATAAATGTTCCCCATGGTGTAGCAAATGCAGTTTTCTTCTGATCCTCTGGGAAAACAGCTATCTGATTATAGCCATAAAACCATCCATCATTGAAATTCTGGATGCTCCTACCACTTTCTGCAGGATGTGGTCCATTTTAGGCAGTGGATAATTATCCTTTAGAGATGCTCTATTTAAATTCCTGAAATCCACACACAGCCTTACTTCTCCATTTTTCTTCCGAACAGGAACAAGGTTTGCTACCCATTCTGAGTATCTCAATGGCACAATTATTTTGGCCTTCAGTAGCTTCTTGATTTCTTTTTCGATAGAGGGAAGCAGCAAAGGATTTATCTGTCTGAGCTTCTGCTTATAAGGCTTTGCATCTTCCCTCAAAGGAATTTTATGCTATATTATATTAACATCAAAAGTTTTTAGGTCCTGATAGGACCAAGCAAATACATCCTTATAAGATTGAAACAACTTCAAATATTTTTCTTTATATTCTTCTGGGACTCTTTTGGATAATTTTACGATTTTGGGATCGGCATAAGTACCCAGATTTAAATCTTCCACTTGATTTTCTTCTACCACTTTGTTTGGCTGTAATGGGATATAATCTTTGTTAAATAATCTTTCTAGAGGCACCAGACCCCTCGGTATAACATTTCCTTTCAGTTGCAGCACTCTATTACTTGCTATCTTCTCTTCCCATTTGTTTTCTGCAATATTTTCAGTTTCCTCTTCTTCATTATCATCAATCTCCATATTAGAGAATTCTCCCACTGTCTCCATGAATCTCTTCATCTGTTCATCATCTTCGAATATTTGCCAATGTTTAATATTATCTGGGATAGATGGCCTGTAACGTACCTCCACTTCATATCTTAAAAGTGGATTCTGAGGAGGACGAAATGTACTGGCAACTACATCAAGAGAGTCTGCTATTCTGTTTTTCTCCCGGGGCATGAACTGTATGTTAAATGCTGAGAAGAAATTCTCCACCATGTCCCAGACTTCATTTCTGTAAGCTCTCAGCCGTGGATGCTTGGTTTGGCATTGATTTCTGATCTTCCTTACCACCAGCTCAGAGTCTCCCATGACTTTTAAACTTTGGATGCCCATGTTTCTAGCTGTTTGTAGTCCCAATAAAAGTGCTTCATATTCGGCTACGTTATTGGTAGCCTCATATTCCAATTTAAAGGACAGTGGCACCCATTTTCCTGTATGAGAGATCAATAACACCCCAGCTCCATTTCCTTCTCTTGAATTTGCTCCATCAAAATGCAAAGTCCAAATTTCTGATTCCTGATCTTCTTTAGGCTGCTCAGTTTGGATTTGACCAAAAAGGGGCTCATGGGCATAATTTAGATTTTCTTCTAACATCAAACATGAGAAGTCTCCCTCTTTGTTATACACTAGGGAATTCTCTGAGCAGTCAGCCTTAGTTACCATTTTAACAAATCTAGTCTCCCTGTATAACCTCCTCTCTTGGCCTCCAAAGACTGGGACAGTAGCATATGTTAAATCCAATTTGATTGACCCACCAATTTTTGTACCCCAGGACCTTGACAGCAGCATGCCAAAGCGGGCTGGGATATCAGCAACCACAATGTCCATGACCACACTCTTTGCTGGAATTTGGGCCAAATTGACCACTAAGTCTTTAATCATTCCCAAGCATTTAACCCTTTTAGAATCAAATGAATATAGGTCTTTGTATGGTCTTGTAATTTGCAGTCCTAGTTGTTCCATGACAGACAGAGGCATAAGATTATGGGAAGCCCCAGAATCTAACATACAATTGTGTAACAGCAGGTCATGAATAACTAAAGACACATAAAAAGGAGGAGTAGAAGGGTCTATCTCCTCGACATGTGGGCCAAAGACCACCATGGGTCTTTCTTCTTGAAGGTTTAAACTATCAGGCACAATTGGTATTTCAGGAGGAAGCATGAAGGAAGTAACTTGAGACTGATATACAGGCTGTTTTAATAATTCGGTCAGGGGGACTGGAATCTTAATTTTCTCAAGTTCTTTTTGCAGATTGAAAGCAGGTGGGGGCTTTTCTATTACAACTTCCTTTGACTCTTTATTTTCAGCTGAAGGTTTAATTTCTTTTGACACTAACTCGGCATTAGGAGGACTGACTATTTTTGAATAAGAAGGAATCTGATCATTGGGATGCCAGGAAGCATTTAGAGGACTCTTACCTTTTTCTATGTTTCTCTTTGTTGCTGATTCCTTCTGAGCAGGTGCTTCTCTCTGAGGTGACTCCTCCTCTTGTTCTTGAGTGCGGGTCATCTTCCTTGAAGATCTGAGATCATATTTTACATTAAATTGTTCTTGCATGAAATCAGCAAATTGCTTACAATAATGGTCAATCTCTGCTTCTTCTTCTTCGTCTTGCAATGGACATTCTATATCATCATTATTTGAAAAGGCCAGATTTGAATCTTCTAGTTGATAAGTGGCATCTTCAGTGGAGTCATCTACTGGACCTTCCAAGTACAATGGATGTGGTACTTGGTCTGGTTGTTCCTTTGTTTCTCTCGGCAATATCTGCAATGGTGGTCTTTTATACTGGGGATTGTATCCTCTATTTGGAGCATTATAGAAATTCTTGGGAGCTGAATTTTTAGCTTCCAACTCAAGCTTGACCATCTTCTTTATCATTTTGCTTATCTCATCCATTTTATCTGAATCCTTTTCCTGATTAGAGGTGGAAACCTCTTCTTTACCTCTCCTCCTAGTATCTTGTTCAATTTTTCCCTTCAATTTCCCAGTGGAGGCAAAGTTTGCTTCCAACTCCAGAGCATCTTACTGAGCATCATCTAACGTTGCAGGTTTTCTTTCTCTCAATGAGAATCCAAAGTCAAAATCAAAGGCTGCTATAAAAATTATCTTAGCAGCGGCTTCGTGGGGCTTCATTTCAGGAGGCAGGCTCAAATATAACTTGTTGAATATTTTAATAAACTCTGATACTCCCTCATTATGTTTCTTCTTCGTAGTATTAAACTCAGTAAGACACATTCCATGATCTTTCTTTTCCCCCCATTTTCTGAGAAAATTATTCTCCATGACATCCCAGGTGGTCACAGAACGGTTTCCCATTGTTTTGAACCATTTTCTGGCTTCACCCTCCAAAGATTGTACAAATAATCTTAAGACCACATCCAAATGTTCAACATTTAATTTTTCTGCAAAAGAGCAGAAATTCTCAAGATGTTTCTAAGCATCAATTTCATTTTCACCATTGAATCTAGGCAGAATCTTCAAGTAATCCTGTGGCATATCATTTAGCACTTGGGGTAAGGCCAGTGGAGCATATTTGTTCAATAGAAAAGCGGGAACATTAGCCATTGGAGGATGTGGGGGTTGTGCAACAGTCTGAGATACAAATGAAGGAAGAGGAGTAGGAGGAAGTGGAGTATGTATAACAATGGGGATGTATTGTATGGAATCCTGAGGCGTAGTTGGGAATAGTTCACGGTTAACAGCAGCTATTTCTGTGACTTCTTTAATTTCCTCAGCCTCGGGAGTAGGATGGGAATCTTCTTCAATCCAGGCACTTCCTCTACGTGGAGTTTCTGAGTAAAACTCGGGATTTTCTGTTCTGATTTCTTGAGAAGAAGAGGGCGGATAATCTTCAACGGAATATTCAGGGCTTTCAGCACGAACTGATTTCCTCTCCTTCCAAACTCTTTTATGAATAATCTTCTCTGGGTCAGACACGTAAGGTGTATTTAACTGAGATGTATCTGACCTCAAATGTGGCTTACGAGGAGCCAGGACTACCAATAAATTTATCAAATGAAGAACAGTGGAGTCACCAAGGTGAGAGATTCGCAACTCTTCAACTCTCTGTGCTCACCTGATTAGAGAGTGAAAACAATTTGTCGAGGCCCAGGGAAACTGATATTCTTAAATTCGATCCCCGGCAACGGTGCCAGAAAGATGTTGTGGACAATTTTGTCACCCCTAGAGACAGTCTAGAGTTTCCATAGACCAGTTCCTAGGACATCTTAATATAGCAAGGAGCTCATCATATAGCTTGGGTTGTCAATCCAAAAGCTCACTTACTATCTCTTGTTGAACAAGGAAATTAGTTCAAATGGGACCAATCTCTCTCAGAAGCTGATACAAAGATAATAATAGTGTAGGAACATCATGCAAAACTCCAATATAAAGGCATCAGACAGTTAAGAGACAGCTTATTGTAAAGAGGGCCAGTTCAAATAATATGCCACAGAAATCAAATATCAGAAAGTGGATGCAGTGAAGAAACATAAAGAAGATATTAGCTAACAGGAGACTGATACCCAAATACACAACAGAATCACATATGGGCTTATTTAACTAAGAATCCATACATGACAATGGCGTTTTAAAAGCACCCTCCTCAAGTAACTAATATAGCAGAAAATATGGATGAGATGAACATGGAACAGTATATCACGACTAGGCCTATTTAAAGCGCTTGACTAACCCCAGTATGGGCATCAACTAGGATGAATCCTTACTCAAGATTAGTGAGCCACTCGCATTCTAGAGCATGATACAAGAAGATAAATAACATGAAATGAGATATTGTATAAACACATATGAGAAAATTACATACTATGAGATACCAAAGACCAGAATCCTCATTACAGTTATAACTCCTCCTCACTGACACCCTACGGGCTCTGAACCTTCATACAAAAGTGCTACAAAATGTATACAAAAGCCTTTTCACTGCACAGTTTGCTGATAGAAATCTGGAACCCCTACAATGTTTTTCTTTCTAGTTTTTATAGAGGAAAGAGAAAACTCTAGAGAATGAGGTAGGTGATATACATTTAATGGTCTTATTTAAACAAAATGGCAGAAAACATTCGCGCCCATGCTGTGAATGACTAACTATAAATGACTGTACTTTACAATTTACCTCTAGAAATAAATGCTGAGGATGAAAATCTCCTCATGAACAAGACACAAATAATAAAATATACAATGTTCTGCCTTTTGCGGAAAGAGGAAAAATCTGCTGCCATAAAACCCTGAGGTTGCTTGCAAGAATAAATGAACTGGGAAGAAGATCTCTTCAGAGACACGGCATAAGATAAAATCTTCATGAACCTTCTGTACTTTCCTGAGAAGAAAATCAGCTGAAATATAATCTGTGGGGTATGATTTTTAATGTATTGTACCCTCGGCTTGATCTAGAAAATCTCTGGTTCGATACCCTTGTCTTTTAACACCAGATATGAGCTCATAATCTTCAATGAGGTTGTTGAAATCTTTAATTATTTGCTGATGTTCTTTGCAGGAACATTTATATCCCCATACGCTAACCGACATCTTTAAATTGTCCTTGGAGAGTTCGAAAGATTTTAAATCCTGCTCCTGCGATGGATGTCTTATAATGGCGGCTTTCAGGACCTTTCTTCATAATGACAACTTCAATTGAATTGCCTTCTGAGATGCTCTATCGCTGCAGCCAATAATGTGAACTAAAACATCTTTCCGTTTGTTGAAACCCTACAAAATCCACCAATAAATTAGAAAAACCAGGTACAAGTGTGATGGACGGGGAGGTGTCGACGATAATGGTGGTGAGGACATGGCTGACTGATAAGAACGTGCAGGGTGGTGAGGAAAATACGATGGAGGCTTTGATAAACGGATGGAATGTAAACTTTCTGCGTAGAACAGTTTAAACCTGATGAATTAAAACGACGAATATGAATGAAAACATATGTATATATATACGGTAGGGGAAAACACCATGGACACGCGGGAGTATGAGACGTGGACGATAGTATGACAAATGTCGATGAAAAGGGTGACATGGAGGTGTATAGTCAACAGGCGGAGGAGAACGAGTCCTGGGCCGTTAGATCATGAGATCGGATCAACGGCTCAAAGGCGCGGGAGCGATACGACAGTGGGCCACGGGACATACAGACACGGGATAACACGCGAGCAGCTTTGGAGGTTATCCGCCGTTGGATGAAGGTCGACAGATCCAACGACGCGGGTGAATTCCGCTGCCCGACCATTAACCAACCTTTAACGCGCGAAAAAGTGGTTTTTAACGCCGTACTCAGGGACACGTGGCATGCGATTTGTGGAATCGCTGGCATTTGGTTGAAAACCGCCGGCTCGGTGGAGGTGGTGCGGAATTAACCGCTGGTTTTGGCAATGTGTACGGGTGCAGGGACCACCACATAAAACAATTGCCGCTCTGTCGATTGGCTTTGGATTTGACGGTTACAGTTGTGCCTGAAATGTAAAGCGACAAGCTCCCTTTTGACTTAGCGTATGGTTTCGAGCCCGAGTCACATGGTAACCAAAACAGGGAGGGCTAAGATCTTAGGACTAGGCCCGATAAACTTTAAATCATGGGTTTTAACCTTGGCACAGTGTATTTTATGAGCGGAAAAGGTAACCATAGACAAAATATGGAGGTCTGTGGCTGTGAAAGATGTTTTAAATAGATCCAAAGGGACTCGGTGACCAAAATTTAGATAGGGGGGGGCTGATATGCACAACATCGGCTCCATCTGGGGACGGCATGTTCATCCTTGGGCATGTCGAGAACACGCAGACCACTGAACATTTCTGTATGTACATTATGTCTTTCAATTCCTCTGCGTTTCTTCTTATAATTTGCCAACATCCTTTCTTTATAAAAATAAAAGCTAAAACAAATTATGTACAATATAATACAACAGGCATTCCCAACCCGGATCAGAATTGAAAGTATGGCTTGAGGAATTGGCCATTCACAGGGGCATCCAGCAGATCACCCTGTAGGTTTTCTAACATGAAAGTATTGTTTCCTCCTTGATTCACAATTTTGAATGGGCCAAACCACAATGGGTCAAATTTAGTATGCTTGCCTTTCTTTGCTCTTCGAACGTCCCATCTAAGAACCAGGTCTCCAATTTGGAATTTCCTGTCTTTCGCATGCCGATCAAATACATTCTTCATTTTCTCCTGATATTCTATCAATCTCTAATTTACCTGGTTCCGTGTTTCCTCTAATTCGACCAATTGATTGATTCTTCTGACCATGTCATCTGGTTCTTCCTGGCTTTCCAGCATAAAATGTGCTACCGGTAATGCCAATTGCATAGGAAACACAGCTGCTCGCCCATACACCAGCTCATAGGGAGATTTCCCTATTGCTCTCTTGCTGGTTATCCTATTTTCCCATAGAGAAAATTTTAATTGGGAGTCCCAATTCTTCTGATTCTCATTTATTGTTTTCTTCAGGGCCCTCACCAGGGTTTTATTAGAAGACTCTGCTAAGCCATTTCCCTGGGGATAGTAAGTTGTGGAGTGAGTCAATACGATGTTATACTGTTGGCAGAAATTTACAAATCTGGCAGACTTGAAAGCCTGTGCATTGTCAGTTACAATCCTAGCAGGACAACCAAACCTGGGTATGATATTTTCCTCCATAAACTTGATTATCACAACATCTGTAGCATTTCTTGTAGTTATGGCTTCCACCCATTTTGTGAAATAATCTGTGGCTGTTAGTATCCATTTATATTGGCCACTTGATGGGGGATGTATCTCTCCTATAAAATCTAATCCCCATTTCTGAAATGGTTCATTTACATGAATATGAATCAAGGGTAGAGCTGCTAATTTCTGTCTTTCTGCAAATCTTTGGCACTTGTCACATGCTCTGACCCAAGCAAAAGCATCTGTAAATAAGTTTGGCCAGTAGAAACCAGCCTTTAGAATCTTATGAGCTGTAGCCCTCCAGCTGTAATGTCCTCCACATATTCCCTCATGAAATTCTGTCATTATATTCTCCACTTCATTTTCCGTGAGGCACAGTAGTAATAAACCTGAAGGGTCTCTCCAATATAGCTGTCCATTAGCAATTATGTATTTCTGGGATTTCATTCTTACAGCTCTGTATTTTATCTTGTCACAACTTGGAGGACAGCTAAGTGTTAAAAGATATTCAGCTATTTCTTTATACCAAGGACTAGTGAGATATTTCATGTGTACCTTTTGGGTAGCCATCTCTAGTCCTAGTTGTTCTTCTCCTTTCTCAGATTCTTCATTTTCTATCATGGATAAATTAATGCCCAAGGCTTGATGATTTGATTTAGATAACATCTTAGCAAGTCCCTGTCCTTTTATCAGCTTAGTAGGCCTTATGTCTAAATCATACTCTTGTATTTTTGCAATCCATCTTCCTCTTTTACCTTCGCTATCCCCCTGAACAAGAATGTCTTTGACAGCTGCTGTGGGAACATATGCAGTAATGTGAGATTGCAAAACATAGGTTCTAAAAGCTTTAAGGGACTTGACCAAGGCATATGCCTGCTTCTCCAATATTTTATATTTTAATTCAGCATCATGCAGTACTCGACTGAAGAAAGCTATAGGCTGCTCATATCCATCTTCATTTCTCTGCAACAATACTCCAGCAATTGTATGGGGTGAAGCAAATGAAAATATCATAAATGGTTTTGTATAATCTGGCCCAGCTAGCACGGGAGCTTTAGAAAATGCCTGTTTTATTCTGGTGAATGCGTCTCTAGACTCCTGGGACCATTTTACTTCATTATCCTTTTTCAACATATCAGTTATATGCCTAACTATCTTAGCATAGTTAGGAATAAACCTTCTTAGAAAATTGATTCGTCCTAAAAACACCTGCACTTCCTTCTTATTCCTAGGTAAAGGAATACTGCTTATGACTTCAACTCTCTTAGGGTCTATTTTCACACCATCTTTAGTTACAATGTGCCCTAAGAGTTTTCCCTCATCTAATGCAAATAAAGATTTTTGAGGATTGAGGGATAGGCCACACCTTCTGCATTTTTCAAAAGTTTTTCTTAAATGCTCAATATGTTCTTCATCATTCTTTGAAAACACTGTGATATCATCAAGATATACCACCAAAAACTTGTCCTGCTCTCCAAAAAAGGCTATGTCCATTTCCCTCTGAAAAGTAGCTCCTGCATTAATTAATCCAAATGGCATTCTAGCATACATAAATGTTCCCCACGGTGTAGTAAATGCAGTTTTCTTCTGGTCTTCTAGGAACACAACCACCTGATTATAACCAGAAAATCCATCCATCATTGACATTCTGGATGCTCCCACCACTTTCTGCAGGATGTGGTCCATCTTAGGCAGTGGATAATTATCTTTTAGAGATGCTCTGTTTAAATTCCTGAAATCCACACACAGCCTTATTTCTCCATTTTTCTTCCGAACAGGAACAAGGTTTGCTACCCATTCTGAGTATCTCAATGGCACAATTATTTTGGCCTTCAGTAACTTCTTGATTTCTTTTTCAATAGAGGGAAGCAGCAGAGGATTTATCTGTCTGAGCTTCTGCTTATAAGGCTTTGCATCTTCCCTCAAAGGAATTTTATGCTGCATTATATTAAGATCAAAAGTTTTAAGGTCCTGATAGGACCAAGCGAATACATCCTTATAAGATTGAAACAACTTCAAATATTTTTCTTTATATTCCTCTGGGACCTTTTTGGATAATTTTACAATTTTGGGATCAGCGTAAGTACCCAGATTTAAATCTTCCACTTGATTTTCTTCTACCACTTTGTTTGGCTGCAATGGGATATCATCTTTGTTAAATAATCTTTCTAGAGGCACCAGGCCTCTAGGTATAACATTTCCTTT
>CM076578.1:1314917679-1315105848 GCA_034641835.2 Pinus albicaulis | reverse complement strand
AGAAGTCAGGTCTCGCGAACAAGACCCAAGTTCAAGAGTTGTGGCCAACATATGGTCCCAGAATGAGAACACGCTGTGATTTTCACCTCAAGTTTAAGGCAGACAGGCTCACCTCGACAAGCGTGCAACCACATGCAAAAGGGGATGAGATTAATGGCAAGGAAAAAACCCGCAACTAATGAAGGGCAGTGTATCCATTACATATACCGAGTTATATACGCAAGATCACTTAATAAGCATTCAAACATTCACAAATAAAATTTTAAACCAGCATAAACCCATTACAAGCACATGAACATCTTATTGAGACAGCAACCTTCCATTGTATTAATCTCTTGACCAGACACATGATTACATGGCATTCTCTCTGATAGTGCACAAATCTGTTACAGATGGGTTTCAGAACAGAAAGGTAGAATAGAGACAGAAATATAGAAAGAACATGCACAGAATCCTAGTTGAGCTATGTCTGGGCATCTTTTCCTCGTCTCGAGCCTCAGAACCCTTCAAAGATTCATTACAACATTCGCCCTCACCCTTCTCCTTCTCAAACGGTGACCCACTGAGTCCACCCGCTTCAGCTTCTCCCAGCTTCTCTCCTGTCATCTACGTGTTCCACTTTCTGTCTTCTGCTGTGTATTTCCTTCATCTGCACTTGTCCCTATTCTTATCTTCCAACATTTTAGTGCTCTCATCACCTTGTAATTACACCAGAAGGCACAGCCGTTGTTTCTATGTGTATTTATCTGCAATGTATGGCTTAAACAAAACAACGAAACAAGACTTCAAAATCGAACAAAACACACTTCAACAGCCTCACTAATTCCTGACTCGTCCATAGTCAATCACAACAACAAGCCACTTCATTGCCCCGCCTGCTTCGTGCTCGTTCGCCATGACTTCATCCTCGCGCCCTTCTCCTCATCCGTGCCCGCCGACGGGTTGTTCGGGAAACAAGGCCCCAACCCCGGGCCCACGCTCCGCTCGCATTCCCGCCAGGAAGGCCGCCACCGCCACGGCCATTCGCACAAGCAAGTCGGCTTCTCGGAGAGATCCGGTGGCGCGCATCGTTCATGGTCGCCGGCATCCCTGAACGTCGCGGGTGCTCGTCGCTTAGCATCCAGCTGGTGCATGGCGTCAGCATTGGCGCAAAGGGGTGGATGAATTTCCCGGAGGACGTGTTTGGCCGCAGCCGAGTCGGCCTAAGTCTGTTGCAGTTGAAGTTCGAGCTCGTCCGCCTGGGCGTAGAGCTGATCTAACCTTGCTAGGTCCGCGGTCGCCTGAATGTCTCGGGAAATTTGTTGCAGCTGGGCAGCGATAGGCTGCGTCTTGACAGTTAGCGCGAGTGAGCACTCCTGTAGACTTCGCAGAAGGGCAGAAGCCGCGGCTGCAGTGGAATGGAGAGTTGCCTGCATATTAACTACCTGCGTCTGCTTGGTAGTCACCTGTTCTGAATGGACACTGGGTGGATCTGGAAGGGTAGGTCGTGCGGCTAACGCCGCTTGGAGTTCCTCGTTCTCTCTGCAAACAACATGGAAAACAGTCCTGAGGTGGTGAGCCTGGAGTGCTATAATCGTCTGCCAGTGGCGTGGCGGGACATAATGAGCCCTCGCAAGGCCACACGCGGATAACGCCCCACCGCACACGGCGGACCGCTCCCCGAGCCGGGTCTTCTCCCGGGCCGGGGCCGCAACTGTTTCGTTCGGGGGCAGCGCCGTGATCCGATTACGCCGGCCGCCGCGCACACCGCCGCCGGCAGCCTTCCCAGACCCGCCCGGCCTTGAGGGCCGCCCGCCCACGATAGGCATACCGCACCGGACTCCACACCGCACTGCCGTGCCTGGCAGCCCTCGCTCCACCCATTCTCGCGAAGGTTGGTCACGGCCCGGGCCGCTTGAAGCTCTCAGAGACGGAGCCCGGCGTTCACGTCTGCAGCCCGGCAGTGGCCATCTCGAACTCCGGCCGGTCTTGCTGCGTGGTCTGCTCTGGGGAGGGGCAGCCGAATCAGCCCCACCGTTGGTTAACCTGGTAGATATAGCAGAGGGAGGATCCTGGGGCATGGCCACGGGGTCAACCGGTGGTACCACGGCTGCAGTACTGGAGGTGACTTCCACCCCGTGGTCGCCTCCGAAAAGTTCCTGGATAAGAGAATCTGACACAGTGGCTGATGAATTGGAGGGGTTGGAGGAAGTGGCATGTGGTCGGCCGGTGGGAGCGGTGGACGGAGTGAAAGAAGTGTGAGGGAGGCGAAGGTTGAGGAACTCTGACGGATCGATCAGAGGTTCCTCCGGCATCAAAGTCGTTGTGGGTGGAGTGGCTGGTGGATCATCGTCAGTAAGATCCACCACTGGATCTGTGACAGCAATGCGGGCCCTCTTGGATGGAGGTGGGTCTGATGAATCGGGTTCGGGGCCCAGTTCGCCCATTGGTGTGATGATAGGGGTGGCAGAGGTGAACAGGTTAGTGGGAATGGGAGAAATGAGGGGGGCGGTATTGGAGGGAACACGAGACCGACTGATATGAAATTCAGCAAAGGATGGAAATATAGGAGCACCACTTGAAGCAACTTGGGTGGCCACGTTAAGTCGTCGTACCTGGTCGTTGAGGTGCTCGATGATCGGGACCAGCGATTCGGGCAGGTCCGGTGCGGTCTCAGCTGCATCTTGTGGAGGTTCCGCCGCAACCTGTGAGGACCCCGCTGCGCCGGTCGCGGCAGGCCGCTGTGCTGGCAGCATCCGATCAAAGTTATAGCGGGTGATCCTGTCGTAGACGTGCTTAACGACCCCCGGCCACGCAGAAACCTCACGGTGAAAGGTGTCGTCATTCAGCTGGAACCGGAGGGGCGCCATGTGAAAGGTGGTGTCCGACACGCAAGTTGGCCGGAGGAAGGTGTGCCTGTGGCTGACCCCAAACCACACCTGCTCACTGTACTCGTCCAACAAGTGCCTAGGCACCCGTTGCTGGTTGGTCACCACATCTGTCATCATCCCGTACCATGCCCGAAACGCCTCCGCGTTCACCTGTTTGGTGCTGGGATCCATGGACACCTGCCAGGGGGTGTATTTCATCGCAAGAGGCTGGCTTATGGTCGTCTCTGCCGGCACCTGGATAGGAGGAAGGTGCCATTTCCACATGGCGAAGGCTAAGATCAAGTAGCCGTAAATGAAACTGGTGGTACGCTTGTAGTTCTCTTCGCAGGCCGCGAAGAGTTCTTTCAGCACAAAAGAGCACCAATTCAACCTGGCACCCTAGATGCAGTGCTCCGCAATGGAGATTGTATCCAGGGTGCACTCTCCCTTCGTATAGTGCCGCATCGTCTTGCTAGCGATAAGGTAGCAAGCGAACCGAATTTCTGGTTTATTGATCAAATCAATTTTGGCACCTTTGCCCCCCCGGCGAGTGCCATACTTGGTGTACAGGTCTGAGTCACCCGACTTTCAGGCGCGCTTGGAGGATTTCTGGCCGGCAGCAGAGACATCCGCGCCATTCTGAGATAGTCCTGTAAGTCGATGAATGTCTTCGGCATGAATTGGAATTTCCTCATTGAGCCACAGGGACCCGTTTTGTATCCGACTGAGGAGGAACCGGGTGCATTGCAGGGCCGGTCCCGTAGTTCCAAAAACCGGAAGAGTCCTCAAATTCATCAAGGACGACTATTGTAGGCCCCTGAATTCTGGTTGCATCCAGCTGTTGGAGCTGCTTCCTGGCGTGTAATGATGCTCCATGTAGGTCTGCCAATGGAGGTGGGGAAATTCAGCTGGGTCGGACAGGTTGGCATCCATACATGTTGAATTGTCATACTTGCCAACTAGCGACTCTACGCGGTGGATTCGGCTGTCCAACACTGGTTCAGGGACGGATAAGAGAGCCCTCGGCATCTTGGCGCGGCGCTGGTAAACTTGGAGGATTCTTCTGAAGTGTCCTTCTGGGTGCGGTGCGCTTTCAGGCTGCAACTGCTCTGGAGTCGCTGCAATTTCCAAATTGAACTGGTCTATCATTCTCGAGCGAGTGGTCTCCATGCAAGTTATGGCATTCCCTGGCACGAGCGGAGTTGATGAGACTCCATAACGGCAATTAATTCTTGATATCCTTCGAGCCTGCGATAATCGTGCGATCAATCGCATGCCTGTATGTAATCTTACAATTGCTAACAGCGTCATGGGAAGATGGGCGGACGCGATGGCTGAGGGAACTGCGGGTGATGGAAAATGATTACGGTACGATTACTGTCTACTTATGGTAATTTATGATGCAAATCTGAGTGATCCTACGGACTGACAAAAGGACTGACAGAAATGACCTGGACTGACACTGGCACGGGGATGGATCCTACGCGAACGACACGCTGGACTGGCACTGTGACACGCTGGACTGGTCCGCCCCGACCACAGTCGGTTGCAGTGAGGTACCCGCAACTGACCAGTTATTTGACAGACTGCCTATGAACGGAAAAGACTCCCTACGCTCATCCCGGTTGCGGGAGAGTTATTCGACTAAACTATTCTACGGGTTCTCTCAGTTGCGAGAGTTATTGATGAAAAGTGAAAGGTACCTACTCCTGGTAGGGTTTCAAGCGTGCGCCATTCACCCACCCAGGGAGAACTGTACCGTCCAGCTGTGCCAACCAAACGGCTCCTGAGTCGCGGATCTCGATGACAAAGTAGGGTCCCAACCAGTGCATCTGGAGCTTGCCTGGAAACTTCTGGAACCGGCTATCATATAAGAGAACTTTGCCGCCAACTTGGAAGGCTTTGGTTTTGATGTGGCAGTCGTGCCACGCTTTCTGCCTGGCCTTCTGAACCTTCTGGTGGAATTCCGCCAGGAATCGGGCCTCATCCAGCTCCTGTAGCTCCTGGAGGCATTCCCGAAGTGACTCCTCTTCTGAGAACTGAAGAGACGTTGCGATCAAAAGACTGGGTACAGTGAACTCGGCGGGAATCATAGCTTCTCAGCCATACACCAGCTGGAATGGTTTCTGGTTGGTCAAACGCTTCACCGTGGTTCGGTAGGCCCACAATGCCACTGGGAGACGCTCGTCCCAATCGTCGCGCTGAGCATTGCAAATTTTAGTCAAGCCCATTTCGAGAATCTTGTTGAACGCTTCCATAGTACCATTGGCCTACGGGTGGTATGGGCTGCTTTTATGATGTTGAATCATAAATGTGTCCAGTAGTGACTTGACCGTGGCATTAATGAAATGCGTACCCTGATCGCTGGTCAAGCTCCATGGGCAGACAAAGCGGCTGAT
This sequence comes from Pinus albicaulis, assembly GCA_034641835.2. Lineage (NCBI taxonomy): Eukaryota > Viridiplantae > Streptophyta > Pinopsida > Pinales > Pinaceae > Pinus > Pinus albicaulis. The sequence goes on along the minus strand of CM076578.1, from coordinate 1,315,100,600 downwards.
GATGTGTTCAAAAATGAACCGGGCAGCGGTCTCTGCCGAGCAGTCACGTACCGCTGCTGCCTCAGCCCACCGTGTGAGGTAATCCGTTGCGGTAATGATGTACCGGGCCTTGGAATGTCGAGCGATTGGTGCGATGGGGCCTACGAACTCAACAGCCCACTTTTCAAACGGCCGCAACACATGCACTGGGTGTAGCGGAAGCTCGTCCCGGTGCGAAGGCCTTCCCGTCCGCTGGCAAACATCGCAACGCTTCACATAGGCCTTACAGTCAGCATGTACCGTCGGCCACCACAGGCCAGCTTGGAGCACCTTCCTTGCGGTGGGTTTCGCACCCACATGCCCTCTCGCAACACCACTGTGACATTCCCACATCACTGCTTCCCGTTCGTGGTCGAGAACACACCTGCGCAACACCTCATCAAGGCCCAGTTTGTACAGCTGCCCCGCGATCAATTGGTAGTCGGCCGCCCAGACAACCAGGTGGCGTTTCTGAAGCGGGGTGTAATCCCGAGGGCATTGTCCCGTGGTCAGATAAGTGGCAATGTCAGCCAGATAATCTGGTACTGCTTCAACTTGGAAGAGGTCAGCATCTGGTAGCTGATCGTCCAACGAGCCTTCATTCTCTCCCGTCTCCAACCTGGATAAATGATCGGGACCAACATTCAACCTGCCAGGCTTGACAATCACCTCAAACGTGAATTCCTGGAAAAGTAGAAGCCAGCGACAGATCCGTCCTTCCAACACAGGCTTATTCACCAGATACTTCAATGCAGAATGGTCCGTGAAGAATGTGAATTTTCCGCCCAGAAGATAGTGGCGGAACTTCTGGAGAGAGTACACCATCGCCAACGCCTCCTGCTCAGTCGTGGTGTAATTCTTCTCCGCATTCGACAACCGGCGGCTGGCGAAGTATACGGGGTGGTCAACTGTCGTCTCCCCGGGTTGCGCCAATACAGCCCCGAGTGCAATACCGGACGCATCAATATGCACATGGAACTGCTTATCCCAGTCGGGATGAATAATTATGGGTGCCGTCGCCAACTTCTCCTTCAAGGTGTCAAGTGCCTTCCTACACTCCGCTGTCCACTGGAACACCTCTGACTTCCGCAACAGTTATTCCAAAGGGGCCGTAATCTTTGCGTAGTTGCGAATAAACCGCCTGTAATATCCTGTGTGCCTGAGCAGTGCCCGCAACTGCTTCATTGCCTCAGGGGCTTCCATGTGAACGATGACCGCGACCTTGGTGGGATCAACGTAGACCCCTTGCTTGCACACCACGTGGCCTAAGAGTGTGCTGAATGGAACTGCAAAAATACATTTCTTCAAGTTCAAGGAAATCTGCAGCTGACGACACCGGTCAAACATAATACGCAACAGAGAGGCGTGTTTCTTCAACAGGCTGTAGACGGTCCAGTCGTCCATGTAGACCTCCAAAAACTTGTGAATGTACTCCCGGAAAGCTGCAATGACAATCTGGGAAAACACAGCTGGTGCGTTCTTCAGACCAAACAGCATAACGTGGTATGCGAATGATCCCCACTCAGTGGTGAATGTCGTCTTTGCTTTGTCTTCCTTGGCAATGCGCACCTGATGGTAACCCGAAAACCCATCAGTGAATGAATAAGCTTCGTTTCCCGCAACGTGATCTAGGACTTCATCGCTGAAAGGAGTGGGAAACGGGTCGTGGATGCAGGCATTGTTCAGGCTCCGGTAATCTACACAGACACGGATCTCCGCTTTGTCCTTCTTGTTCTGGATGACAATGGGACTCACCCACTCGGCTTCTTCTACTGGAAAGATGAGACCTGCAGCCAACATCTTGTCAATCTCCATCTTGACCTTCTCTTTGATACGTGGGTTCAACCGGTAGGGTCGGTGCTTCACCGGCCTGGCCCCCGGTTTCAACGCGATGCGCATTTCACCCAGATCCCCCTTGATCCCCTTCAGGTCCGCAACCGAAGACGGGAACAAATCTTCGTATTCCCGGAGGAGGCTGAAAATTTCTTTTGTTGTCTCCTCGTCCCAGTAATCTCCCACCGTTGCGAGCTTGGGTCTCTCGTCTATTCCAATGTTCAGCTTCTTTGTCTTTAGGGGCTGTAAATGGACTCCTTCAGTCGTCGGCTCTTCACTGATGCTCCGCTCGCCTTCCCTTTCGTCAAAATAGAGATGCCTGAGGTCCTCCAGACTATCGTCATCCGGATCGCCGTCAATCCGGTGGCAAACCAACTCGCGCCTGACCTTAGGTTGTGACACCACCGGACCCCCATTAGGCTCGGGATGGTGGAAAAACAAGACCTCCTTGACTGCCTGTAGGGCCTGAGACTCCTGCGCCGTCTCCCCTTCGAACAAGAAGCACCGCACGAACTTGTCCGCGACTGCCTGCCAAGAGCAAGTTCCCCGTTTCCGCTCTTCCTCCAGGTACCAGGCCTGGGGAATTGTACCCAGGGAGTGGATAAACCTGTGGACCCACAACTCCTCAGGGTACCATTTGCTATGCCACTGTTCCTCACAGGTCCACAAATGGTGCTGCGGGTCGGAAGTTCCATGATACTTAAGCGTGCTGCAAGGGCCTTCGTCCTCTTTAAAGCGTGCCTGCAGAGCACCCGCCACGCACTCCCATCGCAACAGAGTGTTGCGGTGATTTTTCCACCACCGTGCCGACGTTGACTGCAAGGCCACATCCAAAAGTGGCATCCGGCTTTCAGTTGGGACCATGTCTTCCACCTTGGTAATAAAAGTATTGACTGCCCGCATGTTTGACAAGGTGGGATATCCGCGGATCTCAGTCCCTACCCACCGGACTTGGGCAATGGAAGCACATCTCCGCGTGGTGGTCTCATACCCCCCTTGCTGCCAGTCTTCCCAAGCGAGTTCGGATCCGAGCTCCGAGCTCTGCACACTCCGCCAACTGACAGAGCCAGTCGCGGTCGGGTTAATATAATCGTCCCGCTTTCCTGCAGTCATCTGATAGAGATGGTCCATCATCTGAGCATCCTCCCGATTGTCCACCGTCTCTGTATATCGCGGGCCCTGATACGGGTCGAGACGCTGGGTGACCCATACCTCCCCATCCTCAAAGATCATCAACTCCTTCTTAAGGTCGATGATGGCGTAATTCTCAAAAGCCCAATCAATGCCGAGTAAGGCAGGATAGGGATCCTTGTCGCCCATGATATCAATAACCTCAAAATCGGTGTATGTCTTCACCCCCGCAACATCGACCTCGACACCCTCGAGCCGGCCGATTGGCAGAATGCAGTACTGGTTCGCCATCCTGAGTTGGATTGGTGAGTAGGCTAGCCGTGGCCTTCCAAGAGCCTCCCATGTCTTCCGTGGCAGAATGTTGACGTCGGACCCTAAGTCCAACATGGTGTCGCTGATTTGGAATCCCGCGACCTGCGTGTTAAGCCGGAATTCTTTGCCTGTTCGTTGCTTGTTCCGCTTGACGCGCTGCACGTATTGAGGGCCAGCGTCCGCCGGATCTCTAAGTTCTGTGCGCCCCTGCAGTGCTCCGTCCAAAGCATGCTTGAGCTGCTGTCGCAGCTCAGCGCTGTCAACAATCCTGAGGAATATCCAGAGCCAATCCTCGACCACAGTACCTGCGACGTTCTGCGCACCAGATTCCGGCAGCATGGGCTCCTCCAAACCTCCCTCGTTCCGCAACTGGGCGAACGCCTCAACTGCCTCCTAGAAATACTTCTTCTGGACTTCGGGCCTGATCAACTTCTTCGGGGATTCCGGCCGAATCACTCGTGCCGGCTCCTTCCCGTGGGCATCCTTTCCAGTCTTCTTTCCGCCCCTCGTCACGATCGCGACGTTCTTCATGTCGGGGGTTGCGGCCCCTTGCGGCTCTGAGTTTATCAGATTCGCTCCCCTCTGCCTCGCCCGTTCTTCCCACTTCTTGATGAGCTCCGGACAGTCTTCTGTAGCGTGGGCGTTGACCCGGCACTGGGAACACCAGGGTCGTCGCGGAAGGGGACATTCTCGAGCCACATGACCCTCCTGGTCACAGTTGTAACATTTTACCGGACCGCGTCCGCCTGTGCGGCCTCCCCGCATGCCTCCGCCACCTCTTCCCCTTGGAGCCTCGTTCACCTTGTACGAGGGACGATCTAGTCGATCCGCAATCCGCAAGTGCGTAAAGCGCCCTGCACTGCTCAGTGTTGTGAGTCGTGGACACACGAAATTCGCAGTATACATTATTCGGGACCGTGGAGTACTTCTGTAATATCGGGCACATCCGAGGAGGATGCCCTAGCGTCCGGCAAATCTCGCAGTACTCGGTGGTGGAGGAACCCAGTTGCGGTGGGAACCCTGCGTAAGTCTGTTGCGGCTGGTAGACTCCCTGCGGGTTCATCGCCGCGCCCCCCTGGATTGCTGCGACCGAGGGTCCTGCTCCTGCGCCGCGCAACCGAGGACACTCGGTTGCTACGTGGCCCTCGACCAGGCAATGAGTACACCAAACATTCGGTCGTGCTGGTCTCACTGGCTGAAGCTCCTTGAGCTTTTCAGTCAAGCTGGAAATCTGGTGTTGCAACCCTATCAAAGAAGGATCTTGCGGGGCCGCCCCCCCCCGATATTCCTGGGGGTAGCCCGCCATGGCTTCAATCTTCATGGCCTGCTCCAAAGCGTCCTACAGGTTATCAATCTTCTGCTGAGTGAGGGGGGTTTGTGTCAAGGGGAGCAGAGCCTTGATGAACCAGTCCCTCTGGTGGTTTGGATCGATCGGGTAGCTAAGTTTCCCGATCGCGTCCTTGAATCGCCGCATCAACTCCCACGCGGTCTCACCTTCCTTCTGCTTAATTTCCCACAGCTCTGACAGGCCCTGCTGGTCTGTCTGGGGAAGCTTGAATTCGCGGACAAAATCCCGCTTCACGTCCGCGATTACGGGGTTAGGATGAGCCTCAAACCACTTGATAAACCATCGTAGAGCCCTCTCTCTGAGCGTGGTTTGGAATTCTATTAACTTCCCTGCATCTGGCATCTGGCGAGCCCTCCAGATGGCTTCACACAGGTACCAGTGTTGCTCTACATCATCATTGCCTCGGCCAGAGAACTCTGGATACCGGGTGAAAGATCCATCCATGTGTACTTGCGGAGAATTGACCAGGATAAAGCCTCCAGGTCCTGGTTGCGTAACGGTCCCACTAGGAAAAATACCACTACTAGTAACGCTCCTGTTACCGAACGTTACTGACACTGATGAACTATTGTATGACCGACTCAATGCTTGTAACTGAATAAAAAGATTACTTAAAGGTTGATACAGTACCAGGGGAAGGTCAGGATCCTGGCCATGCAGAAGGTGAGAAGTAGGGCTGCCTGGAGGGGTGGGTGCCATCTGATCTTGAAACATCCGCTGCATCACGCCGTGCCATTCATCATCGAAACTCTCTTCGGGCTGCATCTTTCCGTTATCTTCGCTAGTCACAATCTCTCTTTCTCGCGTCGCTGGGCTCCCATGCACCCATTGCACTTCCACTGTTGTCCCGTTTTCTTCCCAGGTATCCAAACCCATAATTCCTGTCCTCTGAGGCACCTCCTTCTGATTTTTCCTCTCGATCTCTCTTTTCTTCAAATCTCGCATTACCCTTCTTTGCCACCTATCGGCGATCTGTGCCCGCCGATGCGCACGTCGCTCCTGCAACTTGCATGCGGCCTCAACATCCATTCCCCACCCCCCACTTTCACATTCTACACAGCATCGGTTCCCTCAACCCTTCCCCCAGCATGGGAGGTTTACGCTTCCATACTCATTTTGTGGAATTCAATCAACCCTTCGTCCACCATTAGAGCTTTGACCCACAGCGGGATCTCCTTCAACAGCTTCCCTCTTAGCCCTGAGTGGAAAACAGCCTCGCCTTCGAGAAGGATTGATAGCACTCAACAGAAAAATCCACAGTGTATCCTTCCAACGTGGTCCTTACCCAGAAATCCACCGCGCGGGTTAGTTCAGTGTCTACCCGATGCAGTGCCATGTGATCCTCATGCGCCCACCTGCAGTTTATCTTCCGCAAGCCTTCTTGGGGCACCGTTGCTCGTAACCTCCGCAACCAATTGTAAAGGTCCGTAGGGAACCTTCCCCAGAAAATTTCGTACGTATCACTGGCTGAGTCAGAGAAAAGCACAAGCTCCTTGATCGCCGCCTCCTTTTTCTTGGTTAGCTCTGCTTGCTGAGCAATGAACTGGTCAAGATGATCATCCCACCATCGCCGTATCGCTCCTTCAAAAATCCTCGATACCATGATCTAGATCCCCTCAGAACATGCAGGTCCCAGCAACGGAACCATTTGTTGGCGAGAAGTCAGGTCTCGCGGACAAGACCCAGGTTCAAGAGTTGTGGCCAACAAAGGGGTCCGGTGTAGTCTAGGAACACGCCAACATTTTCACCCTGCTCCGGAGATCAGTGCGTCTCACTCGAGGCGTGCCGCAACCACATGCAGAAGGGGATGGGATCAATGGCAAGGAACAAACCCGCAACTCATGAAGGACAGTGCATCAATTACATATACAGAGTTATATACGCAAGATCACTTAATAAGCATTCAGACATTTGCAAATAAAATTTTAAACCAGCATAAACACATTACAAGCACATAAACATCTTATTGAGACAGCAACCTTCCATTGTATTAATCTCTTGGCCAAACACATGATTACATGGCATTCTCACTGATAGCTTACAAATCTGATACAGATGGATTTCAGAACATAAAGGTAGAATAGAGAAGATGAGGAACCCTAGGAAGGACATGCATGATTCTTCCGCAGTCGCTCTGTGCGTCTTTCCCTGTCTCGAGCCTCGTAACCTCTTCAGCATCCTCCTTCTTCTCAGCCGGGTGACTGTTATTTATTCACCCGCTCTCGTGACTATCAGTTCCTCTGTGTCTTTACTTCAGCTTCTCCCGGCTTCTCTCCTGTTATCTGCGTGTTCCACTTTCTGTCTTCTGCTGTGTGTTTCCTTCATCTGTACTTGTCCCTGTTCTATCTCCAGCTATCGCATGCTTCCGCGCCACCTTGATAGCTCTGCGACTCTTGGTAGTTGCAGCGCGGTCACGGTTGCCATGTGTCTTCATGCCGCAACTCAAAAAGGTCAAAATTCAAAATTTCTTAGCCAAGATTTCAAAAAATAATAAAAAACAAGGGCCCCAAAGGGATCCCTACTAATACTTTTTATGGGTTCTCTGTTTTGGTTCCGGGAGATAGAACTATGCAGTGCATGCAGTATGTTCCATCACTTTCTGTGACTATGGGTACCTACACTTTGGAGGACCACTTCTTTGTAGTGGACATACTGGACACCAACATCATCTTGGGTGTCCAGTGGTTGATTACTTTGGTAAAATTCACCATTGATTGGAAGGCCTTGCAGATGGAATGGGTGGATTTGAAGAGTGGGAAACAACAAGTCATGTAAGGCATGCACACCTACCCTTCACTTGATGTCTCTACCCACACAACAAAGATGGATTTGCGTAGTGAGGGAAAGGATCTCATGGTTCCTTCTCTCATGTTCATGAGATTGCTGCAAGGGACATTACTATATCATGGCAAGCCTCTTGGGGTGCCATTAGATTCTGTGGGGAAAGCTTCACCAAGTGTTGAAACAATGGAAGAAAGAGTCACAACACTGTGGGAGGAAGCAAGGGGGAGGATCAGCCTTCCCACAAACAATTTTGGCATGCATGATGCCAAAGAAACAAGAAAAAACAAGGCAAGCACAACCATAGATACATCTACAACGCTATCCCTGTTGAGGAGTATCGATCCATATTGGAGGTCTCAACTCCTTGTGGAATACTCCAAAGATCTGTACACCGGGATGATCTTAGATGGCATAAAGCAAGGGGGAGGCTACTTGGTCCATTAAGGGGTCATCTATCATCTTGGTAAAGTATTATTGTCTCAAGCCTCCAAGCTTAAGCAAGAGATACTACAAAGAGCCCATAAGGAGTTCCTTTCTAGCTACATGCAATCAGCAAGAATCTACTCCCTAATATTGAAGAGTTTTGATTGGGAGGGTATGGAGGAGGAGCTACATCAACATTATGACTGGGAGGAGCTACATCAGCACTTACAAGAGTGCAATATTTATGTGGAGATGGGGCAGCCAAGGGATCCTATGCAGGACACATTTCAGCCATCTCTTTCTTCTCTCAAAAGAGGAGAAAATCCCATGCCTAACTCTATGTGTATGGGAGACTTGTATGGTAAGAAATATGATCTTGTGGAGAAAGTATATTTTTATGATTTGGCACATTATCTTACCATATGTATGCAGGCCATGGCTCCTACAAGGAGTAATATTACATGCAGATCTCATGGCAAAGATGGGGCCAATAAAAATTCCAAAGCTGGCCACTCCCTTGCAGTGCAAAGGGAGATTGTTTATCATGATGGGTGCTTCCCAAAGGCACCTAATGAGGGTTTCACTTTCAGCCATGTTAAAGTGACCCGTGTAGAAAATATGTAGTGGGAGTACCACCTATCACATTTATATTTACTCAAAACAAGGAGTATACTGCGCTGGTGCCTTATGTGGGATTGTGACCCACCTCCTCATGTGCAAATTTCAGTTTGCCTTTATGTAATTTTGATACCATACATAGATGACATATTGGTTTTTTTTATGGGTATGTATGGGAAAAAAGTAAGTAGTGTACATGTACCACATGGGATGGAACTTTATCCAGTACTTCATGATACATGTTTCAGATGTGACATTGGTTCACCCATGTTTATTTCTATTGAGTTTTACACTCCTGAAGGGGCAGACTATGAACCTATCATGCTAGAATTGGAGGAGAAATTTTTGATGTATTGCCTTGGTGAAAACTTACTTCATGATGAGAGCTTGATTCTTGATGGTGTCATCAATGGAGAATGAGAAGAAACACAACTCTTACCCTACCAGTTGCTTGAGGACAAGCAACATTTTGAGGGGGAGGACTATAATGTCCCTACTTAGCCTTAGCTAAGAGGAGACATTAAATTTTGATTTAATTTATGTTTTATGAATAAATGAATAAAGGAGGACATGTAAAAATCCTAATAAATCAATGCCCATGTGAACAAAGACAAATCTGGGCTATGTAAATAATCACTTGCAGGTGTGAAAGAGGGTTGAGCCAAAGATTGGGTCCACCTTGACCAAATCAACTACACTATCTAGGTTCAATGCATCTCCAAGAGGGACTGCGCAGTTCTAGAAGGGAGCCTTTAATGTGAAGAGGGGTGACTCATCAAATTGGTTTAGGGTTTGCAAGGGCCTTCTCATGTTATAAAAAGGATGAGAAGACACATGAAGAGGTTGTTGATGAATTATATTTCTGAAGTATTTGTCTTCTTAGACAAATACCATTCTTTGTTGTTTAGTGGAGAATTTTGTTTGGAATTCCTGTTTAGAAGTTTCATCTCTTCCCTTGAGGTTCATTGGAGGAGTTATTTTCTGAATTTGGCCACTATCTAGTTTGATACCAAGCTCTATCTTTCATGAGAAGCGCTGGCCCATTGAGGGTTTTGCAGTTGCTATCTTTGTAGCAAGTGGCATTCTAGATTTGCTTAGATCTAGTTGTTTTTGAGAGGCTTTCTCTATTGGAGAGTGTTCTTCAGCATCCAAGGAGTTAGATGATATTTATTTTATATCATATCTGTACTTTTCATTCCATGTATTCAGTCTCCTTCACCCTCTGCGTAGTTTCTGCTCCATACTATGTTATTTTGTGAGAGGGCTTCCTTGTTTCAGTTTTCTATCAATCTGGAGGAAGATCTCTTGGTGTTAGGCTTGCCTTCCCTTGGTGATCCATGGATTGGGTTGCTGATCCATGTCTCTATAGATCTGATCTATTTCCACAATAAAATTTATCTTCAGAAATTTCTAGGTTTTCTGCAGCATAGTATATTGTAATTTAGATCTACAGCTTAATATGCATTATTTTGATGTAATTCCAGTTGGATCTTGTTCTTAAATTATTGTAGCTTCAAGATCTGTATTATATCTGATGTTTCATCCATAAATATTTTAGAGATCTGAAATGTAATGTACAAAAGTTGAACCATCTCGAAAATAACGCTGTCTATGTATTTCTGCAGTTTATTTCTAGTTGCAACTCTAATTTCTGAAGGGATCTTGCCCTAGTTATTTTTGTAATTAGATGTAAAGGAAATAAAATCATATGTAAATTTGATTTACTGTTATATGACTGAATTATCATATCTTTGGCTTCCCTCCTCTTATTTTTAGTCAAATCTGCGCAAGTCTAGTAGCTGGGGTTTTCATTTTGTAGCAGTCTCTCTCTTTCGCTGATTTCTAGCTAGTCTTGTTTCCGGGAGATCTGTTTAATGTGCTTAAAATTATTTTTTTCTGTTGAAATTGCATATATATGTCACATACAGCTTGAATGAGGGGATCCCAACCCTGATCTATGTTTTCCTTGCTCAAATTTTCTTATACAGCGTTTTCATTGAAGGCCTTGTTGAGATTCCCGAATGGGATTATTCCAAGTTCTATAGGCAGAGTCTACAGTTGGCCAAGTAGCCTCTGGTTCTCACCCTATTTTTAGAGGTGACATAACTATTAAATGCCTCTGTAGTCCATCTCTGACATAGAATCTTGAGAATCCCCAAAAAGGAACATTACATTTTCAAAGAGCATCATTTCTATTCGAGCATGAGCAGCTGCATGATAGCATGGAAGAAACTTGGAGGATGACTTTGGCATGAGGGGATTTCAAGGTACTAGGCAGCAGCGTAATGGAGCAACATATTGCAGAATACCAGTGTTGTCTATGTGGAGTATTGATCCATGTTGGAGGACTCATATTATGGTTGAGTGGTCCTAGGATCTTGGTGCATGCATGATTCTTAATGGCCCGGAGGATGATGATAGATACATGGTTGATGATATGGCCATCTATTGTTATGGCACAATCTTCTTGACTAAATTTTCTAGTCTTAAGGAGAAATTTTCGCATGCAGCACATGAGGACTTCCTAGCTATGCACTTGGATGCATACTTCGCCTTGCTAGAGGAGTTCACTTTGGAGGGCATTCATCATGATCTTAATTAAAATATGGATAGATTAATAGCCCGGTTGTTTTTGGAGAGGTTGGCACAACCATTCCCTTACTCATTGGAGAAGAGGGAGAGTATTCATATGAGCTATTTCAGCTCAAGGTCTCAAGTACATGGTAGAGAAGGTATAATTTCACATTATGTACCTCTTTACTTTATATGAGCAGCATATTGATCAAGGAGGATCATCCCTTCTTGAACTTGGTATAATGTACTTGTAGCTACTTGTAGCCTTGATTTTGGCTATTTTTGTGATGGTTGTGGGGGTAGCCACATGCTTCTTGGTGTGCACCATTGGCACCAAATTGTATTTCATGTTTTCATCTTATGAGGAGATGTTGTGGCAGCAAAAAAGTGGCTAGCAAGGCACTTGTTATTTTTTATTTTCAGGCAGGCCAAGGAGGCACTGTGCAGGTTCCATGAGTGGAACTTTGAACCACTCTCCGGTTGTCATTTGACAGCTTGCTTTTATTGTGTATTTCTCCTTGCATTTCTGATGTTGGTACACTCATGAGGAGAATTATTTGGAGAGTATTGTATGTATAGCCCATTAGGAGCATGATTCTCCCAATTGTATATGTTTTATCTTGTAGGAGATACCATGGGCAAACCATGATTGCCACATTTATACTTGTCTCTTCTTGTGGGAGGAACCACTTGGGGAATTTGCAGAGGCATTTCATGGCTGATTTTTCTTGATGGGGTAGTTTGGACCATTCTTGGAGGCCATAATTTTCCAGCCCAAGACAAAGGCAGCCCCATATATGTAGAAAATGGAGAGAGGGCCATCATGAGAAGCACAAGCACAACTCTCCATTCAGCCCCAACACATTGCAAAAACTGGGGGTTGAGATTTGAATGATTGCATGGATGAGAGGATCATCATTGGGAGACAAATTTTCCCATGCATATCATCACTCCTACCTTAAGGAGGCCTTAGCACAGCAAGAAGGATTGCACTACACCTTCTATCTTTCCATGAGGAGCATTGTTGTCAGCTTGCATACTTGGGAGAGAGCATTGGAGGACAAATTCATTGCAGCATATTTGAGCAGTGGTGGGAACATTGATGAGGAGGCCGCAAGATAAGAAGGGGGAGAAGATTTTTTTCTCTCTATGCAGTTGCTTGAGGGCAAGAAACATGTGGGGGGGGGGGGGAAGGACTGTAATGTTCCCAATTTTAGCCTCAAGCTAAAATGGAACATTAGAGTTGCATATTTTATTTTTTCTTAATAAAATGGGTAAGGAGACATCTTAGCCCCTTTCTAATGAAGAAATAACACTCCTTATGTGAAAATGAGGTGAATAAGAAGCTGGAATAAAACACCTAAGGGTGTGAATGGAACCCGGATCACTTGAGTTGTCATCTTTGACTAAAGTCAACAACGCTGCCCAAGGAGGAGAGGCTTCCTAGAGAAGCTGCGCAGTTTTGGAGGGAAGACACTCATGTGAGGGTGGAAACCCTAATTGGTGGGAACATGGTGGAGAAAAGGTTATTTTCTTTATAAGGAGGATATATGAGCCCATTTTCATTCATGTTATGATTTAGAGTTTCAGACTTTGGATCTGCAAAGCTTGCATCCCCGAGCTGTTTAGCAAGGTGATGGTGCCTTCGAGCACTAGAGTGTTCCCGGTCGAGAATCCCTACCTCTTCCTCAAGGAAGGATGAGGAATGAGCTGATTTTCCTCAATCTGACATTGGCCACAACTACTACCATCAGCTACAACGTTATTTCTGTAGCAGAGAGGACATTGTGTTGCTAGGGGCAGCAAAGGAGGAACTCATGGAGTCATTCTTGTTGGTTTTCTTCAGTGGAGGAGTGGTATATTCATTGGAGTAGCTGCAAGGAGGATTCCTGGGCTATATTTCATATCAGTGGCATGAGGCCACACTTCCATCATCTCCCACTGCGCAGTCCATGGAGGAAACTGCATTATTTCAGAGGAGGCAGTGAGAGAGGGGTTCTTGGAGCTCATCAGGAGAGTGTTTCTGAGACAAAGTGATCAACACTTTGTATTAGAGACATTATTAGAGGAGGAAAATCAGATTTCAGATCAGCCATAGCCTTATCCATATTTTTTAGTAGCTGCAGTGACAACTCTGTTGTCACATTTTTGTATTCTCCTGCATTTCTAGCAATCTTCCTAGATTGGCTAGAAATCTTGTATTTCAGCCCATTTCTTGTTCTTGGGATTATTTCTTGTATTCCTTTAGCCATATATGTATTTCATTTATATTCAGCAGCTATGCCTTCATATACACTATGCATTTGTAGCTACTCTGGAATTTTGTGAAGTTGCAGCTACTCTTGTATTTCATTGCTATTTCATTGAAGGTTGGATCTTAAAACTTGCGTGGCTTGTCCCTCATCTATTTCTTGTATATTTCTACTGATATATCATAATATAATGATGGCTGTGGAATTTCCCTCTCATGATGTATTCAGATTTGCATATTTTCAGATTCATGTTCATATATTGCTGTAAGCTCTCTCATTGAGCATTGTTTTAGAGACCTAGATTGGGGAGATCTGAATAACCCATATAGAGTTATTTCTTTGAGCTCATATTATGCATAGGAGTTTTATGATGTGTGTTATAAGGCATCCCAGTAGTGGTTTGTATTATTTTTACAGCAGCTTCCTTATACAGCGTCCTCAAGGACCCTGTAACAGAAATTCCCAAGGTGGAATATTGCATTTCCCTAGACAAAGTCTGTGAAGGGCCAGCTAGCCTCAGGATCTCTCCCTTCTTTAGAAGGAGTCATATCTTGTAAATTCCCCAACAGTAAATCTTTGAAATGGACTTGTGATAGCTCACTGAAGAAGGAATTGGAATATCTTAAGATATTCCCGATGGAGCAGAAAATTCCAAATTTGGAATATTACAGCGTAGATCCAACCATTGCACCAAAATCTTGAACTGTTAGTGACGGCAGCATCCCAAGGTGTTAAGGGTGGGCCTAACCCCACCATAGCATCTAAGGGCGGGGGACCTTGCGCAGCACCCCTCATTACACAGACCCGGACACGTGGCTGCAGGCCTTACCCGCACACGAGATATTACAACCCACCACGCTCTGCAAGTCTCGACCTTGAGACCTCGGCTTTGATACCACGTAGATCCAACCACTACACCAAAAGCTTGAACTGTTAGTGAGGGCGGCATCCTAGGGTGTTAAGGGCGGGCCTAACCCCACCGGAGCATTTGAGAGTGGGGGCCCTTGTGCAGCACCCCTCATTACACAGACCCAGACACGTGGTTGCGGGCCCTACCCGCACACGGGATATTACACTAGAAAATGCAACTGGATGGTCAATGTCTCCATCTCCAGGCTTTGTAAGGACAGTTCCTAAGGAAATCCTTGACGCATCCACGTGAACATGGAAAACCTTCACCCTGTCAGAAAATATGAGGATAGATGCATAGACCATCTTCTCCTTGAGTAAATCGAAGCTCTTCTGACACTCCTCGTCCCAAAAAAATGAAACATCCTTCTTAAGAAATTTTTCCATCGGAGCTGTGATCAGTGCGTACCTTTGAATGAACTTCCTGTAATGGCCTGTATGTCTGAGGATAGAGCTCAACTATTTTTCAGTCATAGGTATTGCCAGATTGATGATAACTGCTATCTTGGCGAGGTCAACCATCAATCCCTATCGACAGATTATGTGACTTAGCAAGATCCTAAAGGGTATGCGAAATATGCATTTCTTGATATTCAGGGAGATTTGATGCTTTCTGCAGGCATCCAACATCATGCGCAAGTTTGAGACATGCTTCTTTACCAACCCGAAGACGATCCAATCATCAAAATATACCTCCAAAAACTTGTGGATGAACTCCTTGAAAACTGCGACCACCACCCGCGAGAAAATGGAAGGGGCATTCTTGATGTAGAAAATTTGAATAACTGAGATATTATTCACCGAGATTCTCCTAATCACACACTATTTTAGCTTCATGCATAATACAAAATCTCTTCTACCATTGATCATCACATGCGGAAATCAAATCAATTGCATGCATACATTAAAACCACAAACACTCACACATATGAACACAGTATTTAATGGGAAAGCTTAAAGCTGAAAACCCCAACTATCTGTATATTATACATGTCATGGAGATCATGTAACAATCATAGTACAAAGCTCTTTGCAAGCTCTCATGCACACCCTCAATTGCTACACACTATCAAGCTAGATCTAGCAAAACTCATGCTCCAACCTTTTGCCACTTGATAGCCAGCCTCTATTGCGTTTTCAATGCTATGGGATGGCTTCATTAAATAGATAAACCACCTGGCTTGAACTGCGCAATCCTCATGGGCTACTCCACCTATATGTGTGTTGCAAATAGCAACAGTATAGTCACAACTGATAGTTAACCTGCTCTTTCACCTATCTCTGCACTGGTCTCCACTGAAACTGTCCATGCACTGAAGTTAACTGATGCATTCTTTAGTTGATTTATGAGTTTATAATTAGTGAATTAATTAATAATTAATTCACACCACTCTCACTAATTGTATCAATTATTTTAACTGAATACAAATAGCTCAACTATGTTTAGATTAGTTAAACTGAACACAACTCCATTAACTCCTCAATCAACTCCACCAAACTCACTCACATGAGTTCTAACTGAAGTCATCAGGCAATAGCTCCACTTAGACCCTAGGAATAGCGTAATTCCTTCTGTCAGTTGCATGTGCCACATCCAGGCATCAAACTGAAGTGCTCCAAGAGAATAAGATAATGTTTAGAGTCTAAATATTATTAAGAGCTAATAATATTTGACATCCCTATTTTTCGACTGGAAATATAAAAATAGATTCCACCCAATATGTCTAAAAATAGAAGTCCATATATTTTTCCAACTTGACCAACCCTCCACAAATAGCATCCTGCAACTCATAGAATCATGATCCACATGTCTAAAAATAGACATAGTCTAAAAATAGACTTTGTGCCAAAAATAGCCTGCGGGCCCACTTAGTGAAGGCGACTCCTTTCCACTAAGCTCATCATCTTGTTGCAATCTCAACACTTGAGCCCAAATGACATGACAGTGTCATTAGGGGAATTTTGAGGTCTAAAATGGGCCTCCTAAGGAAATTATAAAATAATAGTGGAAAAAATCAAATAAGATTTGATGACATCATCAAATTTTAGAGGGAAAAATGGAAAACTACTTTTTCAACTCATATTTTCAACTTATCTCCCAAATTTTTTACTCAAATTTCGAGCTGGAGTACCAAGTGATGCGAAATTTAATTCCTATCCAAGGAGCAATGACAAGGTATACCGATGGGTCTCATTAATAAAAAAATGAGAAATACATAAAAAAACGTGATTACAATCACGTTTTTTATGTATTTCTCTCATTTTTTGTGTAGTAGAGTTCATCAAAAGTATGCAACATGGGTACTCCTTGGATGAAGAATTAAATTTTGCATCCAACGAGTACTCCCACTTGAAATTTGAGTAAAAATTTTGGGAGACAAGTTGAAAATACGAGTTGAAAAAGTAGTTTTATTATTTTATTATTTTTTAATATTTTTACCCTTTTATTTAAAAAATGGTGAATCATCCCCCATGGTTGACATCATCATCTTGAATCCTATTGGTTGTTATAAAGTTTATTTTTGTTGTACATTTTTCTTATGAGGCCCATTTTAGACCTCAAAATTCCCCTAATGACTGGAAAGATCCTCATTCAGTGGCGAACGTAGTCTTGTTGTGATCTTCAGGTGTGATCCTAATCTAATGGTAGCCCGAGAACCCATCCGCAAATGAGTATGCTTCCTGCCCCCCCATGCTATCAAGGATTTAATATAAGAATGGCATAGGAAAGGGATCATGTACGTAGGCATCATTCAACTTGCGCAGGTCAACACAGATCCGTATCTCTCCTTTTCTCTTTTTCTCTTGAACCACCATAGGACTTACCCAATCTGACTGTTCGACTGGTTCGATGATACCTGCGGCTATCATTTTGTCAATTTCCTCCTTGAATTTCTGCTTATACTTGGGGTTCAATCGATAAGTGATGTAGGGGCATTAGGCTCAAGAAAATACTTTGTATTTTAATAGACATAGGGGGGTCTTATGTTTTTACTTTCTTATGTAATTATTAATATTTGAGTGATTTTTAATTAAATATGGAAAGAAATTGTAAATGTTCCAAAATTATTGGAGAACATGGGGGAATTTGATTAATTAGGAATGTGAAGAGATAGTTGAGATTTCAGAATGAATTTAGAATCAGTTTCAGCAAATTTAGGGATTAAGTCTAGATTTTAGGACTTTGAGGATTTTAAGGATTTTGTTGAGTTATTGAGGGAGCTGAATCGATTCATTATCAATTTGTATAAATGTAAGCCTCAAAGGCATTAAGAAGAGAGATCTGGAGAGAGTGTGAGTGATTCAGTTTAGGGAAAATAGGGGTTTTTTCCTGTAAGCCTACGGGCAGTTGAAGAGGGCCAATGATTTGAAAATCAGGCCAGAAACAAGAATGCTTTTATATTGATTTCATATATATGAATGAAGGAATTTGGTTCTGAAATATATATGTGTATTCTTTGATCGAATTCTATGTGAGGAATGTTTGGGTTCTATGGATAATTATATGAGAAACTCTGTAATAGGGCTCTGAGATGAGGCTCCACATATGATGGAAGAATCGATGTTAATTAATGTCAACACTATGTTTTGAATTGAATAAGGGTCTGCATATGGTTGAGAAGACACACAGATTTGAAGTGTGATTATCCACCCAGCGAAATGGAGAATTAACGGTCAATGTAGAGTTGGAACCATAGTCAAGGTTCGTTAAAATTGCGAGATTCCAAGGTGCGCTAGAGCATAGGATTGCAGAGATCCTATAATGAAATCGAAGCAAATGGTTAAGTGAAGGTGCTTTTGGAAAGAGTACTTCAATTCATTCTACAGAGCTAGATTAAAATGAGGAATGAACTTTGGTTATGTAGCAGAGATCAAATTCAAAGAGGAATGGTCGAATTATAAGGTGAACGAAATTTGTGAATTCATCACAAGTAGAATGGAACCATGTTCTGCGTAGCAGTGGTCTAAACCTGTGGATAGGAAGCGTTGATTGTCGCAACATGGATTAATGGAATAACAAGTAATGAGGCGGTGGAGGATAGATATTAAAGGCGAGGAATCATTGGAGTATTAGCCATCAAGTATGCAAAAGCCGAATTGGAGAAATAGAACTTGAGGGCACAGAGAAATCATGTTACATTGTGCGTGAAGCGGTTTTGAGATACCCAAACCAGTGGTTTTGCATAAGACTTGGAATGATAAGTTGTTTTTCAATCTCGAACGCGATAGCATTAGATGGTGGACACGTGGAGTTAAGAGGTTTTTAAATACATCCTTTATCACGTGAGGTTGAGGTGTTAAGGGTTGTGAGCCATTGTCATGCAATGGCCATTGGATTTGTTTAGTGGAAGCGCGATAAGTCTACAGCTGTCAGATGGAGAGGTATGTTAATATCCTGTGGTCAAAATTTCATGTTAATATATGCGTGGGTGTGTTGATTCATATTTAACCAAGATCAAACTTTGAACGAATGAATTAAAATGATAAGTGCGCCTGAATGCAGCGGGACTGGTGAGCACATTTAAGCCTTTGTAAGTTGATAAAGCTGTGGTCGATATAATAATATATTTGGCATGTTGGTGTTTTGGGGTTTATTCAAAATCAAAATTTTAAGTCAAATGAAATATTTGAATGGTGCAGACATATGGTAGGAAAGCATTGCCATATATATCTATAAGTGTATGTGAGGGTGGAGACTTGCATTGGGTTATAGCAAAGCTGAATATTTAATCTGATTTCATGGAATGGGTAAGACCGATGGTTTATAACCATAAGAGTATGTTAAGTAGAAATAACTCCACATATGAAGTTTTGTTTGAGGGTTTTATAACCATAAGAAAATTACTTCAATATCTCAAATCTATGATTTGAGATATGGAAGCTTTCGAAATTATTACTGAGTTTACCCAGATTTGAATTTTATTGGGGCATGAATTTGAAATGCATTTTTATATGCAGAAAAGAGAGTGTTAATGTGGGTTATGGCAGGGTGACCTACCATCAAGTGGTATCAGAGCGGGATAAGCTCTTTCGAAAATTAATTTTTTGGAATGCATGTGTGTTGAAGGCAATAAAGAAATCTTGGGATTTTAATTCTGTTTGACAGTAATTATAAATTTAAGCTGATATGCAGTGAAGGTATTCAAATTTGCAGAATATAAATTTAAAGGTAAATGTGCTCTGAAGATTTTCCAGGTTATGTTTTGAAAGATGTAAACACAGGTATGATGGTGATGGAAAAACAGGAAAAGAGATCAGATTTGGAATCTGACAGGACAGCATGCAGTGCAGCAGAGTATTGAAGAATTTGCAGAAGCAATTGCAAATGAATGTTGAAACAACCTTGAAGGTGATCTATTTTTTATTTTTTTTGAAGATATTTTTTGCAGAATGCAGAGTGCAAGCAATTGAGGAGCATCTCAGCAAGAAGATCACAACTTTGAAAAGCAGTGATGAAGGAAACCAGTGAAGGTTTCTAAAGAGAAAGGAGAGTGTGGCAGAACCTGGAGAAATTCCAACAGAGGTTGTATGAAAAGAGAACAGATGTGTTCTTGAAATGGTGTAGATGAGTGAAGCCTAAAGGAGCAGAGAGGAATGCTCAAAAGGTTCCTGAAGATAGAGGAATAGTACTTGCCAAAAGACCAATTCCAAAGAGAGGTTTGGTGAGGTAAGTTGTAACAAGGAGGACTTGTTATTGCAGAGGTTTCAATGTAGTCCGTGATGAATGAGTGAGAACTCATGAAGGAGAAGATGGCTACTGATAGTCATAGCAGACATGACAGAGGTTCTGAGAAAGGCCACAACAGAATGAAAGTGAAGAAAGAAGATGCCAAGATAGATGGCATACAGAGACAGTTAAATAAGGAAGAGTATGAGAAAGAGGTAGCTGAGATCAGGGAGCATTTCAACAAATTGAAAATGATGATAGATGAAGACCAGAGATGGGGTTTTCTTGTAAGAAGAAAGGTAAAGTGGCATGGCTAGAGATGAAGAAAGAGTAGATGATAAATTCTCAGCTGAAGGAGAAGTTACTCAGAATGAAAGAGTACTTGGAGAAAGACTTGAAGACTGAAAATTCAAGTGAGACCAAGAGGTCGAATGACTTTACATCTATTAATTTTTGTATGTTTGCAGGAAGAACACATGAAGAAGGAAAAACTGCTGATATTGTCACAAAGGAAGAAAATGAGACAGCCAGATGTTTTGAAAAATTCCATACACAGTTGGGGAAAAGTTTTACTTTTCAATACATTGGAAGCAGAGGAAGTCTAACTTATGATGATGGCCAAAAGCTGGAAATTGAGAAATCAATTGGAAAGCTTGAAGAAATTGAAGAGAGGATCATTGAATAATTTCTGAATTGTATAGAAGGCTTGGAACAACAGGAGGATTTGGTGATTAAGTCATCAAATGAGACCATGAGGTCTCATGGTATTAAAACTGACAAGTTTTGTGTGAATGAAGGTACTGAAGAAGACAATTCATGTGATGAAACTGTATTCAGTGAAGCTGAATGTTGCCATCACTGAATGTTGCCAAGAAAGATATGGTGATGATTATCTTTCGGAAGAAGATAAGATTGAATTACAGCAACAAAAGGAATTCATAAATTCCTTGTTTTGTGAAATAAATTGTTTCAATGAAATCATGTTTAATGATGATAATTTTTTTATTAATGATGATAATGACAAATTGATTTTGTTAAGTGTCCAATTAAAAGGTGATGGACAGATAATTAAACCTATTACAGAGATGGGAGATCATAATTCTATTCTGATGAAGGATGAAGAGGTAGTGACAACAGGAAAATTGACTTGTGATAAAGAGGAAGATAGTGAAGACTGTATGAATGTTTTCTCATAAGAGATGACATATTTGTCGCATGAGTTAAGTGTTCTAGAGCAGAGGATAGAAACACAGAGAATAAGTGTTCAGATTGTAAAGGAAGAATTGAATGAGAATGAGAAGGTTAATTTTTATGAACCAGAGAAAAGAAATTTCCTTGAGAGGGATGATGCAGAAGAGAGACTAGCTGATAGTCTCAAAAACTATTTGGAGGATTAGAATCAGCATACTGATGTGTTGATGACAGAGCAGCAAATTGAAGTGTTGCCGGAAGAGGGGGAAGATACACAAAGATTTTATAATTTTGGTGGTTTTTTTATGATTGCAGGTACTGATGGAAGGACTAAAGAATGTTTGGTCTAGGAGAACAAATTGAAGGAGAGGAAAAGAGATGATGACAGTGACTGGAAATTTAAATACCAGTCCAAGAAATTGTTAAAGGCAGAGAACGAAGAAATTTTCACAAGTGACAATCAGGAAGAAGTTTTCAGAAAACAAGAGGGTATGGATGATAGGGTGGTAGTAACAGTCCAGCAAGCAAGGTCTCAACAATTAAGAGCAAGAGCTAGAGTAAAGGCAACAACAAGAGTTCAACAAGTAAGAACTCAGCAAGCCAAAGCAAGAGCAGAAGCAGGAGCAGGAGTAAGAATTCAACAATTAGGAGGAAGAAGTATCCAGCAGTCAGAAGATATACTAGACAAAGAAATTGAATTGATAAGAAGGTTGATGGCGAAAGTGTCTTAGAAGAAGACAACAGCAAGAAAGCAAAGAAGCAACAGCAACAAGAGGAAGACAGTCACAGACTGTGAAAGCTTAGCAAGCGGAAAGATGCAACATAAGATATGGAAGCCTAGGGAAGTACAGTAGAAGAATAATACAGCTTATGGACAACAACAAACCAGAGTGTGGGATCCAGGAAGGCAAAAAAAATGAAAGCACATGATTAGGAGATCATGATTAATTTTAACCTTGGGAGTCTGATGCAGGGGCATTAGGCTCAAGAAAATAATTTGTATTTTAATAGACATAGGGGGGTCTTATGTTTTTACTTTCTTATGTAATTATTAATATTTGAGTGATTTTTAATTAAATATGGAAATAATTTGTAAATGTTCCCAAATTATTGGAGAACATGGGGGAATTTGATTAATTAGGAATGTGAAGAGATAGTTGAGATTTCGGAATGAATTTAGAATCAGTTTCAGCAAATTTAGGGATTAAGTCTAGATTTTAGGACTTTGAGGATTTTAAGGATTTTGTTGAGTTATTGAGGGAGTTGAATCAATTCATTATCAATTTGTATAAATGTAAGCCTCAAAGGCATTAAGAAGAGAGATCTGGAGAGAGTGTGAGTGATTCAGTTTAGGGAAAACAGGGGTTTGTTCCTGTAAGCCTACGGGCAGTTGAAGAGGGCCAATGATTTGAAAATCAGGCCAGAAACAAGAATGCTTTTGTATTGATTTCATATATATGAATGAAGGAATTTGGTTTTGAAATATATATATGTGTATTCTTTGATCGAATTCTGTGTGAGGAATGTTTGGGTTCTATGGATAAGTATATGAGAAACTCTGTAATAGGGCTCTGAGATGAGGCTCCACATATGATGGAAGAATCGATGTTAATTAATGTCGACATTATGTTTTGAATTGACTAAGGGTCTTCATATGGTTGAGAAGACACACAGATTTGAAGTGTGATTATCCACCCAGCGAAATGGAGAATTAATGGTCAATGTAGAGTTGGAATCGTAGTCAAGGTTCATTAAAATTGTGAGATTCCGAGGTGCGCTAGAGCATAGGATTGCAGAGATCCTATAATGAAATCGAAGAAAATGGTTAAGTGAAGGCGCTGTTGGAAATAGTACTTTAATTATTTCTGCAGAGCTAGATTAAAATGAGGAATGAACTTTGGTTATGTAGCGTAGATCCAAGTCAAAGAGGAATGGTCGAATTATAAGGTGAACGGAATTTGTGAATTCATCACAAGTGGAATGGAACCATGCTCTGCATGGTGGTG
Source organism: Pinus albicaulis (assembly GCA_034641835.2). Lineage (NCBI taxonomy): Eukaryota > Viridiplantae > Streptophyta > Pinopsida > Pinales > Pinaceae > Pinus > Pinus albicaulis. Next base: position 1,315,077,533 of record CM076578.1, on the reverse strand, counting down.
GTCTAAACCTGTGGATAGGAAGTGTTGATTGTCGTAGCATGGATTAATGGAACAACATGTAATGAGGTGGTGGTGAATAGATCTTAGAGGTGAGGAATCGTTGGATTATTAACCATCAAGTATGTAGAATCCGAATTGGAGAAATAGAACTTGAGGGTGCAGAGAAATCGTGGCACATTGTGCATGAAGCGGTTTTGAGAAACCCCGACCGGTGGTTTCGCATAAGACTTGGAATGGTAAGCTGTTTTGTTATCTTGAACGCGATATCATTAGATGGTGGACACGTGGAGTTAAGTGGTTTTAAATACAGACTTTATCGTGTGAATTTGAGGCATTAAGGGTTGTGAGCCATCGTCATGCGATGGTCGTTGGATTTGTTTAGTGGAAGCACGATAAGTCTACAGACGTCAGATGGAGAGGTATGTTAATATCCTGTGGTCAAAAGTTCATGTTAATATATACGTAGGTGTGTTTGTTCATATTTAACCAAGATGGAACTTTGAACGAATGAATTAAAATGATAAGTGGACCTGAATGCAGCGGGACTGGTGAGCACATTGAAGCCTTTGTAAGTTGATAAAGCTGTGGTCGATATAATAATATATTTGGCATGTTGGTGTTTTGGGGTTTATCCAAAATCAAAATTTTAATTCAAATGAAATATTTGAATGGTGCAGACATATGGTAGGCAAGCATTGCCATATATATCTATAAGTGTATGTGAGGGTGGAGACTTGCATTGGGTTATAGCAAAGATGAATATTTAATCTGATTTCATGGAATGGGTAAGACCGATGGTTTATAACCTTAAGATTATGTTAAGTAGAAATAAATCCACATATGAAGTTTGGTTTGAGGGTTTTATAACCATAAGAAAATTACTTCAATATCTCAAATTTGTGATTTGAGATATGGAAGCTTCCGCAATTATTACTGAGTTTACTCAGATTTGTGTTTTATTGGGGCATGAATTTGAAATGATTTTTTATATGTAGAAAAGAGAGTGTTAATGTGGGTTATGGTAGGGTGACCTGCCATCAATAAGGGCACTGCTTTACAGGGAAGGCATCTAGTTTTAGAGTGATGCGCGTGACGCCTTGGTCCCCTGTACTTCCTTTGAGTTCCAAAATTTTCGTCAGAAATAGGTCCTAGTATTCGGTGAAGAGTTCTGCGACTCTTACAACAGTATCATCATCCTAGTAGTCCCCTATTTTAGCTAGCTCAGGTTGGTCCTCCATCCCAATGTTGACTTCTCATAGCTTCAGAGGCTTAGTGACATTGACGGTCTGCAGTGGGGGTCCAGCAACTGTGCGTTCTCCCTTCGACTCCAGGATAGAGAGATTTCACGGATCTTCATCACATTCCTCTGTTGACAGATTGCAATAGTTGACAATATCTTGCATTTGTGTCTCCCACATTGGTGCCCCAGGAATTTCACATGGGCGCGATTCATCAAATACTAAGGCATCTATATTCTACAGAGCTTTGTTGAGTGCCTCTGTTCTGCCCACCAACCCGAATGTCCCTAAAAACTTGTCCTTCAGGGTGTTATAGTGGCGGGTGCATTGGTGTAGTTCTACATCTAAATACCATGCGGTGGGGATTGGCCCCAAGGCATGAATGAATAGGTGGAACCATTCCTTTATAGTTCTTTCGCACCATTCCTTCATCCAAGTGGACAAGTGCTTACACGGGTCCCATGGCCCAAGGAAAGGATTTATGCGGAGGTGAACCAGGGGTTCAAACCTTCAGACCATCATTTCATGACACTCTTCCCAATCCTGGAACATCCCCTTATCTGTGCCCCAATACCTCGCATGGGTTGCACGCATGGCCAGATTAAGGGCCCATATCCTTCGCTCCCTTGGGACTTCAGCATCAAATTTTCACAAAAACTCCTTAAGACTACCAGAACCATCGAATTAGGGTAGTTCTCTTACCTCTAAGGAGATACACTGAAATTTCTTTGTGATTCTAAGACATCGCAGCGTAGATACATCATGTAACCGATTCTTTGAATTTTCCATCTCCCCATCGAATTCAGAGAAGCATTACTTTTCCTTCTCTCAAAAAAGTACACCATCAACCATAGGAATGATCCAATCTTCATCCCGAGCAGTTAATTTATAGATGTGATCCACATCCTCTTCTTCGCGGACCGGTTCTGTATACCACTCTCCTTCCACAGGGTCTAGTGGGACTATCACCCTCATACCCTCATTCTTAAAGACCATGCTTCTTTTATTTAGGTTGATAATACCTCCCATATCTATAGCCCAATCCAGTCCTAGGAGTGCAGGGTAAGGGTCTGCATCTTCCACGATTTGAATTACTTCAAAGTCGGCTCGTACCTTAACCCCTGTGATATCTACCATAATCTTTGATAGCTTCCCCAATGGTATGATCTTTTGTTGGTTAGCCATGCACAGCTGTATAGTATACCATTCTAGCTTAGGTTCTCCCATCTGCTGCCAAGTTTTCTTGGGCAGTACATTCGCATCTGACCCCAAGTCCAAGATAACATGATCCATTTCATAGTCACCAATCTGTGTTGTTAGCCGCATCTCCCAACCAATGCGCTTCTTATGCTTGTAAATTTTGTGTACATCCTTAACTTCTGTGAGAGGTTTAGTTCTCTCTGTGCAGCTATCTATTAGTGCTTGAATATTTTCTACTTCCTTCTGGTTGCGTAGCAGCTTCATACATGCCTGTAGAAATGGTTTAACTTCATCGTCCGTTCATAGGTTTACAGGAGCCTTGGAAGTAGGTGCCTCATCCTTCGTAAAGTCATTGTAGGCTTTGACGAAGGTTTCCTTATCCTTCTGTAGGTCTAAGCTTTCCTACTTGATAACTACCATTCGAATAAGAGATTCAGCTGCAGCTTTCTCCTCATCTCCTCCAGTAACCATGCCACTGCGCGTTATGACATTAATACTTGGTCCTTCATCACGCGGTTCTGCCTTAACCCTCTACACATTCTGCGTAGGTGTCTACGGTTTTTCCTACATTTTTTCTATTAGAATTGGACAATATTCAATAAAATGGTCCAGTTGTCGACAATATCGACAAGATTTTCTCGCAAGGTTCGGGCATTCCCTCGCAAAGTGCCCTATTTATCCACAGTTGTAACAGATCAACTATCCTCTTCCTCGACCTGTGCCTCCACCCCTTCCCCCTCCCTTGCCCCTTGCTGGGGAGCCTCCTTTGCTTGAGGGAGATAGTTGTGAAGAAGGGTCATCCTGTACCCTGTATAAGTTTCCTCGATCTATCATCAAGTCATAGGTTCAACAGTTATGCTCATTATGTCCCACATAGGAGCAGAATCGACACCATTTTTGTTTTAATTTTGGAACATAAGCACCAATGCAGGGACCACTTGGCCCCACAACCTCCTAAGGGCACAATGGGCTAGGTCCTCTAGTGTAATGTTCCAAAATTTTAGTTTCCAAGCTAAATGGAACATTAGAGTTAGCATGCAGCTCTAGCCAGTGAATAAATGGGTAGAAAATCCCATAAGTCTCCTAAGGAGGATAAAAACACTCCAAGTGTGAAAGGAGACATTATTTCTAGCTGCTTTGTCCATGTCAACGACACAGTTTTAGTGGAGGAGGAATCCTAGGATGAATAATGTAATTTTGGAGGGAAATGTAACTTGGGTTAGAAGTAACCTAAGTGAGTCCATGTCAACGACACAGTTTTAGTGGAGGAGGAATCCTAGGACGGATAATGCAATTTTGGAGGGAAATGTAACTTGGGTTAGAAGTAACCTAAGTGAGTGGGGCCAAGGGCAGGAAAACTCACATCTTATATAAGGAAGAGGATGGCAGCATTATTCATTATGTTGTAGATTATTATTCTTTGCTGCCAAAGAATTGTTGTTGCTTTGTTGCTTAGCAAAGTTGCAGTGTTGTTTAGCACTAGGTGTTCCCGGGCGGGAATCCCACCTCTTTCCTTTGAGTAGCTCATTGGGATAGCTTGTATTCAACATTCCACATTAGGTCTTCAGTCCAAGCTTCAGCCATCTACATTAACATAGCTTTTCCAGAGATTGTGCAGTGTTGCTGGGTGCAGCAGTGGAAAGGATTGGAATCCCAGCTTTAGAGCTAGTTTCTCATTGTAGGAAGGTTTCCTTCACTTGAGAGATCTGTTTGGAGAGCTCCCAGACTCATTTCATATCTATGGTATCAGACCACACATTTATCTTACCCTCCCAACGCTTTTTCTTCTAGGGAATGCGTTATTTTAGAGGCAGTGCTCATTGCATGGTTTGGTGGCTCCATTGTCGAGTTTCCTTGTGATTGAGAGGTTCAGCCTTTCATGGGAGGAAGATCTTAAGGGATCTACATCAGATAATACATCCTTCAGCCTTGTATACTCTTATGCTTCAGTGTTTCAGTGATTATTCAGTTATTTTCTGAATATCACATTTGTATGCAGAGTATTTGACAAGAAACCCTTGCCGGTTTATCTTGTAATTTTTATAGGAGACTAGATATTTGTACTTCAACATTATTTATCAATATATGAGTAGATATATGATTCTCCTATCATTTTATGTGTAAACCCTCTCTTAGACTGCGCATTCCCTTGAGTAGTTGCTCCGGCATTTTGCAGTCTTGGGGTTTTTCACCCTTTTCAACTACACTAGTTTGATTTGTTTCATATCTATTCTTGGATTTAGACTGTATATTGACTAATATATGGGATCAAAGAGTTAATTTCACTGTTTTATTGCATATGTTGCTGGAAATGCGCTTTTGACTTCATTTATGAGCAATCCTGAAAAAGGGATATTACATCCAGCCTGCATGTAATCTGTCAACAGAGGACACTAATCCTTGGTATGGCCAGACACCATGCATCTTATGCACCATATGTTGGGGCTAGCCTCTTTTCCCTGTTCTTTTCACAGATTATATATTTCAATGTGCATTGCCTCCAGCTATCCCAAGATTTGCTACACCCCAAATAGGACATCGTCCCTTGGTGCAACCTCTAGTTTCATAACAATATCCAAGTATTTTTCTTGTGTTGCAATCACCTACTGACCCATAGGTACGTGCAGGTGAGGCAAAAACATAGAGAAAAACCATTCCTTGTGCTGCTTATCATCATACTGAAATCCCCCATCTCTGATAACCTTCTTTAACCACTGATCAACTTCCCATATTGATTCAGTGGCTCCCTGTTTAAATTATTTCAAGTCTACCACTATTTGAGAGTAGGACTTAGGCTTCCTAAAATGTTGTTTTAAAGTTGTCTTAATTTATTGAATAGACGGATTCGTGTGCTGTCCTACGTACCCCATATACCAGTCCAAGGCCCTTCCTTCAAAGGCGAGTGATAGCTGCGCTCTCTTTATAGCGTCGGTAGCCACATTCTGCACAGTCCATACAGATTCTTCTACAAACCAAAATTGGTCCATATCTTCATCCCCTACACCCTTCAAAGTGGGTAGCTTCATGTGTGTGGCCATATCTTCATCTGGTGGTGGTGGAGGTGTAGGTGAGCTCTTACCTTTATGCTGACTTGAAGGTGTTGTAGCTGGAGGACTATCTCCTGTGTGCACAACCGACTCCCTTAGAAGACAGTAGATAGATCTATCCAATTCTTGATTGGTGTAGTAATACTTACCACTTCGAGTTGGGCTCTCGCTTTGATCAGAGTTCATTCACTCGGTGTGGCTGCATAGAACGCCCTTTTTGCAGAACAATATTTTGATTAACAATGGCAATGTTTTCAAGAACTTACCCCAGAAAATTTTGAAGAATCTTCACTCTACCTCAGAATAATATACGAACTGATCGTCTATGAATTATGTCACAAATCCTCCCAACACACTATCCACCCAGTGATCTATCATACGGTTGATTGTATTGTCAGTCCTCTCCAACTATTGAATCAACTCTGGTTTCCACTACGTAACCTGATTTTCCTTCCAACACAGATGGAACTCTATGAGCCTTACCAACCACTCCTGAAGCTCATGCACAAAGGTTACAAAGAAAATTTCATAGACTTTGGTGAAGATGTACTTGTTCTTCCACTTCTCAGCCATCAGCTTTGTGTTGCGATTCTCCTTCACAAAAAACTCCTGAATATTTCTTTCAAACCAATCTTCAATTTCCAGCCACTCAGGTCTCCAATGACCTCATGGCATTACTCAATCTCTCTCTCAAAATTCTCCCGGTCCTGGAAATGAAACCATTTGTTGGCTTGAGGGGTGCTGACCCTGGTTTGGAGGTTAAGGTTTGCGAACAAACCCCTATACTACTAGCCCTTTCGACAATCACCTACTTGTGCAGGCCAAAGTCTCACCCAAAGTAGTATGGGAGGGTGCTGGAACCAAGTTTCCGCACCCTAAGAGAGAGTAGGTAAGTTGAGTCTGGTCTATGTTATAACTTACTAAGTTTGCACCGAATGAGTCTATTCGCAGCTCTTTTATCAGTGTAATCAACATATAACCATAATAAAGCTATCATATCTAATTAGTACAGTTGCATCCACGTGCGCATTATAAAATACCATCATAGAGAATTATAATCACAGCCAATATCAGATTAGAGATATACTTACGCTAATTCCATAACACAGATACATTCGCAATTTAAATAAACATCACAGATGCACTTCAGAAATAAACAGAACCAGTTTAGATATCACACATATAATTTAACGATACTGCGCATTCATTAATATCTAGATTCACTGACAACCAAAACACAACCCGCACACACAACCTAGCAGGGTCTGCACAAAGTAGAACTGATGATCTCTGGGCACACAGCCAGCAGGAGTCCTTAGCCAAAGTAACCCAAAACATATCTAATAATTCACACGTAGCATCTATTTATCAATTCACTTCCTTACTAAACCCAACTATCTATATATTTATAATATCGTAGCCTTTTCTATCCTATGGTCCACAAACCATGGTTTGCAAACCCTAGAGCTACCCTTTTACCCATTACAACACATTAGGGGCTTTGACCCACCCCAAAACCCCTACGTAGGACCGACTTTAACAAAATTGTACCAAAAATGCAGGTTAGGGAACCTCGTTCCAACACATGCTAATAGGGCCTGCAGCAAAATGGTATGTCGAGAAGCCCTCTGCTTCGCATGGAACCTTTAGTGCCCTTGCTACCACGTTCCTCACTTATTTTTAACTACCCATTCACCATGATTTGGGAATGGAATTGTTGACTCGTTTTAGGAAAACGCTAGTCGTCCATATATCTAACCATCGCCATGAATGAAAACAACGTTGTAGTTTGTGTAAAGGAAAACTCGACGATAGAGCATTGCTGGACTCTTTTTTGAAAACTCTCACATCAGAGATCTCAAAAGCAGGGGAAATTTTAAGGATGGAAAAGTATCTTGATGTTTAAAACATTGGCGAATCTCACTAGCCCCTAATATGCAAACTATAAAACATGTATTGATGTATTTGTAAAATTATTCAAAATTATAATGATTATATATATATTTTATATATAATGTTGGAGATTTTCAAGGTAAAATAATTTTATGTTGTAAAATTTGGGCAAATCATTTATATAAAAAATGGAAATTGGTGAATATTTTTTTTAGAAAAATCATGGAAAATTAGCCCAGCTACGAATATTAGCCCCTAAAATTTTCCATGCTCAAAAGACCTGGTGACATAGAAACCTACCTCCGAGGAGGACACCATTAGCAAAGACCAGCAACTTGAACTCATCTACACCCAGTCAGGATATATTTACAATGTCCTGCCAAATGCCCTGTGCCTGCAAAATTATAGAGAGTTACCAGGTGCGTCGAATACTGTAGACAGTTTTATCAGGTCCTTGACTCAAGGTCACCTAGTCAGCAATATCCAGTACCCAAGATACTCATACGATTCTACCTAGAACGTGACACAACTTGGCTACCATCAAAGTCAATCTGCACCTTTGCAGAATATGACAAATAGGGTTGTACCATACCATCAAAAGTATGGAGGCTCGTACCCTCCCTTGCAGAGGACCCAATACTCATCTAGGAATACTGATGGAAGAGAATCCCCCCCCCCCAACAATTTTACACCAACCAGGGACATCGAAACCTATATCCCCCTTTCCCTACACAAAATCCACCATCGCAAAACAACGCATCGATTAACTTAGTGCAACAATCCCAGGCTCAACAGCGCTAGTCTTATGACCAAGAAAACTACAATAACCATATTAATGTTGTGAAAAAGAAGTCTAGGAATAAACAAAAGGGAGACTTTGGACAGGGGGAAATAATCAACAACACCCGCTACGATCTCAGTCTTGGGGAAACCCTAAATGAAATCAAAACCATGATCCAAATAACAACTCCCAAGGGAAAAAATAGAGGTCCAGTCTAAGGAAAAATCGTTCTTGTGCCATATGTGGTGAATACGACCATTACAATCACCACTGTCTCGAACTCCCCGAACTGAAAAAACTAGAGGATAATCGTGGAAAATTGGGACCTACCCAATAGCCTGTTGTAATGCAGGATCCTTTCCCCCACCAAGGAGTGGTTAACACCCAACAACAATAACCACCCCAAAACGATACCAGAGGCAACAACCACAAAATTTACATGACTGGTGAATAAATTTTATTCCAAACAAGGAATAGGAACTATGACACCCCTCTGGACACCAACCCATCTAGTACGAGCACGAGTGCACCTACTTCACCATTAACCATATCCAAAGTACCTATAGAGCCCTTTTCGAAAACGGTCAAGGGGCCAACTAGGCGCATAGGACATCACTCCAAAGCTACTCATAGGTACAACATAGTGGATGATTTAGCACAATCACCTGCTGCCATGTCAGCCTTGGAAGTCCTAGAATCGTGCCCAAGACAACATAAATCCCTACTTTCCTCATTAGGCACAATCGACCCTTTCAATTCACGCCTAATAGTTTTTGACCTAGACAAAGCAAGCCCCGGGCTTCCTTCTATGGTCACCTTCTAAATACCGGTTTTAGTCCATAACATCACCATACAAAGATGAATCATTGAAGAAGGAGAATCCACGTGTATCATTTCCAAATCCATTTCGGAAAATTTAGGATCACATGAACTGAAACCATATGACATCATACTGAGAGCATATGACGGTCGCCCTTAATCCCCCATCGTTCTATATCAAAATTTCCCTGTAAACCTGGCAGGAAAGATAGTAATTATAGACATTGAAGTCTTTGATGCAAAAATATACTAAAATATACTCCTCAAGAAAATTTATATGTACGCTATGATTGCAATAACATCTTATGTATTTCAGGTAATGTGTAATATCCCAAAATGGGATTTGCTAGCAAGGCATGACTGGAAAACGCATTTTCCAGGAATGGATGCTACAGGATTTGAAGCCAGGACCTGGATCACTTATATCAATGTATCTAATACCGAAATCCAATATGAGGCTCAAAATAAATCACTCTAGGTGGGTTAAACAAGTCTCCCACACCTAGTTGTCTTGAGAAAGTGCCCAATGAAGGACTGCAGCAATATATAAGCACAATAATGGATATGCAGTGTTAAATAATCTCACATGATGTGTTAAAAACACATATCCTTCAATAAAAACTACATTAACAACTTATATTCTGATTCATGATCCAAAAGATGGGGAAAAGCAACTATTTCAGCCCTAAAAACGTCATTTCCTGAGATTTGCGTAAAATTAGGGGGAAATGATGGTGGTATCCTTTAGCTTAGATCATGTGGGACTCATACCAAATTTCAGCAAAAACAAATGACTCTATCTAAGTTAAACATATCTCTCGATCCCGGTATAGCTAAAAAAGGCCCAATCCCCAAGACTTAACTCAACAAAAAGTGACTAAAGCATATACAACATGATTTTCTGAAGGGTTTAGGTACAATATGACATGAATATAAGATATAAGTTTATTACATCATATTATGGAAGGAAATAGAGAAAAATATTATTTTACATGAAGAGAATACATGAAGAAATCCTCAAGAATGAGGTACTGCAACCATAGGAAATGACTGAGCAAGCTGGACAACGTTTTATTATGGAAAAAAAATAGTTGTAGGTTAAAATTCAGATCTAGGACAGATCAGTGTACAAAATATTAGGTCTATATCAAATCTATACACTAGACTGTCTCTATTTTACATCCCCCTTGGGGTTTTCAACAAAACATGAAGCACAGAGAGTAGATCTGATATCTACTGTAGTAGATCTGCAGAATGCTTCAGAAATTCTGAAGTAGATATAGCAATGAATGAATCAGATCTGAAACACACATGGATTGGTTGGCCAATCCATGGATCACCACAGTGTAAGGGAGACTCCTTTACACCAGAGATCTCTCCTCCAAACAGTTGCCAAACACCCTGCAACTATTCACGTGAAAAATAAAGCAGTATAGGGAGATAAACTGCACTGTAGGCTTGATGTAGACTTTGGCCTGATGCCAAGTTGTAGATCTGAAGCTTAATACTACTAATACACTCTTCTAGGAGGATATAAGACTCACTCACTGAGAAGAGGCACTAGTATGGTCTAGATTTGAATATATCTAACCTCCACTTGCTGCTACTCACAAGGACAAACAAACCCTCAACAGGATCTGAGTTGTAGTTGGAAGGATAATCTTGGCCAAATGCCTGATAGTGGACCAAGAAATGCAAGACTCTTCCAAGAGGCCTCTCAAGGAAAGAGGTGGGATTCCTAACCAAGAACACCCAAGTGCTAAATAGCACTATTCTCAGCGAAACAACCAAATAATGAGAAGTGTCTAAACAAACAAATATTTTCAATACAATATGTTCAACAACCCTTATCATGCTACTCTCCTCTTTCATTTATAGGATGAAAGCCTTGCAAAACCCTAAACCATCTCAAAGGTTTAGCTCCTTTCACATTTGGAACCTCCAACTAGATCTGCGATGTTTATCTTGGTACAATATTACATCTGGACATCGTTGTAGATTTGGTCCTGTTGACCCAGTCAATTGCCACAATCCCATTTCACACATGAAGGAGTTTCATTAAAGAAGCCCAGATTTAGCCTTGTTCATATGGACACTGATTTATTTTTCTATTTTTAGGAGTTTAATTTGTCCTACTTTACAATTTTATTCTTGAACAAGAAAATGAAAACAAAAGGAATATTCCTATTAGCTTGGGCTAATTAGGAATATTACAATCCTCCCCTCAAAAATGTTTCTTGTCCTCAAGCAACTAATAAGGTGAGTGCTGCAACTCATCTCCTCCCCCATTGGTGTCACAAACAAAGGATAAGCTTCCCTCATAAGCTAAGTGATCACCAAACCATCCATCCATGACTTGTCCCAACAATGTCCTCATGAGATGAAAACAACTCATCCCATAAGGAAACAATGAATCTCATGAAACAACCATGGTTTGTCCAATGCCCTCCCTGAAATACAAAACATGAAGCACAGGAAGTGTATTCATCCCATAGGGCACATGCATGCCTCCCCTCCTTCCTCCATTCATCCCCATGAAAAGTACAAGCACATCATCAATATAGGGGATCAAGAAAATGTACAAGTAAACAGAAATATGTGTACATGGAGGTGGATCATAGTCCCAAATGTGGAACCAGCGCAGAGCATCCCCTACCTGCATCAAACCAAGATGTGGTAAGTGGTTTTGCCACCACTTACTTGCTGCCCAATTCATCTCACTATTGCAAAAAATGGGAGATATATTTGGTGCCTTTGGGAAGCACCCATCATGAAAATAAATCTCCCTTTGCACATCAAGGGAGTGGCCAAATTTAGCACTCTTAGTGGCCCAACAATTTCCATGAAATTTACATGATACATTTCTCCTTTTAGGAGTCATGGCGTACAAACAAATGGTAAAAGAACATGTACAAACAAAAAAATAAACTTGCTTTACATGAACAGATTATTTACCATAAAAATTACTCATACACATGGAGTTGTGCATGGACATTTATCCTCTTTCAAAATAAGGAAGAGATGGCTGAAATGACTCTTTCATAGAGTCCCTTAGCTGCCCCAACTCCACATAGTTCATTTCTTTGACTTGATCTTTGTCAAAGAATCCTCCAACAATGTTGCCGCAATTTGGAAATTCCTCCCAAAATGGAAGTACTTCCTGATCATCAAAGGCCAAGGAGTAGCCCCTTTGCACAATGATAGTGCCATCTCCTACTCTTGCAACATCATCCAACATGTGAGAGCAACTCTGCCCTTGCTCTCTCAAGTAAAACCCTAGCAACACAAGTGTTTGCTGCCTCCTCATGCTCTCATCATACATGTCATGTGATGAAGGCATAATGAATGATATGAATGTCACATCAACACCATGCATCCATACTCTTTGATGCTCAATGATGCTAGCATCCTTCCACATCTCTTCCATCCCCATACCCTTAGGAAGAGTGTATGCCAAGTGATGGCCAAACTCCTTCAAGAGTAACCAGCACAGCCAAGCCTCCTGCTTCCCGGTATCATAATTCTCCAAGTAGTTCACCAGCTTCTTGCTCTCCATCCACATCCACTCCATATTGTTACTCCTCCCATGAGGGCTACCATCATCCCAAATCATATTTCTGCACTTCATGGGATTTTGAAATGAAATCTTCTCAATGATCAATTTGATCCCATAAGGACCCAAATAGGTGGTAGGAAAAAACCTCCCATCATGATGTGTATGGCTCAAGAAGTGTCCAACACAATCATGAGAGACGTTATCCATCTGAAGATTTCTTCCATCCTCTATCTGCTCCTCCTTGAATCCATGATGATCCAAGTGTGAGAAGGGAAAAACCTCCTCAAACTGTTGAATAACCTTGCACTCCATGATGTGTTGAAGTGCACCTCCAATGAAATCTCTCCATGAGATCTCCTGCTCATCAATGGCCTTCCAAAACCAATAAGGCTTTGGATCTTCTATAGGTAGAAGTTTCTCTTTGAGCTGGGGAGTTCTCATTGAGGAAGGTTCATATAGAAAGGAGAAAGGATTTCTCACTTCAAGATGTCTACCATCTACCACTTCTTCCTCCATTGCTTCATGAATGAAGTTTCCATTTGAATGCTCCCATGAGGAATGGGTCCTCTTTTCTTTACTGCTGCTCTTGGATAGTGAAGTGCAACTCTGCTACTCTAAATTAGCAATAAGTGATGATTATGGGTCATGCAACAATAGGTTTCCACAACCCTCAAAAAGGTTTGCTGCAATAATAGAAGGTGGAAACTCAATCATACCTTGATAGGCTTTGGGAACATCTTGTATGGCTGCAAGAGTTCCTTATTCTACAATGTTGGCTCCCTCAACTGCAGGTGTTTAAGGTTGTTCCTCCAAGGCTATCATAGTGCTGGTACAAATATCCTAAAGAGATAGTGAGGACTTCTCTTCCTCAAATCTCTGGATCACCTTTTGAGAGAAATCTGCAAAATAGGATACTTTTGCATGTCTCACATGGCTGAACCACTAATTTCTTGCTTCAACCTTCAGGTGCAGTGCTACAATATCCAATGCTTCTCTCTCTACCATTGGATGTAGTAGGAAAAATGCACTGAGTCTTCTTGTCCAAGCTTTGGCTACAGATGTCCCATCAAAAATGGACAATAGAAATCTATTGCCCTTGATCTCTCCCTTGCTGCAAGGTCTCCTCCCTTCCTTCAGTTGAATGAAATGTGGGAAGGCTAGATTCTCCTTGAAGGCTCTATGTTGAGACTTTTACTCAACAAGGTACTCACTCAGGATCTGATTATCCCAGTGTCCTCCATGCTTCTTGTCTTCTGCTTCGTGAGAGTAGGAAGTGCATGGTCCTTCCTCTTCTCCTTCTTCTATCTCCTTGATCTCCTTAGAGAGGTAATTTCTAGATCTGCAAACTGATGAGATCAGGCTCATTTGTTTCATCATCTTTATCTCTATCTTGAGACTCACAGGCTGAGCCAAGAAAGATGCTCCGATACCACTGTAATATCCCAAATGGGATCTGCTCGCAAGGCATGAATGGAAAACGTATTTTCTAGGAATGGTTGCAAAAATATTTGAAACCAAGACTTGGATCCCTTAGATAAATGTATCTAAGACCGAAATCCAAGAGGAGGCTCAAAATAAATCACTCTAGGTGGGTTAAACAGGTCTCCCACACCTAGTTGTCTTGAGAAAGTGCCCAATGAAGGACTACAACAATATATAAGCACAATAATGGATATGAAGCATTAAATAAGCTCATGTGATGTGTTAAAAACACATATCCTTCAATAAAAACTACATCAGAAACTTATATTCTGATTCATGATCCAAAAGATGGGGAAAAGCAGCTATTTCAGCCCTAAAAACGTCATTTCCTGAGATTTGCGTAAAATTACGGGGGAAATTACGGTGGTATCCTTTAGCTTAGTTCATGTGGGACTCACATACCAAATTTCAGAAGAAAAAAAATAACTCTAGCTAATTTAAACAAATCTCTCAGTCCCGATATAGCTCAAAAAGGTCCAATCCCTAAGACTTAACTCAGCAAAAAGTGACTGAAGCATATACAACATAATTTTTTGAAGGGTTTAGGTACAATATGGCATGAATATCAGATCTAATTTTATTACATCAGATTATGGAAGGAAATAGAGAAAAATATTCTTTTACATGAAGAGAATACATGAAGAAATCCTCAAGAATGAGGTACTGCAACCATATGAAATGACTGAGCAAGTTGGACAACGTTTTATTATGGAAAAAAAATAGCCGTAGGCTACAATTCAGATATATAATAGATCAGTGTACAAAATATTATATCTATACACTAGATTGTCTCTATTTTACATCCCCCTTGGGGTTTTCAGCAAAACATGAAGCACAAAGAGTAGAGATGAGATCTACTGTAGAAGATATGTAGAATGATTCAGAAATTATGAATTAGTTACAAAAATGAATGAATCAGATCTAAAACACACATGGATTGGTTGGCCAATCTATGGATCACCACAATGCAAGGAAGACTCCTTTACACCAGAGATCTCTCCTCCAAACAGTTGCCAAACACCCTGCAACTCTTCACTTGCAAAATAACGTAGTATAGGAAGATAAACTACATTGTAGGCTTGATGTAGACTTTGGCTCGATGCCAAGTTGTATATCTAAAGCTCAAGACTTCTAATACACTCTTCCAAGAGGATAAAAGACTCACTCATTGAGAAGAGGCACTAGTATGGTCTAGATCTGAATAGATCTAGCCTCCACTTGCTGCTACTCACAAGGAAAACCAAACCCTTGACGGGATCTGAGTTGTAGTTGGAAGGAGAAGCTTGGTCAAATTCTTGATAGTGGACCAAGAAATGCAAGACTCTTCCAAGATGCCTCTCAAGGAAAGAGGTGGGATTCCTGACCATGAACACCCAAGTGCTAAACAACACTATTCTCAGCTAAACAACTAGAGAATGATAAGTGTCTAAATAGAAAAATATTTTCAATACAATATTTTCAACAACCCCTGTCATGCTGCTCTCCTCTTTCATTTATAGGATGAAAGCCTTGCAAAACCCTAAACCATCTCAAAGGTTTAGCTCCTTTCACATTTGGAACCTCCAACTAGATCTGTGTTTTTTATCTTGGTACATTGCATCTGGACAGCTTTGTAGATTTGGTCATGTTGACCCATTCAATTGTCACAATGCCCTTTCACACATGAAGGAGTTTCATTCAAGCAGCGCAGATTTAGCGCATTGATTTATTTTGGTGTTTTTATGAGTTTAATTTGTCCTCCTTTAGAATTTTATTCTTGAACAAGAAAATGAAAACAAAAGGAATATTCCTATTAGCTTGGGCTAATTAGGAATATTACATAATGATGTTCCCACATGACGATGGCATCATTACCATTGAAAAACTCACATACTATGATAAGAATCCCATGATGACTCTCGATGTCATGTTACCATACGTAGACACAACTACGAAACTGCTTACGTGGTACACATAATTTTTCCTTGGCCAATTCAAACCATCATCGATCCTAGGATCATTCCTAGGAGATCCCCCTATCATACTAGAGGCAATCCCAAAAAGCATGGGAGAACCGGTGCATAATGCTCTCATCAAACACCGAAACTAGCCCGAACATAGAAACCAGTGGTACGGAGACCAAAGCCACTAGCATGGAATTCCTACCCTATGCCATTTCGTAAACCCCATTTTATACCCCGCACCTGGTTTTGTGTCAAAGCAAGTCTTGGAAACTATAGCGTATCCAAATATGGCCTTCGAAATACCTATGTGGTATTTCGTCCGACCAGCCATGCTAGGAAGTCCTGGAATCACTTCTATAGGAATAACCCCTATCACCCCCCAAGAGGCCACAACGGTTAACAAAACACCCATAGCAGTGCCAATTAATGCAACCAAGAAAAAAAACAAAAAATGGAAGACAGTCGAAAACCCCAAAATACCTAGGGCATTAAAACCTTGTGCATTATGTGATATCATAGGCCATCCTACTAATATTTTCTCATAGTTAGATGAATTAAAACCTCTTCTACACACCGAAAGAAATGTCGTGACCTCAAGTTCCCATAAAAAAGAGCAGGCCATGAAAAAATAAGGTAAATCATTGTGCACCAACCATGCATGTACCATATTCAACCATTACGGGCATTATAACCACCATTTCCCTGAGATGACATAATATAGGGATGCCCTGCAAGCCCTAGAGGAATCTTACCAACAAGACCCCTCAGATCCACCCATGCAAATGGAAAAGGGAGAGCCTAAAACCATACTGTGCCTATGAGAGGAGCTTACATCTTGCTTGTACACAGTCACCGCAATAGACCAAAGACGATAAATGAAGGCCATTCGATAGGCCCCAGTATATGCACTATGCGATGAGCCTGACCACTTAGTCACACAATATCCCAAATTAAGGGTGTTTAACCGTTGGTACCAAGTCCCTTATGTTCCCCAAAGAAACTTAGTTGGGCATCGATGAAATACGTGTCAGATTTTTCAAAGCAAACACCATGTATGTCGTTGTCCCCATATCCATTGATTCCCATCTATGTTGGATATCATGTGACGCTTCATCACTGAAAACCCTGAGTTAGCCGACTTAGACACAAAATCTGTGAACAGTACTACAACTCAAGGGACAAAAGAAAAAAGGAACATATTGTATGTGTCCGAGGAGAGACGGTCACCTGAATAACCATCTCCCCCCTATAATCGCCCTTAATCTCAAGTCTAGCTCTGCGCACTCTGTGATGAATGAGATCACTTCATCGCTGACTGTGCAACTCTAGATCTATTCTAAAGATGGTACCTAGTCAACCTAGTATACTACAATGACTTACGAGCAGTCCAGTATTCATGCCGAGTGTTTTCAGGCGACCACTTGGTTCGTCGTTGTCCCTACATCCCTGATTTCGTTTAGCGTTAAATTTTTTACGCTAGGCCATAACACGCCTCGCCGCAGTAGACGGATCTGATTCAGAATCCATGGAAAGTTCGACAACTCAATAAAATAAGGAAACTAGGTCCATTTTATTCATATCAACAGAAAAATGGCCAACAAGGGGGAAAATCATCACCCCTAAATGCCCTCCACGGATAAACCAAACCTACGCATTATGTGACTCCCACAACCATTTAGTCACCCAATGTCCAAATTTAAGATCATTCGGCAAATGGCACCTAATTAATCCAGTAGTCTAGAGGGAGTGGAGAACAAAAGAGAAATGATCTTGTCTAATTTGTCACGACAACCATCACACTCGACATTGTACTTACATCTACCAATTTCGACCTTTGTTAGACACCATACGCTCATTGGTTACCCAATACCCAAATGTAACTAGTCTAGAACCAAGGCAGCCTGGCGCAAGGCAACTTGCCCCCCATCATTAGCAAAAACTTAGGAAGGCTAAGACGACCCATCGTCCTAACATGGCCCAAAACTAGCCAAGAACGAAATGTGTTCTATGCAATTGTTACACCAATTTTTGGTCATCTAACGTGTTACTATTATATGGACTAAAGTACACCTTGGAATACCAATTTTACCATTGTAAAATTGCTTTCACTATGAAAAATAACTTAATAATCCATAATTTATTAACTTCTTTATATTCTAAACAGGAAACCCCATGAGGAATAATTGAATAAATCCTTATTTGTTTGATTTTCCTCAAGGGATAATTAATTAAGCCACTATTTAATTAATATTCCTAGTCATATTTAACCCAAAATAGGAAAATTAATTAGATAAATCATTATTTATCTTATTATTTTCTAGGAATAATTATTTAAAACATTATTTAAATAATATTCCTTGTTAAATTTGACTAAATAATTTATAAGTAATTGAATAAATCACTATTTATTTAATTATTACTCAACCACATTCTTAAAATAATAAATACATCGTTTATTTATTTATTATTTCTAAATAAAGGGATTTGACCAAATTCAAATTCTTTTTCCCTCCAAAAAAATAATAATAAAATATTCCATAAAAGTTGGATCTAGATTTGGTTAATAATATTTTAACTATGCACCAATATCTAGACTAATTCATAATTTTGTTATAAATAGAGGGGTTTTTCCATTCTTTCACTACCTTTTGTTGCCTAGAGATCACTCTTGATTTATACTTTTGGTCTGACTTTGATCCTCCCATCATTGTCATATTTTTCTACTTTTTGTTTGTGAGCTCCCTTTGAGTTCCATTTTTGTCTGGGTTTTTTGCACCATCAAGAGAGAGAGATATTAGATCTGAAGCACTGAGGACATAAAATAACCCATCCCATTGAGGGGGACTAGTAACATCTTTCTATGTTCCCTTCCCAGGTGTCATAATAAAAAAATTCTATAAAAAATCTTGCCTTGTTCATTGGATGCATGGAGCAACTCTTGCTTATTATTTGTTGTTTAACGTATTTAACTGCATAGATCTAGATTTTCTGTAGCATTTATTGTGATCACTAACTGCAGATCTAAGGAAATTGACACCCATATTTGATATTAGGGTTGTTTTTATGCAAATATAAAGTGAGCTTTTGTCGTACACTTGCGATTATAATTCACACTAACAACTAGTGACTCCACAAGGGTTTATAATTATGACCAATGTCATTTTTCAGATCCCTACATGACCAACTTCTTCAACCCCTAGGGTTTTTCTTCAACTTCTTATTTTTCATTTCTTGATGTTGTTTTTAACCTTTAAAACCCTAAAATAGTAAAAATTCTAACTTCCGTGTGTTTCTGGGCCCTTTGCTGAGGTAACAGGTATCATCCGCAGCAGAAACGACACTTTTTCTAAAATCTACTCCCGAAATAGCCAAAAGTGCAAGCCGCACTTTTTGGGCCAAAAAATGTTACTTCAGCTCTCAGGTAGTCAAACACAGCCCCAAAACTACGACTTGAGCGCAAAACAGGTCAAAAAATGCGACTTGTACTTTTTGCGAGATTTTCCTGTGATTTTTTTGGGTTTGTTTGGGCCACTATTCAATGTTGTTTGACCTCCCTCTTCACCCATCTTGGACCTATATTTTCTTATTTTTACTCGTCGAAGTAGGAACCAAGCCCCTTAGGGCTTCAGTACGCTTCCACCTTTTTAGGAGTGTAATATCCCCAAAAGGGAGAATGCAGTAATACATCACACAATATAAGAACTTACAGCAAGATAAACAATAACTATTAAGCACACATCAGAATATGCAGAAAGAGTTGAGCCATTTTATTATATTGGAGAGATTTGGTTACACAAGTACATAAAGTAGGTAGATCTAGCCAAAAAGATGAGCTAGGATCACCCTGGAAACATGCATACAACAGGTACAACGTAACTGGAGAGGCTCTACAGCAAATATTGTGTTGTCCCTTCAGCAGAATATGAATATATAGTTGTAGGCTAAAAATTGGAATTTAGATCTACTCAAAGCTAGAGCTCAGATGATGCCAAGATTCAAGATCTGGCCAATGTGATGGATTGCCAAGATAACCCAGAAAGGATTTTCTAGATCTGCAACTTTGGAAAATCACCTACCTAGGATTTGATTGTTGATCTGCTGGGAAATACAGATATGAAGCTAGATTTGAAGAATAGATGGCTGAAATTTATGCTCAGATCAAATCTATGCTTGAAGGGTTGATCCCTTCATCATATCTATGAGCTAAAAGCTATAGATCTACCTTCTCAATCCTCCAATGATGAATTCAGCTGCTGCAACACAACTACCAATAGAAGTTGCGCTATGAGGGAAAGAGAGGCCTTATTCCTGCTAAAATATGCTGCAATAAACTCCAGGCTGATGGTAAGACTGGTGGAAATGTGAAGGAATGATCCTCCACTGGATTTCTAGCTGAAATACTAGCAAATTCCTTCCTCCTTTTGGATCTGCAATATGGAGAACGTTATTCCTGAAGGGAATACTGCTGCTAGGAGGTCAATAAATTTTGGTCTGATTCCAGATCTGCAATGTGGCTCTAAGAGTGTTGATCCGTAAGCCCAAGTGATGGGAATAATCCCTCACCTTGTTCTCCAGCTGAAGTACTGAAGACAACTTCCACCTTCCAAAATAATCTTCAGAAATCTGCAAATTTCTGAATATGAATGTTCTGTAGAAAGTAGAGAAGAGATGCGGCACCAATTCCTGATGTAGAATGAAGATCAATCCTCTTTCCAGAGCTACTCAAGAAAGAGGTGGGATTCCCACCCGGGTATTGTGGTCCTATGATTTGGCAGATTGGCATACCAAGTGATAAGGCAACATCAAAACCAGTCTTTAGAGCTCTAGGACCTAGCCTTCCTAGTCTCAAAGAGGGATCTCTCAATTGTTTGCAAAGGTGTGTGCTTGTTTGCTTGTAAAAGGTTGATTTTAGGCTAGTTATTATGCATGATTTTGTTTGGTTTTTTGGTTGGACATGATGATCTAGGCAACATATATAGAAAGGGGAAATCTCTAAGTCATTGGGAAATGGAGTCAAGTGGAAGTTGTAACAATTTTTTAAATGAATCAGGGGTATCAAAGGGAAAATCTAACTTGGCCAGTGGATCTACAAGGTCTTTCAGGTGAAATGAAATGGACATTAATGGTGTAGAATGAAAAGTAGAACTAAGGGCAATCAAGAATCCTTAATTATATGTACTTCTCAACAAAGGGACTTAAAAAATTACCTGAACACAAAGAGGCATTCCATAGACACGGCTAACCATAAATTCTAGAAACCACACTTCAGCAAATAATAATTCCAAGACAAACTTCTCCAATGAAATATAGAAGGCGAGAAACTCATTTAACTTCTAGTGATTTCACCTTCAAGGATAAGAAAACATTCAAGATTCACACATAACTTCATTCATAGAAGAGGGAAATCCTAGACATCTTTGATTACAGCTATAAAGACCTTCAAAACAATTCTTCAAGTAGGAACAAAGGGTTGATCAGAACAAAACCTCTTTGGCAAACTTTAAACAATGGTACTTTGAAGGGAGACTTCAGAAACAATTTTTAAGTGGCAACAAGTAAGCAAGGAAAACCATAAATCACTCTTGAGACCAACTATATTGAAATATTTATGAAATAAACAAGAATAATGTTTCTAGAGAGAAATTAAGAATTCTCTAGAATATCTTAGCAGAAGAAAACATTAAGACAGTGAAGAGTAAATAGAACTAAGGTGCTTTCAAAAGACATTTCTTAGCCTAGAATTTTTACTCTACTGCAACAGAGAATGGTGAAACATAATGGAACAAGAAATAACAATAACATATTTAGAGTACTTCACCAACAGCCAAGCTCAGAGATCCAATGACAAAGATTTCTCCATTAACAAATAGGTCAAGACATCCACAAGTTCTAGAACATCAATTTTCTTTCAACTTCAACAGAACTATGTATTACTTCAAATCTATCATTCTTGAAGCCTCCATGTGTCTTTTATCCTCAAAGAATCTTCACTACTATTTCCATTAATGAACCCTGCCGTTTATGAAATAAACTGTTTTCAAAGGCCTCCATTTTCACCATTTTTCATCCTCATTCCCTTCACAAAAATTCCTCTGTAGACCTTCATTTCAACCTCCATCTCATCCTAAACCCCTTTTAAACCTTATATTTCCCTTTATTTGGTTTAAAAAATCCCTCATTCCATCTATCGGAACCTCCAAATTCCTCAAAAAACCCTTCAAAAATCCTAAAAAACCCATTTTCTACATTAAGGCCTTAAGCCCCTTTCAGCCTTAGCCCTAGCCCCTGTTCTCCATATAACTCGCGCTATGACCAAGCGCTAAGGTCTAATCACAATCACAAAAAACTCATCCCCTTCGTTATTTTTCCCTGAATCCCCTATGCGATGAGCCTCTCTCCTCCGATCTTTCGATCTAATCTCGACCGTCGAATCCACAAGAACCAATGGCTTAGATTCAATCTCGCTCCGCTGATGAGCCCCTTCTCCTCCGATCGCCGATTTGAACTGGACTGTTGAATCCACAAGAACCAACGGTCAGGATTCAATCGTGCTTTGCATGTTCCTTTCCCCTTTTCACTTTTCTGTTGGTCGCTGATTAGATCTCCACCATTGATGTTTTCAGATCCAATGGCCAACATTCCATCGCGTCTCTCCATCGGCTCTTCGCTTCACTCATCACTCAAGCCCGCCGATTTGATCTGGACTGTTGAATCCACAAGAACCAACATCCAAGATCTCATCGCGCTACGCCCATAGCCCTCCATCTTCACCTCACCGATTTAATCCTGACCATTGATCTCTTCCAATCCTACAGCTAGCGCTTAATCGCATATCGCAAACACAGTTTTCCCTTTTTTCTGTTCCTCCGATGGCCCGATTCCCCGATTTGATCCTGACTGTCGAATACACAAGAACCGAAGGCCAAGATTTCATTGCACTTCTCATTTTCCTTTCTCCTTTTCACTGTTCCACTGATCGTTGATTAGATCTCTGCCATCCATTCCTACAGATCCTACGGCTCCCATATTTCCGCTCATTCACTTACCTTGTCTCCTCTTGTTCAAAAAATCTGCTTTCTCTTTAAATCCCGACTGTCCGATCTGCAGATATAACAGTCCTAACTCAACCCCACCTTATGTTCTGTCCACACATCTTTGGGCTCATCATGCATCACTCGCACCATCAGATCTTCCACCCATCATCCAATGGCTGAAAATGCATATCACGTAATTTCTGCGCTTGAGAGTTAATGTTTCAAATTTACGCTATAAAGGTGGTTTTGAGAATCCACGCGGTGATTGCTGAGTGGAATCGCGTTCCGAAAATGAAAACCGCCTTCCCCCCATTTTTCCGCGTGAAAACCATTCGGGTTTTCCGCCTTACCACCCTCTGCAACACAACATTGGCCTTTAATCTGCTCTTATTATATCGCAGCCCGTTCACTTACTTTTCGTATGTCCTCCCAAATGATTCCATCGGGAAATCCCCACCATTGATTGTTCTAATCTAACGGCCCACATTTAATCTCGCCCCCATCCATTTTCCATTCATCTAACCTCCCGAACGACCTCATCGAAATATCTTAATCGTAGATCGCCATGATTTGACGGTCCACAACCCACGTCGCACCCAAACTCCCCTCAGACCTGTTTTCGCCTTCTGCCATGATTTTAAGCCCATTTTCCACTGAATCTAGTTTTTCTCCTCACTGCACCTCCATCCCCACGAGCCTCCAAAGCAGCCATCCTTACTCCCTCAGGTTTTTTGTCATGTGTTTATCATGTTTTTCAGGGTTTACAGGTGGTGAAGTCACACTGTTTTCACAGTCATGACCCTGGCACAGAAAGACTATCACAGAGCCAAGATTGGAGAGGAAGAAATCTCTGAAAAGGGTTAAAGGCATAATATTGAATATTAAGAAGCCTAATCCACAGTCAGCACAGATTAAATACAAATCATTAATCACAAAAGCGCAGAGGATATATCAGCAGGACATTCCTTTTACATAAGAAAGGACCAAATCACTACAACCCATTCTCTATTATTCATCGAGCTCCAGAGTAGTTACTATACTGAAAATAAGTCCTAAAAATTGCCAGTGCATTAGCTACAAAGCATGGAAGACCTAAAAGGAAAATATTCACCCTTTCTTGTCACAGAGGATAAAATAGAGTACTACAGCCAGAGAGTACTTCAAGAACATACCCTTGGAGTTATTATCAATCTGAAGAAGACCCTGAATTCATCTAAAGGGTATTGAAAGTCAATGTAAAGATATTAAAACAGAATGGGCTTCGAAAGACATTTCTCCCTCTATTTTAATGAAACAATTAAGTTCTATCTACCACTACTATCACTCCTTCACCTATAAGAACTCATGAGAAATACATTGTAAATGTTTGTTGTTCATTGAAAAAACACTGATTGTAAGTTTTTTTACTAAGTTAGAGTTCTGTGAGTAGTAGTTGTAAATAGGTTGGGAGATGATTTCTGGATGATATCAAGCTATTGGACAAGAATGTATGTGACTAGTTTTTCTCTTCTAATATGACAAGAATGTTCATCGGATCCTTATCTAAATTAGTGGTGATGTGTCCCTTCTTTGTTATTGTTTTCCATTTGTTTTACATCATGTTTCATTTTCTCTGATAAGAAAACAGTAAATTTAGCTTAGGATATACTGCTGCAAGTACCCTAATGCTCATTGCATTTTTTTATTTTTATGTTTTCTACTATTTGTGTATCTAAAAACAAATTCAACATAATTTAACCAGTATAGAAGTTGGTTTGTCCATGCTTACTAATGTCTGAATTTAGGATTTGTTTGTTGGATGTTCTTGTTTGGTTTCAACTAAAAGAATTAGGAAACAGGGAGATTTAGAGTTAGCGCTGTCCCCTAGGTTCATTTTCCAACAATTAGCATTTCTAAGATCCCTTTGAGTTTAATGCCAAAAGCAGTGAAGGTTAAAAGTATTTCTCTGATATTAGGTTTCACTCTGTGTTAAAATTAAATGTTTTCTATTGTCTGAAAGTAGTTAGGAGGACTGCTGGATTGTTGTCTTCAGAAGTTAGCCTCATCAGGAGTATTGATCATAGAGGTTTAAGGCATGTCCTGTCCCTAGACTTACTCTAAAGTGGTCACCTTGGAAGGTTTTCCTTGTCATTCCCATTCATTTCCTTATTGTTTCATCCCATACTATCATCTTAAGAGATCCTTTGATATAGATTACTAGCCCCTTGAAAGCCTTGGATATTTGAATTGCAAGTAAACCCTTTTATGACCCCATTACCCAATGGACTTGTGTTCTCTTTGAATTATCTCCCCATTGCTGAAAATCCTTCTCTACTCATTTCTTTACCTTACACTGAACCCTTCTGTCATGTTTCCCAACCAAACAAACAAATCAAAAAACTTTGTGCCCTAGATATACATTTCTTTGCCTTTATAGAGAGATCCCCCTCTGGATTCAGGAGGGCTAGATCCTAAGATCCCAAAGTGGTTTGATGTTGTCTTGTCATTTGGTATTGCCAAATATGCCAAATCACAGGAACCACAACATAATGGCGACTCCGCTAGGGAATTTGAGTTAAAACACTCCTTAAAACATCTCTAAGAACTCAAGGAAGACCAATTTAGCCTTGATTTGATAGTTAATCACTGTGGTGGATAGTAAATCTCCTTGAACATTTTAAATCGTCCACCTGGCGACTCCACAGTTCCTAAATGACCAAAATACTTCACTGATGATCAATAGGCCTGCTGATTATCTCTGTTTTCACAAGACTCCACTGGGAGACCAGTTTCATCACAACATCATCCATACTAAAAGTAACTCTGAGGATTAAGTTTCTTTGTTTAAGGATATTTTTCCTCTTAAATATTTTAATATCTGGCTAGATTTTTCCTTTTTGGATCTGAAACTTAACATACTAGCTTCAAGAAGAATCCATACCAGAGCTTATCTTGATCCAAATCCTCCTGAAATAGTTGACAATCCAGAAGGAATTCTTTGGAAGTCTTTCACATCTATGGATCCAACTATTTTCAGACCCATTCATAGAGCTAACTCAGCACCTGAAAACCTTGCAGCTCTATCAGATACCCAAGTTGATTTAGGTTTACCAAGTAATTTACCAAGAACTAAGTCATTCAGTGGTGTAGACTAGACATACTTTGAGCCTCCAAGCTCACCACCACATAGTGGTCAACATATTAGTGATAGAGAAACCCCTCCATCAACACCTCCTGATATCCACTTCATTCATAACTTGGGTCTCTCTCACCCTAAATCTACTCAAAAGTTTGTCGCTGGTCCAAGAAGTTATGCTATCCATATACCTACTTCTCAAGCCACTCCTTTCCCCCACAAAACACTATCATGGCAACATGGTATGCTCCCCTAGTGTTGCCATAGCCTCTGGCTCCTTTGCCAAATGACTATCAATCTAAAATTCCCCATTTCACTGGAGAAGAATCTACCACAGCTCAACAACATGTATCTGTGGAAGATGCATTTGATTATATGGAAATAGAAGATGAGACCATAAATATGAGAATATTTGCTCAAATTTTAGGAGGAGAAGTAAAGAAGTGGTTTAAAGGCTTAAATCCTAATAGCGTCAATGAAATTCCCTCTTTACATCAAGCTTTCATAAAGAAATGGGAAATCAAAAGCAACCCTCTACAAATATTAGCAGAGTATTAGAGTCTTAAAAGAAATCAGGGAGAGAGTGTTCATGATTACTCCACCAGGTTTAACAGAGTCTACAATGCTCTTCCACCTCACATGAAACCTCCCCAAGGCATGGCCTTAGTAAAATATCCTGAAGGTTTCGATGTTGATATGGCCTATCAACTAAGGGAGAGAGACTATTCAACTCTAGAAGACATGCAGAAGGGAGATGTGAGAGTAGAAGCAAACTTAATTGAAAAAAGAGCTAGGATGAGGGCCGAAAAGAAGGTAACCTATAAGGAAGACACCACAGCTTCTACGTCTGGTTCCAAATTTGATGATCTAGCCAAAAACATGAATAGGCTAGAAAGAATGAAGGAGAAAATGGTTGTCCAAGTCAATAATCAAAATAGAAATCAGTCTCAAAACCAGAACCAAAACTTTAGGAGAAACACACCTCCCAATAAACAAAGGGATTCTGACCAACAAATCATACCTCCATTCCAAGAGAATTTCCTTGATGAAGATGAGGAAATAATAGAAGAGTCATATGGAACTATTATAAACATGGTGAAAGTGGACAACCAAGATCACACCTTATTCACAGAAGAAAACCAAATCTCATACACACATTAGGATGAGGAAGGGTTGGAATCATTTAGGATTCAACAATGCCATCATGCAGGTCCAAGAACAAAATGGTCTCAGAAGCAAAAAGAACCCAGAAACTCCCAAACCAAAAACCTCTGAAATCATTATTGAGAAAATACCTGAAAAGACTCCTAAAGGGACTGTTGAAAGCAACAAAACAGCAGCTGAGATTTCTGGCAAAAAAAAGAACAAAGACATCCAAACCATTGATAAACAAAGTCAAGAAACCAGCAGCACTAGCATTACAGCTAATGCTCCTGAAAAAACAGTTTCAACTAATGTACATAGTGAAAATCAACAAGCTGATTTTGCCAATAAAATAGTGACCAACAAAACAGACTTGAACCTTTCAAAGAACCAATCCCCTTTCAATCTGGAAAGCGAAATTGCCAAAATAAAAATTTCTTTCCCTCTCACTGACTTGGCCACCCAGGATGTATATAAATCTCAAATCTTGAAAGCTTTAAACTTAGGAGAAAACAGTGACTCTTTCAACTTAAATGATGATCAACCAACTCTCTTGTTTGGCCCAAAAATTGAAGGGAAATTTCAGGAAGGATTAGTTCCTCCTTTCTATGTCAGTATAAATATCCATGAAAAAATCCTACATAATGCTATGCATGACTCAGGGGCTTCACATAACCTCATGCCGAAAGTGATCATGGAAAAATTAGGCCTAGAGATAACCAGACCATATAAGGATTTATATTCTTTTGACTCTAGCAGAGTGAAGTGTTTAGGCATGATCAAAGATCTTTGTGTAAATTTGACCCAAATCCCAGCCAAGTGCATGGTAATGGATGTTGTAGTGGCTGTTGTACCTCCTAAGTATGGCATGTTGTTGTCAAGATCATGGGGTGACAAGCTATAGGGTACAATGCAAATGGACATGATATATGCCACTATCCCTGTTTTCAGCCAGCTTAGAAGACTATATAGGGAAGCACACATGAAATTTATGGTAAGAAGCCTAGAGAAGCCAGAAAATTCCCCTCTTTACTCTGTCCATACAGACCTATACTCTTTTATCCTTTACAATGATGAGTTTACAAATGAGCAAGAGCTAGAGAAAAAAAATTTAAACAACAGAGTAGAGGACACAAATTTAAACATAATGGCAGCTCTGGATAGAGAGGAAAACAAGGGAGAAAAATTTGAACAGTTTGCATAATTAGAAAATCAGGACTGAGATTGTAGAGAGCAGATTTCTCATCAGCCTACTGACCTCAGGAAACAAGATGATAATAAGGGTAAAACTGATAAAAAATCTGCAAACAATCCTTTATGGAGCATGAGCTTTGATGGGTCTTGCACTAGAAGGAGTGCAGGAGCTGGGGTATGGTTGCACAATACTGAAAATAATTATACTAAGAGTCATGCCTTCAAGCTAAATTTCAAATGTACAAACAACATAGCAGAATATGAAGCTCTCCTCTTAGGGTTGCATCTATTGAAAAAAATAGGGGCTGAGAGGATAGTTGTTCATGGAGACTCAGAATTGGTCATCAAACAAATAAATGGAGAGTACACTGCAAAACATCCTAGATTAAGGGCATATAGGAATGATGCCATGGGTCTTTTGAAAAAATTTGTAGAATATGAGCTTGTGTTTGTTCCTAGAAGCCAAAAAATTCTTGCAAATGGTTTGGCTTGTGCTGCTAGTTCAATTCAAAGACCACGTAGTGACAAACAACTCATTATTCAAACAAAATATAGACCAACAGTACCAGATAATGAAAAATATTGGCAGGTCTTTGAGGGTGATAAACAGATAGAGGATTTCTTTCTTTCCAGGAATGAATTTGAATTGCCAAATTCAAATTCTAAGTCCGATGAAAGCTGTCTAGATAAAGAACCCCCTGATGAAGATAAACTATCCCCTATAGAAGAAATAAACATGCTGACCTGAGAATTTGAAAACCAAACAGAAGAATGCATGAACACGGATAAAGAAGACATAGAGGTACTGCAGTCCAAAGACAAAAGCATACCTAGAGGACTAGCACCCCTAGAGGACCTCTTTGATTTTAATGATGTGGCAAAGAAGACCACTATAGAACCCACTGAATCTGATGTTGAAGAATGAAATATAGGCAGCAAGGACAAGCCTAAAATGATCAAATTATATAAAACCTTGCCAGCACATATCAAACAGAAATACATTGATTTATTTAAAGATTTTGTGGATGTTTTTTCTTGGATTTATGAAGATTTGAAAGCCTATGACAAAGAGATCATCCAGCATAAGATTCCATTGAAAGAAAACCATAAACCTTTTAGGCAAAAGCTGCGTAGAATAAAACCTGCACAATTACCTCTGGTAGAAAAAGAAATTAAGAAAATGTATGAGGTCGGAATCATAGTGCCTGTGAGGTTTTCAGATTGGGTATCTAACCTTGTGGCTGTAAGGAAAAATATAGGAGAAATAAGGTTGTGCATTGATTTTAGGAACTTAAACAGAGCCTCCTTAAAAGACAATTACCCCTTGCCCAAAATGGAACACATCCTACAAAGGGTAGTTGGTTCTAAGAGGATTTCTCTGTTATATGGCTTTTCAGGGTATAACCAGATCTTAGTACTCCCAGAAGATCAACTTAAAATAGCCTTCACCACTCCTTGGAGCACTTTCATGTATGTGAAAATGCCTTTTGGATTAATAAATGCTGGGGCCACCTTTCAAAGAGCCATGGAAATTGCATTCTCAGAAGAAATAGGTCACTTCATTGTAATTTACCTTGATGACATAACATTTTATTCCAAAACTGATGAAGAGCACCTTAAACATTTGAGAAAAGTCTTTGAGAAATGCAGAAGGTATGGGCTATCATTAAATCCCGAAAAGACAGTGTTTGGTCTCCAAGAGGGTAAACTTCTTGGTCATATCATATCTGAAAAGGGGATTAAAATAGACCCAAAAAGGGTTGAGGGAATATTGCAGATTAGCCAGCCAAGAAACATCAAAGAGTTGCAGTCATTTATTGGGAATATTAATTTCTTAAGGAGGTTTATACCCAACCTAGCAGAACTCCTTAGAAACATGACAAACATGCTAAAGAAAGAAGTAGGAGTTAAATGGACTCTAGAAGCCAAGAAGTCTTTTGAACTAGTAAAACATGCACTCACCTAAGCACCAGTTCTTATCAGCCCAGATTTTACTAAGGATTTCCTCATATTCTCATTTGTATCAAACATACTGTGGCTGTTGTCCTATTGCAGAAAAACCCAGAAGGACAAGAGTAGCCAATTGCATTTTTCAGCAAGGCATTAAGAAATGAACCTCTGAAATATAATATCATGGAAAAACAAGCCTATGCTTAGGTAAAGGCTTTGAAGGATTTCAGAGTGTATATTTTACATTCCCATATTATTGCCTTTGTGCCTAATATAGTGTTGAAATAAATTTTGTCACAAGATCCAGATGGAAAAAGAGGCAAGTGGATTGTTGTGATACTAGATTATGATTTGGAGATCAAACCCACTAAGCTCATCAAGGGTCAAGGCTTAGAAAAATTGATGGCTGAATCTAACTTGCAAGCCCTTGACATAAATATGGTAGATGCTTTGGATGAACATGCAGAGTTACAATCTCCCACTGTTGAAGAACAGTTCCAAAACTCACCTTGGTATACTGATATTTTGTATGTTCTCACCAATCTTAATGCTCCTCCTGATTTATCTAAGACAAAGGCAAGGCTTTTGAAGTTGAAAGCTAGAAATTATTTCATTTTAAATTAATGTTTATATTGGAAAAATTCCAATGGTTTATTGCTTAAATTTTTGCCTGAAGTGGATGTAGATAGAATCAAGCATGAGTTTCATGAAGGAGAGTGTGGAGGCCATCTCTACTGGAAAACCACTACCAATAAAATCCTTAGAGCTGGCTATTACTGGCTGACCCTCTTCCAAGATGTCCACAAAATGATAGTTGCCTGCCAAAAATGCCAAATCATTGAGGGCAAAAGAAAACTCCTTCCTCTACCTTTACAACCAATCACTATTGAAGCTCCTTTTCAACAGTGGGGCCTAGATTTCATAGGGGAAATCCATCCTGCTTCATCTGCCCAGCATTGATGGATACTCACAGCCACTGACTATTTCACCAAATGGATAGAGGCCATCCCTTCTACGAATGCCACAGACTTTGTTATCATAAAATTCCTTGAGGACCATATCCTATCTAGATTTTGTTGCCCTAGGAAAATTATCACTGACAATGCTATTGCATTTGGTTCCAAAAATATGATTGATTTTTTCCACAAGTATCAGATTTCCCTTGGTCATTCTACTGCTTATTACCCTCAAGGTAATGGGCTGGCAGAATCGTCAAATAAGAGTTTGGTGACCATCATAAAGAAGCTGCTGGAAGAAAATAAAAAATCATGGCATAATAAGCTGGTGCATGCTTTATGGGCAGATAGGTTGACAACAAAGAAATCCATTAGAATGTTTCCCTATCAGCTAGTTTATGGAGCAGATGCAGTATCCCTACCAGTTTGGGAGTACCAATGATAAAATTGGTCCAAGAAATACAATCGGAGGAAGATAGCATGGTAAGGAGGATCAATCAGACCATACATCTCCAACAGACAAGGGAAGAAGTCTATAACAGAGCTCAGAAAGTGCAAGAGAACATCAAAAAGTTGTTTGATAAGAGGAAAAGGCCCGTGATTTCAAAATTTGGGACAAGGTACTCAAATGGGATTCTAGGAGAGAGGATAAGGGTAAGCATGGAAAGTTTGACAGTTTATGGCAAGGCCCTTACATCATTCAATCTGCCATTGGTCCCAATGCATTTTTTCTGCAAGAATTGGATGGTACAGATTTGTTTGGGGGTCCTGTCAATGGCAGGATGCTCAAGCATTATTTCTACTAAATTTCAATTTGAATTTCTCACCTCCATTGTAAATTCCATTGCTCTGTTTTGTTTGGAAAAAGGAAAAAAAGAAAAAAATAAGAAGAAAGGTTCAGACAAGCTCAAATCTTGAACCTATGAAGTTCCAAAAGAATGGCTCAAATCAGATCAAAACTGAGCTAGAGAAAGTGAAAGGCTGGTTCTAACATGCTCAAAACTTGAACCAGCAAAGAAGAAGAAAATAACTCTAACAGGGTCAAAATCAGAGCTGAAATGAAGAAAGAAAGGTGACTCTAACAAGCTCAAAATCTAAGTCACAAGAAGAAGGAAGGATGCTCATAAGTTTCAGAATTTCAAGCCTTCAAATTTTGTTTTTAATTTCTTCAAAGTTCAGTCCATGTGCAGCTTGTCTTTATGCCATAGACCCACAGCAAATCAGACACTCTAATCTTGGTTTGTCTGAATTTAAATTTCTGTTTTAGAATGTAGAAAGTGAAAATCTGCCAGACAGTTTAATCCTGACAGATAGTAGTTTAGGTAGAGAAGCTATGAGTCCAAATGTTTAATCTGTTCTCATGGAGTAATAAGGGTAGAATTAGATTAGTTTTTTCTTTCAATACAAAATTATTATGTGAAAGGTCTGCAAGTATAAATGCACCTTGAAGAAAAAATGTTAGGACAGTAGGATGGGTAGATAGTTGTTTGGGAAAATGTTCTCTGCTGATATAATGCACATCATGTATGCAGCAGTTGATCAAAGAAGAAAATATGGTCAAGGACAAGGCATATGGCCTACTTCCAAAGATTATATCTGAGATTCTTGGCACCTTCAATAAGATGCCATCCTCGTGTGGAGCCACTGTTAGCCACCTATAATAATTTGTCAAAGCACACAGGTGGCTAAATATGTTTCTAAGCCTTCAAGAGAAACATTTCCTTTGTAAATATATCATTCTTGAAGCCTCCATGTGTCTTCTATCCTCAAAGAATCTTCACTGTTCTTTCCATTAATGAACCTTGCTGTTTATGAAAGAAACTATTTTCAAAGGCCTCCATTTTCTCCATTTCACTCTCACAAAATTCCCCATTTTTCATCCTCATTCCCTTCACAAAAATTCCTCTGTATACCTTCATTTCAACCTCCATCTCATCCTAAAGCCTTTTAAAACCTTATATTTCCCTTTTTTTGGTTTAAAAAATCACAAATTCCATCTATCGAAACCTCCAAATTCCTCAAAAAACCCTTCAAAAATCCTAAAAAACCCATTTTTTACATTAAGGCCTTAAACCCCTTTCGGCCTTAGCCCTAGCCCCTATTCTCCATATAACCTGTGCTACGACCAAGCGCTAAGGTCTAATCGCAATCGCAAAAAACTCATCCCCTTCGTTCTTTTTCCCTGAATCCCCGATGCGATGAGCCCCTCTCCTCTGATCTTCCGATCTAATCTCGACCGTCGAATCCACAAGAACCGACGGCTGAGATTCAATTGCGCTCCGCTGATGAGCCCCTTCTCCTCCGATCGTCGATTTGATCTGGACCATTGAATCCACAAGAACCAACGGCCATGATTCAATCATACTTTTCATGTTCCTTTCCCCTTTTCACTTTTCCGCTGGTCGCCGATTAGATCTCCACCGTTGATGTTTTCAGATCCAACAACTAGCATTCCATCGCGTCGCTCCATCGGCTCTTCACTTCGCTCATCACTCGTGCCTGCTGATTTGATCTGGACCATTGAATCCACAAGAACCAACGGCCAGGATCTCATCGCGCTCCACCCATAGCCCTCCATCATCACCCCGCCAATTTAATCTTGACCGTTGATCTCTTCCGATCCTACGGCCAGTGCTTAATCGCATATCACAAACACAATTTTCCCTTTTTTATGTTCCTCCGATGGCCTGATTCCCCGATTTTATCCTGACCGTCGAATACACAAGAACCGATGGCCAATATTTCATCGCACTTCACATTTTCCTTTCTCCTTTTCACTGTTCTGTTGATTACTGATTAGATCTCCACCGTCCATTCCTACAAATCCGATGGCTCCCATCTTTCCACTCATTCACTTACCCCGTCTCCTCTTGTTCAAAAACTCCGCTTTCTCTTTAAATCCCGACCGTCCGATCCACAGATATAATGGTCCTAACTCAACCCCACCATATGTTTTGTCTTCACATCTTTGGGCTCATCACACATCACCCGCACCATCAGATCTTCCACCCATCATCCAACGGCTGAAAATTCATATCACGTAATTTCTGCGCCCGAGAGTTAATGTTTCAAATTTATGCGATAAAGGTGGTTTTGAGAATCCACGTGGCGATTTCTGAGTGGAATCGCGTTCCGAAAATGAAAACCGCCTTCCCCCCATTTCTCTGTGCGAAAACCATTCTGGTTTTCTGCCTTACCGCCCTCCGCAGTGCAACTTTGGCTTTTAATCCCAGCCGTCGATCTCTAAGATCGAACGGCTCTTATTATATCGCAGCCTGTTCACTTACCTTTCATCTATCCTCCCAAATGATTCCATCGGGAAATCCCCATCGTTGATCATTCTAATCTAACGACCCACATTTAATCTCGCCCCCATCCATTTTCCATTCATCTAACCTCCCGAACGACCTCATCGAAAGATCTCAACAGTAGATCACCATGATCTGACGGTCCACAACCCACGTCACACCCAAACTCCCCTCAGACCTGTTTTCTCCTTCCACCATGATTTTAAGCCCATTTTCCGTTGAATCCAGTTTTTCTCCTCACTGCGCCTCCATCCCCACGAGCCTCCGAAGCATCCATATTTACTCCTTCAGGTTTTTTGTAATGTGTTTATCGTGTTTTGCAAGGTTTACAGGTGGTGAATTCACACTATTTTCACAGTCACGGCCCTGGCACAGAAATACTATCATAGAGCCAAGATTGCAGAGGAAGAAATCTTTGAAAAGGGTTAAAGGCATAATATTGAAGATTAAGAAGCCTAATCCACAGTCAGCACATTAAATACAAATCATTAATCGCAGCAGTGCAGAGGATATATCAGTAGGAAATTCCTTTTACGGAAGAAAGGACCAAATCACTACAACCCATTCTCTATTCTTCATCGAGCTCCAGAGTAGTTACTATACTGACAAGAAGACCTAAAAACTATCAGTGCATTAGTTACAAAGCATGGAAGACCTGAAAGGCAAATCTTCACCCTTTCTTGTCACAGAGGATAAAACAGAGTACTACAGCCAGAGAGTAATTCAAGAATATACCCTTGGAGTTATTATCAATCTGACGAAGACCCCTAATTCATCTAAAGGTTACTGAAAGTCAATGTAAAGATATTAAACCAGAATGGGCTTCGAAAGACATTTCTCCCTCTATTTTAATGAAACATTTAAGTTCTATCTACCACTACTATCACTCCACCTATAAGAACTCATGAGAAATACATTGTAAATGTTGGTTGTTCATTGAAAAAAACATGATTGTAAGTTGTTTTACTGAGTTAGTGTTCTGTGAGTAGTAGTTGTAAATAGGATGGGAGATGATTTCTGGATGATATCAAGCTATTGGACAAGAATGTATGTGACTGGTTTTGCTCTTCTAATATGACAAGCATGTTCATTGGATCTTGATCTAATTCAGTGGTGATGTGTCCCTTCTTTGTTATTGTTTTCCCTCTGTTTTACATCATGTTTCATTTTCTCTGATAAGAAAACAGTAAATTTAGCTTAGGATATACTGCTGCAAGTACCCTAATGCTCACTGCATTTTCTTATTTTTATTTTTTCTGCTATTTGTGTATCTAAGAACAAATTCAACATAATTTAAACAGTATAGAAGTTGGTTCGTCCATGCTTACTGATGTATGAATTTAGGATTTGTTTCTTGCATGTTCTTGTTTGGTTTCAGCTGAAAGAATTAGGAAGCAGGGAGATTTAGAGTTAGCCCTATCCCCTAGGTTCCTTTTCAACAGTTAGCCTTTCTAAGATCCCTTTGAGTTTAATGCCAAAAGCAGTGAAGGTTAAAATTATTTCTCTGATCTTAGGTTTCACTCTGTGTTAAACTTAAATGTTTTCTATTGTCTGAAAGTAGTCAGGAGGACTGCTGGATTGTTGTCTTCGGAAGTTAGCCTCATCAGGAGTATTGATCATAAATGTTTAAGGCATGTCATGTCCCTAGACTTACTCTAAAGTGGTCACCTTGGAAGGTTTTCCTTGTCATTTCCATTCATTTCCTTATTGTTTCATCCCATACTATCATCTTAAGAGATCCTCTTATATAGATGACTAGCCCCTTGAAAGCCTTGGATATTTGAATTGCAAGTAAACCCTTTTATGACCCCATTGCCCAATGGACTTGTGTTCTCTTTCAATTATCTCCCCATTGCTGAAAATCCTTCTCTACTCATTTCTTTACCTTACACTGAACCCTTCTTTCATGTTTCCCAACCAAACAAACAAATCAAAAACCTTTGTGCCCTATAGCTAGCCTAATACCTTAAATTGAACCTCAAAGATATACATTTCTTTTCCTTTATAAAGAGATCCCCCTCTGGATCCAGGAGGGCTAGATCCTGAGATCCCAAAGTGGTTTGATGTTGTCTTGTCATTTGGTATTTCCAAATCTGCCAAATCACAGGAACCACAACAGTATGAAGGAGGGATGTTCAAGTTATGGATGGTGGGGGAAGGAGCGGAGACCGTTGGATCTAGGCCAAGGGCCTTTGATCAACGATGGATATTTATTCAGGAGAAATCAACGGGCGCGCAGGGTAAGAAATGGCTTGGGGAAACGATAAGGCAAAGGGGGCTTTAAGTTTAACGAGAAAAGTGGTCCTTTGGGGAGAATGTGACGGGGTTAAGGAAAAAGGGGCCAAGGTTTAGCGAGTGGTTAAACCCCTAGGTCATATGAGAAAGAAGAGCAAAGGGCTTAAGCCCGAGAAGGGCTTAAGGCCTATTTTCTTAAATGGGCGGAGAATAAGTCAAAAAGAGGGTTTTTAAGCCCTTTTGGAGGTTTCCGATAGGTGAAAAAAGGGGTTTTAACCCAAAAAAAAGGTGTTTTTATAATGTTTAGAGGCCTTTTAGGGAAAATGAAGGGTAAATGAGAAGGGAAAAAGGGAATTTTTTAGAGGGAAAAGGATTGATAGAAACAGGGGTAGAAATGATAAGACGAGGGAATGAAATATAGGTAAAGTGAGGCGAATAGCCTGAAAACAACTTCTTCTTAAGATGGCAGGATAACCTGGAGGATTTTGAGTGAAGATTTTTGGTGAATTGATGGACTTAGGATGATGAAGGCAGTGAGATTTCTAGAACTTACAATGTTTTTGCAAATTTTGTTTCTAGAAATCTGAGATTTTTAACTTAGTCATCTTTGGATAAAATCAAAATTATGGATGGCTAACAGTGGCTCCACTTGGGGAGGGCAACTATCTTTTGAAGGTGTCCAGAACCTCAGCTTATGGAATCTTCTAAGTTTCAGCAGATCAATGCCTTACCCATTGGGAAAACTCCTTCTTTTCCTTTTTACTGATATTTCCTTATTTTTGAAAATTTCAATCAATCTGCAACATGTAATTTCTTCAAACAACATCTCTACCTACCCAATCTTACTTGTCCTAGCATTTTCTCTTCTTTGAGTGCATTTGAACTAGCAAACTCTTTGACATTTTATTTTTGAAAATTGAAAATAAACTAACTATCCTATCCTTATTTCTTCCAAGAGTCCAGATTAAAATGTTGCACTCTTCTTATTCCCTACCTATGCTACTTGACTGCCAAGATTAAACTGTTTGGAAATCTTGATTATCTAGCTATTTGACATGAAAATTTAAATCATGGTTCAAATCAGGATTGGACAGTCTGATCAACCATGGTTGTGGCATTTTTGAACAAGCTGCACACAAACATTATTTTTGCATAAAAAGTAAATTAGAAAGATAAGGCCATGATTTACGCTTTGTAAGGCATCCTTATCTATCTCTTTGGTTCTGTTTTGAGCATCTAGAACTAGTATCTTTTCAATCTCCTAATCTATATTTCTTTGAATAAGTCAAGTCTGAAAATAATTTTGTCAATCAATGTTTCTAATAACTTATCAACATAAATTTAAAGTATGTTCAGCCATGATTAGGCTAGATGACTGAATAATATATCATTTTTAATCAGTAGTGGCGCTTAGAGTTGCTCACTTTCAGAAATTCTCTTTTTTAGGTATGGGGTTGTACCTCTTTTGAATCTGCCCTCTTTTCCTTTTCTTTTCTTTTATTGTTTTTTGTATTTTTCATGATTTCTTTTCAAATGGGTTATGTACAATGAATAAAAACTTTGAAGCTAGGACTCTTGACAGAAGTAGTGCTTGAGCATCCTGCTATTGACAGGACCTCCAAACATGTCTTCTCCATTCAGCTCTTGTAGAAAGAATGCATTATGACCCCTTATAGAATTAATGATGTAGGGCCCTTTCCACAAATTCTCAAATTTGCCATGTTTTTCTTTTTCTTCCCTTCTGGAATCCCACTTTAGAACTATATTTCCAACTTGGAAATCATTTGTTGTAGTCCTTCTATCAAATAGTTTCTTGATGCCTTCTTGGACTGTTTTTTTTCTCTTATATACTTCTTCCCTGGACTGCTGTAAATGAATTGTATGATTTATCCTTCTCTGCATATCATTTTCCTCAGATTGTACTTCTTGGAGGAGTTTCATGACTGGAACTCCTAGATATGTTGGGAATATTTCATCCATGCCATAAACCAGCTAATATGGAGACATATTTATTGATTTATTGGTGGTTAATCTATCATCCCATAAAGCATGAATTAGCTTACTATGCCATGATTTCTGATTCTGCTCCAACAGTGTTTTGATAATATTGACAAGGCTTTTGTTGGAGGATTCAACTAATCCATTTCCTTGGGGATATTAGGCAGTGGAATGACCCAAGGTGATATGATATTTATAGCATAAGTCAACCATTTTTTTGGATTTGAAGGCAGCAGCATTGTCTGTGATGATTTCTCTAGGGCAACCAAATCTAGATAGTATGTTGATTTCAAGGAACTTGATAATGACAGAATCAGTAGCATTCCTAGAAGGTATGGCTTCTATCCATTTGGTAAAATAATCAGTGGTAGTGAGGATCCACTTATGTTGGGCTAATGATGATAGGTGAATTTACCCAATGAAGTCCAAGCCCCATTGTTGAAAGGGAGCCTCAACACTAATGGGATGTAAGGGTAGAGGTAGGAGTTTTCTCTTGCCATAAAAAATTTGACACTTATGGCAAGACATGACAAGCTTCTGAGTATCTGGGAAAAGGGTGGGCCAATAGTAACCAGATCTAAGGATTTTATTTGCTGTAGTCTTCCAGTAAATATGTCCTCCACATTCTCCCTCATGTAGATCATGCATGATTTTTCCTGCATCAATCTCAGGCAAACATTTAAGCAATATTCCAAAAACATTCTTCCAATATAAAACCCCATCTAATATGCAATAATTTAAGGCCTTCTATTTTAAAAATCTAGCTTTAGTTTTAGACAGAGAAGGAGGGGTATTTAAATAAAGAAACACATATATGATTTCAGCATACCAAGGTGAATTCACAAAAGTTTCTTCGATAAATGGAGCTGTGAAATCTTCTGTTTCTTCCAAAATATCAATCATATTCATATCTAGAACTTGGATGTTTGACTCGGCCATGAGTTTTGCTAATCCCTACCCTTTGATTAATTTGGTGAGCCTGATTTCTAAGTCATATTCTAGAATACTAGCAATCCATTTTCCCCTTTTACCATCAGGGTCTTGACTTAAAATGTCCTTGAAAACCATATGTGGGACAAAAGAAATGATGTGAGAATGTAAAATATAGACTCTAAAGTCTTTCAATGATTTTACCAAGGCTAAGGCTTGTTTCTCCATGATGTTATATTTGAGTGGAGCGTCTCTTAAGGCATCACTAAAAAAGGATATTGGTTTTTCTTTCCCCGTGATGTTATTTTGTAGCAATACTGTAGCTATTGTATGTTCATATGCAAAAGAAAAGATGTAGAAATATTTGGTGAAATCGGGACTAATAAGAATGAGTGTTTGAGTAAGAGCTTGTTTCACTAGTTCAAATGACTGTTTAGCTTGTATTGTCCATTTAACACCTATCTCTTTCTTTAGAATGTTTGTGATATTTCTTAATAGCTCAGCAAGGTTGGGGATGAACCTCCTTAAAAAATTTATCTTCCCAATGAAAGATTGCAATTCTTTGAGGTTTCTAGGATGGCTGATCTTCAATATGCCATCAATCCTTCTAGGGTCTACTTTGATTCCCTCTTCAGAAGTTATGTGACCAAGAAGCTTTCCTTCTTGGATACCAAAGAGTGTCTTTTTGGGATTCAAAGATAAGCCATATTTTCTACATTTCTCAAAAAAATTTCTTAAATGAATCAAGTGTTCTTCATTAGTTTTAGAGAAAACAGTATTGTCATCAAGGTAAATGATTATAAAATAGCCTATGTCTTTTGAGAAGGCTATGTCCATGGCCCTTTGGAAGGTGGCCCCTGCATTCATCAAACCAAATGGCATTTTAACATACATGAATGTACCCCAAGGTGTAGTGAAAGCAGTTTTATGTTGATCACTTGGGAGTACTAACACTTGACTGTAACCTGAGAACCCATCCAACGGTGATATTATTTTAGACCCAACTACCCTTTAAAGTATGTGATCCATTTTTGGCAAGGGATAGTTATCTTTTAGGGAGTCTCTATTCAGATTTATGAAGTCAATGCAAAGCCTTATTTCCCTAGTCTTCTTCCTAACAGTTACTAGGTTGGAAACCCATTTTGAGTATCTAAGGGGAACTATGATCCCAACATCATACATTTTCCTGATTTCTTTCTCAACTAAAGGCAATAAAACAGGGTTTATCCTTCTTAGTTTTTGTTTGAAAGGTTTCTGATTTTCCTTAAGAGGAATTTTGTGTTGAATGATGCTGGTATCATATGATTCAAATCCTTGTATCCCCATGCAAACACATCTCTAAATTCTTTGAAAAGTTCTATGTATTTTTGTTTGATATGAGATAGTTATATTTTAGGGAGGCACTATTCATATTTATGAAGTCAATGCAAAGCCTGCTTTCCCCGATCTTCTTCCAAACGGATACTAGGTTGAAAACCCATTTTGAGTATCTAAGGGGAACTATGATCCTAGCATCATATATTTTCCTGATTTCTTTCTCAACTAAAGGCAATAAAACAGGGTTTATCCTTCTTAGTTTTTGTTTGAAAGGTTTCTGATTTTCCTTAAGAGGAATTTTGTGTTGAATGATGCTGGTATCATATGATTCAAATCCTTGTATCCCCATGCAAACACATCTCTAAATTCTTTGAAAAGTTCTATGTATTTTTGTTTGATATGAGCTGGAAGAGTGCTGGATAGCTTGATCATTTTTGCTCACAGTTGCCTATGTTATGTCCTTCTTATGTCGTCCTTGTTTTGTTTAAGTTTTGAATTTTCAGCCAAGACACTTTTGAACTTGGACTCTTTTTTGAGTTGCGGAGGAAATACACATAGCTAACGCGACCGCACCGCGCGACCAGGAGTTCAGTAGAAATGGATAGTGTCGGCGGGAAGTACTCTGATAAGTTGCATGGAACAGTAGATAAGTAATAAGATAAAGAGATACAAGAAAACAGGAAGTGGAACATGCAGACATCAGAAGAGAAGTCGAGTGCCGCAGCAAAGATTTACAGTAGCCGCTGTGGGGCCGACGCAGCGCAAGAATAAAAGGCGATCACCTACCGGGCGAGAGGTTGGTTGATCGGTTACGGTTGAGGGATGATTGCATGCGGAAGCAGCCGCGGAGGAATCAAACCTGCTCTCTCCATTGGTTCCTACTCTCTATGTTCGTCTTCTCTGTTCTTAGATCCATCTGTGTCTGATTTATGAGTTATCAGAGAAGGAAGCTATGTAATCATGTAATTGGCTGAAGAA
Source organism: Pinus albicaulis (assembly GCA_034641835.2). Lineage (NCBI taxonomy): Eukaryota > Viridiplantae > Streptophyta > Pinopsida > Pinales > Pinaceae > Pinus > Pinus albicaulis. Next base: position 1,315,035,416 of record CM076578.1, on the reverse strand, counting down.
TAATATAAAGAAGGATTGTTGTCTCTATGTTTTGGGTTATGGGTTATGATGTGTTTGTACTACTTTAAAATTTTTAAGTTGCGACCGTCTGAATACTTGATTAGTGATCTTGCATGAACGTTCTGGTATATGTAATGGATTCTCTTTCTTTCTATGGTTGCGAGTTTATTCCTCACCTATGATCCCATCCCCTTTCTCATGCTGTCGCGGCACGCCTCGGGTGAGACGCTCTGCTCTCCCAGAGCAGGGTGAAAATGCCGGCGTGTTACTAGAATACACCGGACCCCTTGTTGGCCACAACCCTTTGAACCTGGGTCTTGCCCGCGAGACCTGACTTTTCGCCAACAAATGGTTTCGTTGCGGGGACCTGCATGGTCTGAGGGGATCTAGATCATGGTCTCGAGGATCTATGAAGGAGCAATACGGCGATGGTGGGATGATCATCTTGACCATTTCATTACTCAGCAGGCGGAGCTGATCAAGAAAAAGGAGGCGGCGGTCAGGGAGCTTGTTCTTTTCTCTGACTCAGCTAGCGATACGTACGAAATTTTCTGGGGAAGGTTTCCCACGAATCTTTACAACTGGTTGCGGAGGTTACGAACGAAGGCGGCCCAAGAAGGCTTGCGGAAGATAAACCGCAGGTGGGCACACGAAGATCTGGTAGCGCTGCACCGGGTAGATACTGAACTAACCCGCGCAGTGGATTTTTGGGTAAAGACCACGTTGGAAGGATACGTTGTGGAGTTTGCCGCTGAGTGCTACCAATCTTTCTCGAAGGCTGAGGCTGTGTTTCACTCAGGGTTGAGGGGAAAACTGTTGAAAGAGATTCCGCTATGGATCAAAGCCCTAATGGTGGACGAAGGGTTGATTGAACTCCACAAAACGAGTATGGAAGCGTAAACCACCCGTACTGGGGGAAGGATTGAGGGGACCGATGCTGTGTAGACTGTAGGAGTAGGGAGCGGGGGATGGACGTTGAGGCCGCATGCAAGTTGCGGGAGTCACGTGCACATCGGCGGGCACAGATCGCCGATAGGTGGCGAAGAAGGGTAATGAGAGATTTGAAGAAAAGGGAGATCGAGAGGAGAAATCAGAAGGAGGCGCCTCAGAAGAAAAAAAGCATGGGTTTGAATACCCGGACAGGAGACGGGACGGCAGCAGACGTACAGTGGGTGCAGGGGAGCCCAATGATGCGAGAAAGAGAAGTATCGACTAGCAAGGATAACGAAAAGATGCAGCTCGAAGAAAGTTCCGATGACGAATGGCACGACGTGATGCAGCAGATGTTTCAGGATCAGACGGCACCCACCCCTCCAGGTAGCCCTACGTCCCACCTTCCGCATGGCCAGGATCCCGACCTTCTCCTGGTACTTTATCAACCTTTAAGAAATATTTTTGTTCAGTTGCAAGCATTAAGTCAGTTATTTAGTAGTTCAGTGGCGTCGGTAACGCCCAGTAGCAGCAGCGTTACTAGTAGTAGTATTTTCCCCAGTGGGACCGTTACACAACCAGGACCCGGAGGATTTATCCTGGTTAATTCTCCGCCAGTATACATGGCTGGATCCTTCACCCGGTACCCAGAGTTCTCTGGTCGGGGGAATGACAACGTAGAACAACACTGGTATCTGTGCGAAGCTATCTGGAGAGCTCGACAGACACTGGATGCAGGGAAGTTGATAGAGTTTCAAACCACGCTCAGAGAGAGAGCTCTGCGTTGGTTCATCAAGTGGTCCGAGGCGCACCCTAACCCTGTAATTGCAGACGTGAAGCGGGATTTTGTCCGCGAATTCAAGCTTCCCCAGACAGACCAGCAGGGCCTGTCCGAGCTGTGGGAAATTAAGCAGAAGGAAGGAGAAACCGCGTGGGAGTTAATGCGGCGATTCAAGGATGCGATCGGGAAACTAAGCTACCCGATCGATCCAAACCACCAGAGGGACTGGTTCATCAAGGCTATGCTCCCCTTGACACGAACCCCTCTCACTCAGCAGAAGATTGATAATCTGCAGGATGCTTTGGAGCAGGCCATGAAGATTGAAGCCATGGCGGGATACCCCCAGGAATACAGGGGGGGGCTGGCTCCGCAAGACCCTTCGCTGATAGGGTTACAACACCAGATCGCCAGTTTGACTGAGAAGCTCAAGGAAATTCAGCCAGCAAGACCAGCGCGACCGAATGTTTGGTGTACTCATTGCCTGGTTGAGGGGCACATCGCAACCGAATGTCCTCGGTTGCGCGGCGCGGGAGTGGGACCCTCAATTGCGGCTATCCAGCGGGGTCCGCCACCAGGGGGTGGCCCGGCAATGAACCCGCAGGGAGTATACCAGACGCAACAGGCCTTTGCGGGGTTTCAGGCAACCGGGGTCCTCCACCCCAGAATACTGTGAAATTTGCCGAACGATAGGGCATCCTCCTCGGATGTGCCCGATATTACAGAAGTACTCCACGGTGCCGAATAATGTATACTGCGAATTCTGTGTGTCCACGACGCACAACACGGAGCAGTGCAGGGCGCTAGACGCACTTGCGGATCGACTGGATCGGCCCTCGTACCGGGTCAACGAGGCTGCGAGGGGAAGAGGTGGCGGCATGCGGGGAGGCCGACCAGGAGGACGCGGGCCGGTAAAATGCTACAACTGTGACCAGGAGGGTCATGTGGCTCGCGAATGTCCCCTTCCGCGACGACCCTGGTGCTCCCAGTGCCGGGTCAACGCCCACGCCACTGAAGACTGCCCAGAACTCATCAAAAAGTGGGAAGAGCGGGCGCGGCAGAGGGCCACGAATCTGATAGGCTCAGAACCGCGAGGGGTCGCAACCCCCGACATGTAGAATGTTGCGATAATAACGAGAGGCGGAAAGAAGACTGGTGAGGATGCCCACGAGAAAGAGCCAGTACGAGTGGTGCGGCCGGCATCCCCAAAGAAGTTGATTCGGCCCGAGGTGCAGAAGAAGTACTTTCAGGAGGCGGTTGAGGCATTCGCCCAGCTGCGAAAAGAAGGAGGGCTGGAGGAGCCCCAGCTGCCGGAAACCGGGGATCAGAACGCCGCAGATGCTGTAGTTGCGAACTGGCTCCGACTGTTTCTCAGGATTGTTGATGACACCGTACTGCGGCAGCAGCTCAGACAGGTGTTGGATGGAGCGCTGCAGGGGCGCGCAGAACCCAGAAACTCGGTAGACACTACGCCTCAATACGTGCAGCGTGTCAAGCGAAACAAGCAACGAACGGGCAAAGAATTTCGACTTAACACACAGATCGCAGGATTCCAAATCAGCGACACGATGTTGGACCTGGGGTCCGACGTCAACATATTGCCACGAAAGACATGGGAGGCTCTTGGAAAGCCCCGGCTCGCTTATTCGCCAATCCAACTCAGGATGGCGAACCAGTACTGTATTCTGCCAATCGGCCGACTCGAGGGTGTCGAGGTTGATGTTGCGGGGGTGAAGACATACGCCGACTTTGAAGTTATTGATATCATGGGCGATAAGGACCCCTATCCTGCTTTACTTTGCATTGATTGGGCTTTTGAGAATTATGCGATCATCGACCTCAAGAAGGAGCTGATGATTTTTGAGGATGGGGAGGTAAGGGTCACTCAGCCTCTCGACCCGTATCAGGGTCCGCAATACACAGAACCGGTAGACAGTCGGGAGGATGCTCAGATGATGGACCACCTCTATCAGATGACAGCCGGGAGGCGGGACGATTACATCAACCTGACCGCAACAGGATCTATCAGTTGGCGGAGTGTGCAGAGCTCGGAACTCGGATCCGAGCTTGCGTGGGAAGACTGGCAGCAAGGGGGATACGAGACCACCACGCGGCGATGTGCCGCCATCGCGCAGGTCCGGTGGGTGGGGACCGAGATCCGCGGGTACCCCACATTGTCAAACATGCAAGCAATGAATACTTTTATCCTCAAGGTGGAAGACCGGGTCCCAGAGGAATGCCGGATACCCCTGTTGGATGTGGCTTTGAAGTCAACATCGGGACGATGGTGGAACAATCACCGCAACTCCCTGTTGCGATGGGAACTGGTGGCTGATGCACTACGGGCATGCTTCAAAGAGGATGAAGGGCCCTGCATTAAACTCAAACACCAGGGAGCTTCAGACCCGCGACAGCACTTGCGGGCGTGCGAGGAACAGTGGCGCAGCGCCAGGTACCCTGAGGAATTGTGGGTCCACAGATTTATCCACTCTCTGGGTACAATCCCCCAGGCCTGGTATCTGGAGGAAGAGCGGAAACGGGGGACCCGCTCTTGGCAAGTAGTTGCGGAAAAGTTCGTCCAGAGCTTCTCATTTGAAGGGGAGACGGCGCAGGAATCTCAGGCCCTACAAGCCGTCAAGGAGGTTCTGTTTTTCCGCCATCCCGAGCCCAATGAGGGCCCGGTGGCGTCACGCTCTGGGGTCAAGAGCGAGTTGGTTTGCCAACGGGTTGACGGCGAAACAGGGGACGACAGTTTGGAGGACCTGAGGCATCTCTATTTTGACGAGAAGGAGGGCGAGCGAAGTGTCCGTGACGAGCCGACGACAGAAGGAGTCCATTTGCAGCCCCTAAAGACAAAGAAGCTGAACATAGGAACGGAGGAGAAACCGAAACTGGCAACGGTGGGAGATTACTGGGACGCGGAGACGACCAGAGAAATTTTCAGCCTCCTTCGAGAGTATGAAGATCTATTCCCGTCTTCAGTTGCGGACCTGAAGGGGATCAAAGGGGATTTGGGCGAGATGCGCATCACACTGAAATCAGGAGCCCAGCCAGTGAAGCACCGACCTTACCGGTTGAACCCACGTATCAAAGAGAAGGTCAAGATGGAGATCGACAAGATGCTGGCTGCGGGACTCATCTTTCCGGTAGAGGAAGCTGAGTGGGTAAGTCCCATTGTCATCCAGAACAAGAAGGACAAAGCCGAAATCTGTGTCTGCGTGGATTATCGGATTTTGAATAATGCTTGCATTCATGATCCGTTTCCCACTCCCTTCAGCGACGAAGTTCTAGATCACGTCGCGGGAAACGAAGCTTATTCCTTTACTGATGGGTTTTCGGGCTACCATCAAGTGCGCATCGCCGAGGAAGACAAAGCGAAGACAACATTCACGACTGAGTGGGGATCATTCGCATACCACGTCATGCCGTTTGGTCTGAAGAACGCACCGGCTGTGTTTTCCCGGATTGTCATTGCTGCTTTCCGGGAGTACATTCACAAGTTCCTGGAAGTCTATATGGATGATTGGACCGTTTACAGCCTGCTGAAGAAACACGCCTCTTTGTTGCGTGTTATGTTCGATCGGTGTCGCCAGCTGCAGATTTCCCTGAACTTGAAGAAATGTATTTTTGCAGTACCATTCGGCACACTCTTGGGTCACGTGGTGTGTAAGCAAGGGGTCTGCGTTGATCCCGCCAAGGTCGCGGTTATTGTCCACATGGAGGCCCCCGAGAACGTGAAGCAGTTGCGGGCCCTGCTAGGGCACACAGGATATTACAGGCGGTTTATCCGCAACTACGCCAAAATCACTGCCCCTCTGGATAAACTGTTGCGGAAGTTCGAAGCATTTGAATGGACAGCGGAGTGCAGGACGGCACTCGACACATTGAAGGAGAAACTGGCGACGGCTCCAATACTGGTCCATCCGAATTGGGATAAGCAGTTCCATGTGCACATTGACGCGTCCGGGATTGCACTTGGCGCGGTACTGGCGCAACCCGGGGAAACGACAGTTGACCACCCGGTATACTTCGCCAGCCGACGGTTATCCAATGCGGAGAAGAATTACACCACGACCGAGCGGGAGGCATTGGCGATGGTGTACTCTCTCCAGAAGTTCCGCCACTACCTTCTGGGCGGTAAGTTTACATTTTTCACGGACCATTCGGCATTAAAATATCTGGTCAATAAGCCCGTGTTGGAAGGAAGGATCTGCCGATGGCTTCTACTCTTTCAGGAGTTTACGTTCGATGTAATTGTCAAACCGGGCCGGCTGAATGTTGGGCCTGATCATTTATCCAGATTGGAGTCGGGGGAAAACGATGGTCCGTTAGATGATCAACTTCCGGATGCTGATCTATTTCGAGTTGAAGCGGTCCCAGACTACCTGGCCGACATTGCCACGTATCTGACCACGGGACAGTGCCCCGAGGACTACACGCTGCTTCAGAAACGCCACTTGGTTGTCCGGGCGGCCGATTATCAATTGATCGCAGGGCAGCTGTACAAGCTGGGCCTGGATGAGGTGTTGTGCAGGTGTGTTCTTGACCATGAGCGGGAAGCAGTGATGTGGGAATGTCACAGCGGTGTTGCGGGAGGACACGTAGGGGCTAAACCCACCGCAAGAAAGGTCCTTCAAGCTGGCCTATGGTGGCCAACGGTGCATACAGACTGTAAGGCCTATGTGAAGCGTTGCGATATTTGTCAGAGGACGGGACGGCCTTCACACCGGGATGAGCTTCCGCTACACCCCGTGCATGTGTTGCGGCCATTTGAGAAGTGGGCTGTCGATTTTGTAGGGCCCATTGCACCAATCGCTCGCCATTCCAAAGCTCGGTACATCATTACGACGACTGATTATCTCACGCGATGGGCTGAAGCAGCAGCGGTACGCGACTGCTCCGCTGAGACCGCTGCTCGATTCATCTTTGAGCACATCATCAGCCGTTTTGGCTGCCCCCGAAGCTTGACCAGTGATCAAGGCACGCATTTCATTAATGCCACGGTCAAGTCGCTACTGGAGACATTTATGATACAGCATCATAAGAGCAGTCCGTACCACCCGCAGGCCAATGGCACGGTGGAAGCCTTCAATAAGATTCTGGAAAAGGGCTTGACGAAAATTTGCAACGCTCAGCGGGATGATTGGGATGAGCGGATACCAGCGACATTATGGGCTTACCGGACCACGGTAAAACGTTTGACAAACCAGACGCCATTCCAGCTGGTGTACAGCCGGGAAGCTGTGATTCCCGCCGAATTCACCGTCCCCAGCCTTTTGATCGCAACGTCCCTTCACTTCTCCGAGGATGCGTCCCTGAAGGAACGACTCCACGAGCTTCAGGAGCTGGATGAGGCTCGGTTTCTTGCGGAATTCCACCAGAAGGTTCAGAAGGCCAGACAGAAAGCATGGCACGACCGCCACATCAAGACTAAAGCTTTTCAGGTCGGCGGCAAAGTTCTCTTGTACGACAGCCGGTTCCAGAAGTTTCCAGGCAAGCTCCAGATGCATTGGCTGGGACCGTACTTTGTTATCGAGATCCGCGACTCAGGAGCCGTTCGATTGGCACAATTGGACGGCTCGGTTCTTCCAGGATGGGTGAATGGCGCACGCCTGAAGCCCTACCAGGAGTAGGTACCTTCTCCCTTTCCATCAATAACTCTCGCAACCGAGAGCACCCGTAGAGTAGCGTAGTTGAATAACTCTCCCGCAACCGGGATGAGCATAGTTAGTCTTTTCCATTCCTTTGCAGTCAGTCAAATAAACCGTCAGTTACGGCATCCATACCGCAACCGCCCATGGCGCGGAGCGGGCCAGTCCAGCGTGTCGCAACGCCAGTCCAGCGTGGCAGCGCGCCAACCAGTATGACGCCGCTCCCAGTCCAGCGTGTCCTGCACGTAGGTTCTGTCCTCGTGCCAGCGTCAGTCCAGGTCATAACCGTCAGTCCTTTTGTCAGTCCGTAGGATAGCTCAGATTTTGGTCATAAATTCCCTTAATGGACAGTAATCATACCGTAATCATTTCCCATCAGTCGCAGTTCTCTCCGCCGTCGGGTCCGCCCATCTCCCAATGACGCCATCAGCAACTGTCAGATTACACACAGGCCTACGATTGATCGCACGATTATCGCAGGCAAGAATGATAGCAAGAATTAATTGCCGTTATGGAGTCTCATCAACCCCGCGCGTGCCAGCAGATGGCCCAATTTGCATGAAGGCTATCGGCGCCGGGATGACGGACCAATTCAGTTTGGAAGTTTCAGCGACTCCGGAGCACTCGCAGTACCAGAGCACTCAGCACTTAGCAGGAAGTTACAGACGAGTTGTCCAGGTCTATCAGAGGCGCGCCAAGATGCCGAGAGCTGTTCTCTCCGTGCCTGAACCAGCGATTGATAGCAGAATTCACCGACTCGAATCACTGGTCGGCAAGTACGACAATGCACCCTGCATGGACGCTAACTTGTCCGACCCGGCTGAGTTTCCCCACCTGCATTGGCAGACGTTCATGGAACACCATTATACACCGGGGAGCAGCTCTAACAGTCGAATGAAGGACGAATTCCGGGGTCTCCAGCAGTCGACGTTGATGAATTTGCGCAGTCTTCCTGTCTTCGGCACCACCGGACCAGTGCTGCAATGCACCCGGTTCCTCCTCAGTCGGGTGCAGAACGGGTCCCTATGGTTGAACGAGGAAATTCCAATACATGCAGCGGACATTGGTCGACTTACGGGGCTCTGCCAGACTGGTGCAGATGTTTCCTCTGTGGGGCAGACCGCCTCCAAGCGCGCCCGGAAATCAGCTGAGGCGGACCTCTACACAAAATATGGTACTCGCCGGGGTGGCAAAGGTGCCAAGATAGATCTAATCAATGTACCAGCAATCCGGTTTGCTTGCTACTTGATAGCTAGCAAGACCATGCGCCATTACACCAAGGGTGAGTGCACGTTGGACACCATTTCTATTGCAGAGCACTGTGTCAAGGGGGCCCGATTGAATTGGAGTGCGTTTTTATTAAAGGAACTCTTCGCGGCCTGCGAAGACAATTACAGACGGACCACCAGTTTTATCTACGGGTACTTGCTCCTCGCATTCGCCATGTGGAAATGGCATGTTCCTCCGATACGGACACCAACGGAGCTCACCGGGAGCCAACCGTTCGCGATGCGATATTCTCCCTGGAAGGTGTCCACGGCCCCCAGCACCAAGCAGGTGAACGCGGAGGCGTTCCGCGAATGGTATGGAAGGATGATTGATGTGGTCGCTTCTCAGCAACGGGTACCCCGGAACCTGCTGGATGAATATAGCGAACAAGTGTGGTTTGGCGTCAGCCATAACCACACTTTCATCCGGCCGGCTTGTGTCCCGCACCACACGTTTCATATGGCGCCCTTGCGCTTCCAGTTGACTGATAATGTCTTCCACAGAGAGGTTTCTACATGGCCAGGGGTCGTCCAGCACTCTCGGGATGGAGTCATCCGATACAACTTTGATGGGATGCGGGCTGCACAGCAGCCTGCCGTGACCAGTGCCGGGGAGTCGTCCCAAGTTGCGGTGGCGACGACCACAGACGCAGCGGGGACCACAGACGCAGCCCTGCCCGAAGAGCTGGTCCCCGTCGTGGAGCATTTCAACGACCAGGATCGGAGACTCAACGTGGTAACTCAGGTTGTTTCTAGTGGCGCCCCTATATTTCCTTCCTTTAGTGAATTTCGTCTTAATCGGTCACTTGGTCTCTCCACCACCGCTTCCCTCACTTCCCCCATTCCCACGCCCCTGTTCACTTCTGCCACCCCCATCATCACGACAATGGGCGAACCGGGCCCCGAACCCGATTCCTCTGGGCCACCTCCATCCAAGAGGGCCCGCACCACAGATCCTGTGGTGGACCTTACGGAGGATGATCCACCAGTCACGCCGCCCACAGCTACCCTGATTCCGGAGGAACCGCTGATTGATCCAGCGGATTTCCTCAACCTTCGGTTCCCTCCCACCTCGTTCCATCCATCCACCGCCCCCTCCACCAGCAGACTACATGCCACTTCCCCCAATCCGTCCACTTCATCAGCCACTGTGTCCGATTCGTTGATCCGGGAACTCTTCGGCGGTGACCACGGGGCGGAGGTCACCTCCAGTACTGCAGCTGTAGTACCACCTGTTGACCCCGTGGCCACATCCCGGGATCCCCTTGCCACTATATTTGTTCAGCCAGCCAGAGTTGGGGTTGATTCAACCGCCCCGTCCACAGAGCCAACCACGCAGCAGGACCAGCCAGAGCCTGATATGGCCACTTCGGTACAACAGCAGACGCCGGTCCACCTTCTAGAGCCTTCAGACAGAGCAGCGGCCATGGGCCAATCTTCACAAGAACAGACGCCCGAGAAGGGTGCCCCGAGCACAACGAATGCAGAATAACTGAGTCCAGCACAGTTATATCTGCTCATTCGGCGGGCGGCTTTCAAGGCCGAGAAGATTCATACGGAGCTACAGCGGCGATGCACCGAGCAGCGGAACCAGATCACGGCGCTTACTGAACAGCGCAATCAGCTGCTGCAGGAGAAGGCCTACCTCCAGGAACAGGCCAACATTGTTAATCAGGCGCTCTCCAGCGTATGGCCGGAGGCACGGGCTCACAATGCCCCACTCCCTGCTCGCATAGAAGAAGACAACATCGCTTTACAGGCTCGCCAGCTCGGAGACGTTTTCACCACCATTTGCAGAGAGAACCAGGAGTTACAGGCGACGCTAGCCGCACGGCCTACCCTACCAGATCCACCCACTGATTATTCCGGACAGGTAACTGCCAAACAGGCACAGGCAGTCAATCTACAAGAAACTCTCCATTCCATGACAGCAGCGGCTTCGGCCCTTTTACGCAGCTTGCAGGAGTGCTCCCTCGCACTGATAGTCAAAACGCAGCCCATTGCTGCTCAACTGCAACAACTCGCCACCCAAATTCGGGCGACCACGGACCAGGCCAGATTAGACCAGCTCTACGCTCAGACGGACGAGCTGGAACTTCAAATGCAGATGACCGAGGCCGCATCAGCAGCAACTAAGCACACTCTCCGGGAGATGCGGCCGCCCCTTCGCACCCATGCCGAGGCAATGCATCAGCTGGATGCCACTGCCGAGTCCCAACTCGCCACACTGTTCGGGGATGCCCCGACGCCCATCGACGAAGCTGCAGCCAACTGAATTGTTCAAGATGCTGACCTGCTTATGCAGGAATGGCAGCAAGCAGTGGCAACTTTCAGAGAGCTTCGAGATTCAGCACTCCGCCAGGTCCCGGAGTTGGGGCCCTTGTTTGAAACAGCAGGTGGCGGAGCACAACAGGAAAGGGCAGCAGAAGAAGGAGCAGCAGAGCAGGGCACAGAGGCCGGCGAAGGTATGGAGGTAGAGACTATCATTTGCGATTGACTCGCGGACGAGTCAAAGGATTGTGGTCGGGGCCTGTTGGGGCCCTTGTTTTGTTTAAGTTTTGAATTTTCAGCCAAGACACTTTTTGAACTTGGACTCTTTTTGAGTTGCGGAGGAAATACACATAGCCAGCCACGGCACCACCAGAGTCCGTGAGCGCTGGCGGTGCGGGTTAATTTGACAATCGGAGATGACCAGTAGATACACACATAGATACACATAAAAAAACAGGAAGTAGAACATGCAGACATCAGAAGAGAAGTCGGGAAAAGCCAGAGCAAAGACGCAGAGAAGCCGCCAGTCGCGACTGGTGGGTGAATAAAAGGCGATCACCCGACTGAAGAAAGAGAGAGGTTGGTTGATCGGTTACGGTTGAGGGATGATTGCATGCGGAAGCAGCCGCGGAGGAATCAAACCTGCTCTCTCCATTGGTTCCTACTCTCTATGTTCGTCTTCTCTGTTCTTAGATCCATCTGTGTCTGATTTATGAGTTATCAGAGAAGGAAGCTATGTAATCATGTAATTGGCTGAAGAATAATATAAAGAAGGATTGTTGTCTCTATGTTTTGGGTTATGGGTTATGATGTGTTTGTACTACTTTAAAATTTTTAAGTTGCGACCGTCTGAATACTTGATTAGTGATCTTGCATGAACGTTCTGGTATATGTAATGGATTCTCTTTCTTTCTATGGTTGCGAGTTTATTCCTCACCTATGATCCCATCCCCTTTCTCATGCTGTCGCGGCACGCCTCGGGTGAGACGCTCTGCTCTCCCAGAGCAGGGTGAAAATGCCGGCGTGTTACTAGAATACACCGGACCCCTTGTTGGCCACAACCCTTTGAACCTGGGTCTTGCCCGCGAGACCTGACTTTTCGCCAACATTCTATATTTCCTGCTTATAGGCTCCATTCAAATAAATACCTTTTAAGGCATTGCTTAAAGAGATTCTCTAATGGTGTAAGACCTCTTGGTATAGTATCACCTTTGCATTGTAAAAATTCAAGGTCCTTTTGGTCTGGATTGTCAAATAATTCTGCCTCAAAAATATTCTCAAATTGATTTATACTGGTAGAAAAGGATAGCTCTATTTCAGGGATTTGTTCTTCATTTAAATAGTTTTGTTCACGGCTTGAAGTAGATGTTGGTATGGCAAAGTCATTTCTTGATTGCAAAAAATCATTTATGTGTTTGTCTCCTTCAAACACTTGCCAATAGTCTTCATTGTCAGGTATTGCAGGCCTATTTTTTACCTTGACATTGAATTGTTCATTTATCTATGGTATTTGGCAATTACTAGCAGTAAAGGCAAGTTCAATTGCTAGGTGATTTTGAGCTCTTGGGATGAAAATGAGTTCATATTTTTCAAAGGTTTTTAGGAGATCAAGGGCAGCATTCCTATATTCTCTGAGTTTTGGGTTTTTGGCTGAATACTCCCCTTTAATTTGTCTAATGATTAGCTCAGAATCCCCTTGGACTGATATTTACTTAGCCCCTAAGTTTTTAAGCAAATGTAGGACAAGGAGGAGGGCTTCATATTCTGCAATATTATTTGTGCATGGAAAATCTAGTTTATAGGAAAATCTTTTGTTTGTGTTTTGTATCCATACACTAGCCCCTAAACCTAATTTTATACAAGAGCCATCAAAGCTTATTTTCCAAGGTGTTTCAATCTCATTTTCATTTCCTTTCTGCTGTTCAAGGCTTAGGCTTCTATATTTTGAGTTATTTTGTACTTGAGTTGAGGGCAGATTTGACTGTTCTGGTGGACTACATTCTTTCTTGTTGGCTAATTTCATCTTCATTATACAAGATAAAATAATCTAAATCTAAGTGAATGGATTAGACAGGAGTATTGTTGGGCCTATCTATGTTGCTCACCATATATTTCATATGAGACTCCCTGTATAGTATTTTGGTTTGATTAAATAATGGGATGGTGGCATAGGACATGTCCATTTGAAGGTTGCCCTGAAGTTTGGCTCCCCATGATCTAGATAGAAGCATGCCATACTTAGGGGGGATATCAGCTACTACTATGTCCATAACTAGACCTTTAGTAGGAATTTTTGCCAAGTTGACACATAAATCTTTTATCAGGCCCAAGCATTTGACTCTGCTTGAGTCAAAGGAATATAGGTTCTTATATGGTTTAGTAATTTCTAGGCCTATGCTTTCCATTACTACTTTGGGCATAAGGTTATGAGAAGCACCTAAGTCTAGCATGGAATTGTGCAAGATTTTTTTATGTATGTTCAAGATAACATAAAAGGGAGGGACAACCCCTTCTTGGTATTTTCCTTCAACTTCAGGACCAAACAACAATTCTGGTTTATCATCTGTCAAGTTTAAAATATCAGTGTCATTGCCTATATTCAAAGCTTTCAAAACTTGATTTTTGTATACATCCTGGGTTACTAACTCAGCTAGAGGTATGCTAATTTTTATTTTGGAAATTTCACCCTTAAGGCTAAAAGGAACTATTGATTTTGAGATATTTACATCTGTTTTTTCATTTACAATTCTTTCAGCAATTCTGATTTGCTGAATTTTATTTGGACTGTTATTTAGGACAGATTTGTTAGGGCCACTAGCAGAGGTATTAGGGTAGTTTTGTTCAACACTTTGTTGGTTGTTTTTGTCTTTATTTAGATCAGTTTTCTTGGCCATAGTGTTGGTGTTATTTGTTGTCTTTTTAGGCGGATTTTCTGAATTTTTCCTAACAACAGTACTAGTGTTTTTTTCACTTGGAATTTCTGGGTTTCCTTTGCTCCTAAGATTATATTGTTTGTGTACCTCCATTATTGAATTTTCAAACCCCAATCTATAATCTTTAGAATCCTCTTGATTGTTTTTAGTTTTCTCTGAGGAGAAGAAAACTTGTTCTTCTTCAGTGAGAAAAACATCCGTCTCACTATCAGATCCTATCAGATTTACATGATTTTCTTCCAACCTTTCAGTTTCCCTTTCCTCCTCTTGATCTACATAATTTTGTTGGAAGGGGGACCTAATTTTTTATTCATTATCTCTTTGCCTATCTTGATTAGGATCTCTTCTAGGATTCAGATTTCTATTTATGTTTTGGGGATTGGTTTGGTTTTCCCTAGGAGGCACTCTATCATTTAGATTTATCTTTTCAAGCATTCTCTCCATTACCTTCACTAAGTTATCAATTTTGGCATCGTATGATGAGGTTGATGCCATTGTTTCATCCCTATATGCAACTCTTTTCTTTTCTTTTAACCTAGCTCTTTTCTCAATCAGATTTTCTTCCACACTTAAGGCTCCCCTCTGCATATCTTTTAAAGTCAAGGGGTCTCTTTCTCTTAGCTGGTAGGCCATTTCTGGATCAAATCCTTCTAGAAATTTAGCTAAGGCTAGGCCTAGTGGAGGTTTCATGTTTGGGGGAAGTGCATTATACACACTATTGAATCTAGTGCAATAATCTTGGACACTTTCCCCAGTATTTCTCTTGAGGTTATTATAGTCTGAAAGTATTTGGAGAGGGTTCTTTTTAATTTCCCATTTGTTTGTGAATGTTTGATATAAAGAAGGGAGATCATTTATTCTGTGAGGAGTTAAGCCTTTGAACCATTTTTTGGCTTCTCCTCCTAAACTTTGAGAAAAAATTCTCATCTTAATGGTCTCTTATTCTATTTCCATATAATAAAAAGCATCATCCATCTTATCTACATGTTGCTGAGCAGTAGTAGGTTCATTTCCAGTGAAATGGGGAATTTTGGATTGGTAATCATTGGGTAACGGAACCAGAGGTTGTGGTAACACTAGTGGAGCATACCATGCTGCCATGATAGGAAATAATGGGGGATTTGAAAGAGGTCGATTTACAAGAGGGAAAGTGGGCTGAACTAGAGTGCTTTGAAAAGTGTATATATGGACAGGAGTGGAAGAAACACTTGGGCCAGCAAGCTGATGATGAGAAAATTTTTAGTATGGAAGGAGCTGAAGTGATGGAGAAGCTTAGAATCAGGTGGAGTAGTAGGTGAGGCTTCTTTGCTAAAGATCTGTTGCAAATCTGTGGTTTCAAAGTCAACTTGTTTTAAATAACTTTGAGACTTATTTCTAAATAGGTTCTTTGTATAAAGTAAGTCAAAGTGAGGATCTTTGAAGACTGTGAGATTTTCAGGGACAAATCTTGTTCTTGGGATGGTTCTATCAGCAGTTGATTTTTCATATTTATAATTTTGCCACAAAATCCTTTCTGGATTATCAATTATGGTTGGAGGGTTAGGATCTGGATGGGATCTAGTATTGACCCTATGTGAAGCCAGATTTGAGATTTTCAAAATTTTTAGAGAGGCTAAGGTTCTTAGGACTGTTTTTCAAAATGTTCCTCTCACAGTGATTTCTATAATAGGGGACTAGGTTTCTAAACTTCCTTAGGGTTGGTTAATACAATCCTAGGGAAATCTGGAGTTCTAGAGGAGTAATAGGCCTATTGGGGCTAGTGGAGTCACCAGATGGAAATTTATAGTTTTTTGAAGGTAAAATGTTTTATGGTCCACCACCAATAAGTATTTTAAAGACAAATATGAAATTTTTTGGGTTTTCTAAGTTTTAATACGGTTCTATGGTTTGTAAGAGTGTCCTATACTTGATTTCATCACTTAGCTAAGGTGGTGAAACAAACAGAGTCTACTCTATGGCTTTACTAGCTGATTTCTTCAAGGTTTGATAAGGGTCTCTTAGAATCATAAGGGTTACTTAGATTGCCACTAATTCAAATAGGTCCTATCATAATCACCATTATGTTGGTAGTGCTTGAAGAAAGCTATAGTTCACTTGGATGAATACTGAGTGTTTTATTTAGGGAATTTTGCTCAAAAAGGGGTCCCACCATGATCGCCATTATGTTGGTAGTCCTGTGATTTGGAAAATTGGCATACCAAGTGACAAGGCAACATCAAAACCAACCTTTAGAGCTCTAGGACCTAGCCTTCCTAGTCTCAAAGAGGGATCTCTCAATTGTTTGCAAAGGTGTGTGCTTGTTTGCTTGTAAAAGGTTGATTTTAGGCTATTTATTAAGCATGAGTTTTTTTGGTTGTTTGGTTGGACATGATGATCTAGGCAGCATATATAGAAAGGGGAAATCTCTAAGTCATTGGGAAATGGATTCAAGTGGAAGTTGTAACAATTTTTTAAATGAATCAGGGGTATCAAAGGGCAAATCTAACTTGGCAAGTGGATCTACAAGGTCTTTCAGGTGAAATGAAATGGACATCAATGGTTTAGAATGAAAAGTAGAACTAAGGGCAATCAAGAATCCTTAATTATATGTACTTCTCAAAAAAGGGACTTAAAAAATTATCTGAACACAAAGAGGAATTCCATAGACAGGGCTAACCATAAATTCTAGAAACCACACTTCAGCAAATAATAATTCCAAGACAAACTTCTCCAATAAAATATAGAAGGCGAGAAACTCATTTAACTTCTAGTGGTTTCACCTTCAAGGATAAGAAAACATTCAAGATTCACACATAACTTCATTCATAGAAGAGGGAACTCCTAGACATCTTTGATTACAGCTATAAAGACCTTCAAAACAATTCTTCAAGTAGGAACAAAGGGTTGATCGGAACAAAACCTCTTTGGCAAACTTTAAACAATGGTACTTTGAAGGGAGACTTCAGAAACAATTTTTAAGTGGCAACAAGTAAGCAAGGAAAACCATAAATGACTCTTGAGACCAACTATATTGAAATATTTATGAAATAAACAAGAATAATGTTTCTAGAGAGCAATTAATAATTCTCTAGAATATCTTAGCAGAAGAAAACATTAAGACGGTGAAGAGTAAATAGAACTAAGGTGCTTTCAAAAGACATTTCTTAGCCTAGACTTTTTACTCTACTGCAACAGAGAATGGTGAAACATAATGGAACAAGAAATAACAATAACATATTTAGAGTACTTCACCAACAGCCAAGCTCAGAGATCCAATGACAAAGCTTTCTCCATTAACAAACAGTTCAAGACATCCACAAGTTCTAGAACATCAATTTTCTTTCAACTTCAGCAGAACTATGTATTACTTCAAAGAGTCACCAAATGCCAATGATACAATGAGTTCTAGCACATTATTTATGCTGCAAATGAGGAGGTGGAACTTATCTAGGGTTTTGAGAGTCATTAACTATAGAGTAAATGCATTCCTAACCTTGAAAACCATGCAAGGCATAAGGTAGGAAGATGTTCGACTACTTCTCTGTTTCAATAACTCTGTTTTAAATTTTGATAGAAAGATAGGAGAAACGATTGAATTTTAAGGCTTATCCTTATCTTTACAATAACTGTCCTGACAATTTTAAATATTTTCTTTAGTGTAATAACTGTTTGTTTGTCTTTGTAGGCAGAAAGTAGGTCAAAAGGTGTCAATTAGATATTTTGAGTGAATAACTGCTCCTGTTTGATGTATTCGAGGTTGTATTTAGCCTAAATTTCATTTATTTAATCATTAAACTATATTTTAAGGCCTGATCTTGCTTTTGGCCTTCATAATTCATTCATATTTAACTGTGTTTTTATCCTTAATCTTTGATTAAGCCTTTAATCTTATGTCTGCTTCTTTTGTCTTCAAACTTCATTGATTATTTATGCTTCTGCGTGTAGGAGACTTTTTGGTGCACTGGAGGTTTTCAAAAGGGATCAACGCTCATGAGGCACCGATCAATCATTGACATGAAACCCTGGATCCCTTTCTTCTTTTCATATAGGCCTTTTTGGATTGTCATCCAAGGCCTATCATTTTTTTTACTGTGGGATGGCCCTTCGGGCTCGAGGCCACCATTAAACCTGCAACCAAACAAAAGATATATTATAAAACCAACGAATTTATGGGATATATTTATTTCATAGGTTTGAGGGAGATGGAAGAGCGATTGCAGAGGAGGGGAGGATGCATGAGATTTGTCCATGGTGGGAATACGAAGAAACGGGGATGATTTTTAAATTGTGGCGCGAATTGGGAGGGAGGTGGTTTTGCGAAAAACCGGGTGGCTTTCACGCAAGGGATGGGAGGTTAATGGTTTTAACCTTGGCAGACACGATACCATAGGATGGATGATACCTGTCCAGGGCCAAACCACCTTTTTCACATAGAATATAAGCATTAATCCTTGTGGGTGAAATGAACGCGAAATCGATTATGAGCCGTCAAATCTGGGAGAGCTAGATCGATGGTAGAGAGTGAGCGCGACGGGAGAAGGTGCGGGCGGTGGGACCGGTGGATGAGGTCAGTGGGTGATGTAATATTTATTATTGGGTAGCGAAATGTGATCTGGTGGGGTTTAGAATTGGGGATCTGCGGGAGCCGTCAGATCCAAAGGATCAACAGTTGAGATGTGATTTGCAAAGATGTATGAAGGAGGTATGGTCGGGTGATGGATAGTGGGGGAAGGAGCGGAGACCGTTGGATCTAGGCCAAGGGCCTTTGATCAACGATGGATATTTTTTCAGGAGAAATCAACGGGCGTGGGGTAAGCAATGGCTCGGGGAAAAGATAAGGCGAAGGGGGCTTTAAGTTTAATGGGAAAAGTGGTCCTATGGGGAGAATGTGACCGGGTTAAGGAAAAAGGGGCTGAGGTTTAGCGAGTGGTCAAGCCCCTAGGTCATATGAGAAAGAAGAGCAGAGGGCTTGAGCTCTAGAAGGGCTTAAGGCCTATTTTCTTGAATGGGTGGAGAATAAGTCAAAAAGAGGGTTTTTAAGCCCTTTTGGAGGTTTCCAATAGGTGAAAAAAGGGGTTTTAAACCAAACAAAAGGTGTTTTTATAAGGTTTAGAGGCTTTTTAGGGAAAATGAAGGGTAAATGAGAAGGGAAAAAGGGGATTTTTTTAGAGGGAAAAGGACTGATAGAAACAGGGGTAGAAATGATAATATGAGGGAATGAAATATAGGTAAATTGAGGCAAATAGCCTGAAAACAACTTCTTCTTAAGATGGCAGGATAACCTGGAGGATTTTGAGTGAAGATTTTTGGTGAATTGATGGACTTGGGATGATGAAGGCAGTGAGATTTCTAGAACACACAATGTTTCTACAAATTTTTGTTTCTTGAAATCTGATATTTTTAACTTAGTCATCTTTGGATAAAATCAAAATTATGGATGGCTAACACTGGGAACACCCTGTGCTAAAGAGCACCTGCAATCTCTGCTAAATAGCCCAAGAATGCAGTGGAATGTCACTTGAAAATTCTAGATCTAAAAGATCATACATCAAAATAATCCAAGATTCCTTTCACCTTTGCCTTCATCTCCTTTATAATGCTTGAGCCTTCCCAAGCCTTGGCCCTAATCTCAACTGCGTAGTCATATGCAGACAAGATCCTCCAAGTGGGACTGTGCTGTTTGACCAAATCAGCCAGCAAGTCTAGGTGCAATGTATACCTCATCCATCATGTGTGCTTTATTTTCACATGATCTTCCATCACTTGATCATGAATGCTCAATGATCCTTTGTTTGACATCTTCAAGATCTTAGTTGACTGAATCAACCCTCCATGATCTTTCTCATTAAATGAGACATGATATCCAATCTCATTCACATTAGTAGTTTCTCAAATACCTCATCTTGCATATCTAGGCTTAATTAGTCCACATTCACACACAAAAAGTGGATCTTATTCATCTTTGGGGTTTGTGGGTCCCTCCACCCTTTTGTTTGCTTAATTCATTAAGAAAAGCAAGGACTCTAATATTCCAAATATGATGTGAAAATTTGGGAATATTACAGTCCCCCCCCCGGAAAAATGTTGCTTGTCCTCAAGAAACTCCAAAAGTAGATACAAGGCCATCTATTCCCTCCCAAATGGCATCCACATAAGGAAGGCTCCCTCCATTTGCTACAATGTGTTATGTATGTTCAGTTCCAAAGTTGTCTTTTAAAAACATAAAGAATGACCTCCAACTATTTGGTTAGATGTCCTCCTCCCATCATGAAGTACCAAGTGACAATAATATGATGTCCAACATCATCATCAATAAATGAGGTGCATAAAATAAAGTGGTTCTCTTCACAAAGGAAAAGCTCCATCACACAATGCAAGTCTTCATCCCATGTCTTATGAATTAGATTGAGCATTGATATGCTCTCATACTTAGCCTCGTTGGCCTTGTTGGATCCAAGCATCATTCCAATGTTATGAAAAAGAAGAAGGAAAGGAGAAATATGGGTAGACAAAGATTTCAAACCATATTCTCCTAAGAGTAGCCACTAGAGTAAGGCCATTTGCTTCCATCCTCCATCTCCTCCATGTGAGATGGACAAGCCAAACTCCCCCAAAAGCAACCAAAGCAACAAGAGATATTGCTGCTTCTTCTCCTCCTCATGTGCATCATGAAGCAAAAACATACTAATGGACATATGAAATTTCACATCAGCCCAATATAATGAAACATCATCAATGCGCATCTTGAGAGCATCATGCCAAGCTTTACCCAATACAAAACACATAGACATAGGAGATGTCATGTGGTGGCCCATCTCTCTCAAGTGAAACCAAAATGAACATACCTTCTTTTTCTGCATTCTATCATTGATACACAAGGAATTAATCAAAAAAATATGAGATATGGGGTGGTAACCATACTCACCCAAGAGCAGCCAGTGCAGCCATGCCTCCTTCTTCATTTCATAGGTGTTTTTCAAGGCATGGATCAAGAAAATAGGAGCCTTTGTGAAGTGACAGAAATCTCCCAAGAGAAACCAACGTAAACAAGTTTGCTGGCCTATGTCATATATCTGAAAGTGGTCATGCAACCCCTTGCTTATCACCCTCATCCACTCACCCCCATGTGGGTGATGAATGAGGTACTGCATAATCATAGCATCCTCCCTTTGTAGAATACTATCTTCCCCAAACTCTTGAAGAACTTTGCACTTCATGAAATGTTGGAATGCATCTCTAATGAGATTCTCTCTCCACCAAAGGCCCTCCAAAACCAAAGAATTTTTGGGTTTTCTGCAAGTAGAAGTTTCTCTTTGAGCAGAGAAATTCTCATTGAGAAAGTGTCATCTAGAAAGGAGAAAAAGTTTCTCATCTCAATATGTCTACTCCTTGTCATCTTTATCTCCATTGCTTCATGATTGAAGCTACCTTCAGAATGCTCCAAGAATGATGGGGCCTCTTCATCTTCACAGCTACTAAGTGACAACGCTGTAGATCTGCAGGGTAATACATATGCTATCTTAAAGTAAGGCACAATACTGATCTCATAATCAGCCATTGTACATAGGATAATGCTAATCCCATTTTATGAAACTCTACATCTCAACTCAAAGGGTTGAATGTAGCTCAACAATGATGAACAAGGATAGTTTTTAGCCTCCTCCTTGATTAGATCAAGGGTCCTCTGTGCTATGATATGTATTTTCTTCAAATCAACATTTTGTTCTAACCCTTGGTTATGCATTGGTCTTGAAACAATATGTGCTGAAATTTTATGCATACCTTAGATCAACTGATATGTGGGAACCTCTTGACAGAACACAAGAGTTCCTCCAACTGGGACAATAGTGTCTCCAACTGCTAGTAAGAGTGATGACCTCTTTTCTTCAAGTGTACCAGCGTTGGTAGCTTCATCCTCCTCTTCATGCATCTCCTGATTCATGCATGGGACTCCATATGTCAAGAGCTCAAGACTACCTTGCAAAGATGCAAGTGTCTCTTCTCCATATACAAGTACTCCTGTAGCAGGTGGTGAAAGTAGTGACCTCTTGTCCAAAGTGACAAGATTGACATCCTCCTTTGTTTCCTTACGAGTTGTCTCTTTGTGGCTCATCTCTGTCTTCTTCACATCAAACTTCTTCGCCAACTTGTGAAATAAATCTGAATACTTGGTCACCTTTGCATGCTCAATGTGCCCAAACCACCAATCTTCTGCTTCATCTAAGAGATGAAATGCTACAACTTGAACAACCTCTTCTTCAACCACAAGATGTAGTCTGAAAAATGAATCTAACTCCCTCCTCCAAGCCTTGATAGTGCTAGAGGAAGATCCATAAAATGTAGGAAAATAGAATTTATTATGCCTCTTTCTTCTATTGCTGCTATAGGATCCTCTTTCTTCTTTGATTTTGAATAATTGTTGGAGAGTTAGCTTCTCCTCGAATGCTCTAGACTGTTCTTTGTACTTTTTGAGATATAGACTGATAGTCTCATGAGTCTCAGGTTCATTGCTTTCTTCACTTCTATACCTCTCACCTTCTTCAAAGAAAGTGGGCATAGTGGATCTATGAGGAGATCTAGGATTATCTGTTCTTCTTTTCTGCTGATAGGAAGTACTTTCCTCATCACATCTTCTTCTTGGATCTTCTCTATGTCCTTCCTCCTTCATTTGATTGACCTCCTTGGAGAGATCTTGCATGGGTCTAAAGAAACGAGTGACAAATTTTTCATCCTCCATGATAGATCTCATCTATTTGTTCTTCTTTCAATGCAAAAGATGAAGTGTCCACAAGCTGAGCCAAATATCATGCTCTGATACCACTGTAATATCCCCAAAAGGGAGAATGTAGTAATACTTCACACAATATGAGAACTTATAGAAAGATAAACAATAAATCTTAAGCACACATCAGAACATGCAGAAAGAGCTGAGCCATTTTATTATATTGGAGAGATTTAGTTACACAAGTATAGAATGTCTATCCAAAAAGATGAGCTAGGATCACCCTGGAAACATGCATACAACGGGTACAACGTAACTGGAGAGGCTCTGTAGCAAATACTGTGTTGTCCCTTCAACAAAATATGAACATATATTTGCAGGCTGAAAAGGGAAATGCAAATCTACTCAAAACTAGAGCTCAGATGATGCCAAGATTCAAGATCTGGCCAATGTGATGGATTTCCAAGATAACCCAAAAAGGATTTTCCAGATCTGCAACTTTGGAAAATCACCTCCCTAGGATTTGATCCTTGATTTTCAGGGAAATACAGATCTGAAGCTAGATCTGAAGAATAGATGGCTGAAGTGTATACTCAGATCATATCTATGCTTGAAGGGCTGATCCCTTCATCAGATCTATGAGCTAAAAGCTCTAGATCTACCTTCTCAATCCTCCAATGATGAAGTTAGCTGCTGCAACAAAGCTGCCAATAGAAAATGTGCTGTGAGGGAAAGAGAGGCCTTCTTCCTGCTGAAATATGCTGCAATAAACTCCACGCTGATGGTAAGACTGGTGGCAACGTGAAGGAATGATCCTCCACTAGATTGCTAGCTGAAATACTAGCAACTTCCTTCCTCTTTTTGGATTTGCAATATGGACAACATTATTCCTGAAGGGAATACTGCTGCTAGGAGGTCAATAACTTTTGGCCTGATGCCAGATCTGCAATGTGGCTCTGTGAGTGCTGATCTATAAGCCCAAGTGATGGGAATAATCCCTCACCTTGTTCTCCTACTGAAGTACTGAAGACAACTTCCACCTTCCAAACTAATCTTCAGAAATCTGCAAATTTCTGAATATGAATGTTTTGCAGAAAGTAGAGAAGAGATGTGGCACCAATACCTGATGTAGAATGAAGAGAAATCCTCTTTCTAGAGCTACTCAAGAAAGAGGTGGGATTCCCGCCCAAGAACACCCTGTGCTAAAAAACACCTACAATCTCTGCTAAACAACCCAAGAATGTTGTGGAATGTCACTTGACAATTCCATATCTAAAAGATCATACATCAAAATAGTCCAAGATGCCTTTCACCTTTGCCTTCATCTCCTTTATAATGCTTGAGCCTTCCCAAGCCTTGGCCCTAATCTCAACTTTGCAGTCACATGTGGACAAGATCCTCCAAGTGGGACTGCACCGTTTGACCAAATCAACCAACAAGTCTAGGTGCAATTTACACCTCCTCCATCATGTGTGCTTTATTTGCACATGATCTTCCATCATTTGATCATGAATGCTCAATGATCCTTTGTTTGACATCTTCAAGATCTTAGTTGACTGAATCAAATCTCCATGATCTTTCTCAATAAATGAGACATGATCTCCAATCTCATTCACATTAGTAGTTTCTCAACTACCTCATCTTGCAGATCTAGGCTTAGTTAGTCCACATTCACACACAAAAAGTGGATCTTATTCATCTTTGGGGTTTGTGGGTCCCTCCACCCTTTTATTTGCTTAATTCATTGATGGATGTGACATTAGCTCCGAAAAACACCTTGTATTTTATTTAAGCTAGGGGTTTCATGTTTTGAAGAAATATTAAATTTCATGTAAATATTAATATTATTTTGAGTGATTAATTATATTTTAATTAATTATTTGTGAGAATTTGTAAATGTTTCCAAACAACTGGAAACATGAGAGAAATTAGTTTCTAGATAATTTAGAATTAATGATGGAGCCTAAGTTGGGATTAGTTTCAAAGTTTTAGGGATAAAAATCTATCTTTTAGGGATGTTGAGAGATTTAGGGATTTGTTGAGATTTTAAAAGGATAGAACTCAATTTAGTGCATTTTTAATTTGTATAAATTAGAAGGCCTCAAAGGCAAAATGGACACTCGAATTGAATAGTTTAAGAGTGTGAGAAGTGAGCAAGGGTTCTCCTTTGAAGCCTTCGGGAAGTTTGTAGAGGGCCATCAATTCCGAATATCTGGCCAAGATGAGAGTTGTAAGTAATTTTGTGTGTTTCAGATTATATTGGTTGGTTGGGATTATATATTTGTTTCTTGTTAATTTCTGAAACTGCAAGTTGAATAATGTGCACTTGTATTGGATACGTTTATGAATTCAAACAAAACAATTGAATGAATTGTATTTGGTAAGCACTGGTAGATCGATTTAAATAATCGATGTGGATATTGTTAAATGCAAATTTGTTTGAGTGTAAGAAGGCGTTGAATCGAACCTAACTCAAAGCGCAAGTAATTATGCTGTTCCTTTGAGAAGTATAAGCACATTGAAGAGCTGTAACATTGGCAAAAGTGTTGGCGCAGATGAATCGATAAAGATCTGCAAAGGAGTAATGATCTATGAAAAAGACGGATTGTGCAGTTAATAAATGATAAATCCGTGAGGGCGCAAGCTATTAAATCTCTGTTAAATAAGGAAAGGGCGTAAGCTCGTTAAAATTTCGTTGAATGAAATCGATTTGAACCAAAGGCAGAGCTGTATGTACATTTTATGAAGTCGAACATTGTAGGCATATACATTGTAGGCACAAAATTCTTGTTTAAAATCTGTCTAATCGATGAAACAGAGTATTAATTGCAGAGGCTCAATTTGTTTGAAAGTCAATTCAGTAGGAACGGCATTCAGTTGTGTTGAAGGCGTGGTTCAGAAATTGAAGGAGTAATGTATGAAGATGCGATCCAGAGAGTAGGACGGAGGTATGATGGTGTTTGTATGAAATCATAATGCATGAGATCAATATATGGTGATATTTCCAGATTCAGGTTTTAATACAGGAGCAAATTTGTTCAGAGGTAATTCAATGTGGTTTGAATGTTGAAAGAAATGCATGTATAATGATAGCAACGCTGCCTATTCATGTGTCTAAACAGTCAATGATGAATTTGAAGGATATAAAGAAACAGTTGTGGTGTTATTGAAGAATTCGCAGCGTTGGAGGAAGTGTTGACTGGAATTCATTTTGAATGCGGATAAAATTAAAGGTAAGTTACAAACTTTAGCGCAGAGATGTTAACAGCGTTTGGAAGTCAATGTCTGGAAACAGGAGGAGGCGCGTTCTGAATTGTGAAGGTAAGTTAAAGTGTGGGCAGTTATTTGTTGACATTCGATTTGTAACAAAGCCTGAGTATTGAAATTTACCATAGCTGGAAATAAATGCACAAATGTGTTGGTTTTGATAATCAATATCAGATTGGAAAGTTTTAAAGGGCACAGGTATATTTCTACCAAGTCAAAGATTTGATTTCAGATGATTGAATTAAAGACCATGTATTATTTGAGCTAACTGAATATGGATTGATTTTCCATATGTTGAGAGAAGAGTGGCCATATTGTTGTTATCTGGAATTTTGAATTCTGGTCGAATTTGCAAAAGTAAGGGCGCATTATTTTAATTGAATCCAACACATGTGAATGTAAATGTGATGGTGTATGATATGTAATGGGTCTGAGTGATGAGACCGTTGAATGTTAATTGAATTGGGAAATGTATGAAATTTCCCAGATTGGAATCTTAATTGGGCGGTTGAGATGATGTATTTGCATATGCACGAGAGAGAGTAAAGATTCTGGGTATCGCAGGGTTTGCCCTGCATCAATTTTTGGTATCAGAGCTTGTCTCTGTTGAGATTGAAGAATGTTTGTTTTCTGAAGGAAGACATAAGGTTTTGTTGAAGAACTGAAATGTATTTTTGAATGTATGATGAATGATTGAAAGGAAGATCAGATTTTTAAATCTGATATGCAAGCTACACAATTGCAGCAGAAGTGAATGGAGACAAGATCCTGCAAGATCTTAAAGGTGAGATGATTTTTCTGATTGAAATTTGTGATTGAAAGTTTATGGTTGCAGAGAAGATGATGGCAGTGAACCAAACATTCAGCTAAAGGCTGGATAAGGAGGACCGTTGCAGTGTCCTGAAGAGGAAGTGAGTTGAAGAGATAGCCTAGAGAGAGAGCAGAGGAGAGTGCTCAAGGGTTCCAGAGGCAGTGAACCAAGTACTTACCAAAAGACTGAGTGAGGAGAGCTTGGTGAGGTAAGTGGCAGCAGAAGATATTGATGTCGTAGAGGCTAGTGCAACTCATGGTGAGTGAGAAACTCATGGAGAGGATGATCATGGAGGATCAGAGAAGAGGTTCAGAGGAATGCCACAGAGGTGAGATGACTGATGAAGTCAGAGAAAGAGAGATTGCAGTAATGAAGGTACAATTGCAGGTACTAGAAGAATGGCTGCAAGAGCAGGAAGATCAGAATAGAAAATGGTTCTTTCCACTGAAGGGAAAGAGAGTTATTTGGCGACAATTGCAGAGGAGGTTGAGGCAAATTGTGATTGCCTTGTTGAAAAAGGAACTTAGAGTTCTTGAGCCAGAGTTGGAATTTGAAGATTCCACATGTAGATTTGTTCAGAGGGAAGTGCTTGAGGAAGCAGTCAAGACTGAAAAGTCTTGTGGTTTTAAAACTAATGAGTTGTGTATGTTTGCAGGTACAGTACAGGGAGATGAGCAAGCTTTAGAGTTTGTTCAAGAAGGGTTGAATCTGAAGACTGTTCAGATCGATGCTGAGATAGCAAGATCTCAGGAGGAGATGAAGACAGAGGAAGCAGAAAATGATAAGTACTCTGAAAAAGAAAGCAGTGATGCTTTTGTTGTTACAGTACAAGAGAAAATTCTTGTGGATGCTGAAGAAGAGAAGCAGTCTGAAGCGCAGATAAGGGAAGTAACAGCTGATACTGTTGAACATTTTATGCAAACTAAAATTTTATGTATGAATGCAGGTGATGATGATATGCTTCAGCAATGCTACAAAGAAATTGCATTGTTGGAATATTTGTTGATAAATTCAGAGTATGATAGAAATATTGCAGCAGACGAAAGAGTTTAGTACAGTGAACGAGAGCAGAAAGACATCTTGGAGACAGATGGTGAGAAGGTGAGACTAGCTGACAGTCTCATGGTGAATGCAAATTAGCATACTGATGTGCTGACAGAGAAGTTGGGAAGGAACTCAAAGCAGCATACTGAAGTGTTGCCAGAGGAAGCTGAGGAGAAAGCCAGTGAATATTTTCTGAGCCCTGAAGAAGACTTGGAACTACAGAGAGGAAACTTGGTGACTGAATCAACTAGTGAGACCATTGGGTCTTGTGGTTTTAGTACTGACAACTTGATTGTGTTTACAGGTAATGTAGAAGATAGTCCATCATTTGGAATTGTCTTGGAAGAAGGAGAATTGTTGTGAAAAGAAGATGAGACTATGATGTCTCATAAGCAGAGACTTGTTACCATGGGTGACAGGAAAGAGTTGGCTTGTCTATATAGCCAAGAGAAGACAGGTGGACAAAATTTTGGAGTTGCTACAGTGACAGAGGATGAAGCTACAGTGTTTGAAGAACTTGATTTGATTGCCAGAATCAATCAAGATGATAATGGACAATTACTGAAGATTGTCGAAAGAGAAGATGAAGGTTATGATGAAATGCTGAAATGTTTGCTGGAGACATTTGAACCAGAGAAAAAAGTTGCAGATGATGAGCAAAGGAATGTTGCAGAGGGACAGGAAGTTTGGGAGGCCGCAACATGTGGAGCAACATCCATAGTGACAGCTAGAGCAACATGTTTTATTGAAGATGCTGGAAACAATCAGCAGACAGAGGATATATTGGACAGAGAAATTGAGTTGATAAGGAGGTTAATGATAAAAACATCCCAGAGAAAGACAGCAGCAAGAAAGAAAAGGAGCGACAACAAGAGAAAGACAGCGAAAGATTGCGAGAGCAGAGCAAGTGGAGCACTACAACACAAAATATGGAAACCTGGAGGACAACAACAGATAACAACAGCAGTAAAGCAATTGACAAGCAAGGAAAGATTACAAAATAAAATTTGGGATCCAGGAGGAAATAATTATCCAGACTTATGACCAGGTGGTCATGAATTTTCTTACATGGGGAGTCTGATGCAGGAGCATTAGCTCCGAAAAACACCTTGTATTTTATTTAAGCTAGGGGTTTCATGTTTTGAAGAAATATTAAATTTCATGTAAATATTAATATTATTTTGAGTGATTAATTATATTTTAATTAATTATTTGTGAGAGTTTGTAAATGTTTCCAAACAACTGGAAACATGAGAGAAATTAGTTTCTAGATAATTTAGAATTAATGATGGAGCCTAAGTTGGAATTAGTTTCAAAGTTTTAGGGATAAAAATCTATCTTTTAGGGATGTTGAGAGATTTAGGGATTTGTTGAGATTTTAAAGGGATAGAACTCAATTTAGTGCATTTTTAATTTGTATAAATTAGAAGGCCTCAAAGGCAAATGAGACTTGAATAGTTGAAGAGTGTGAGAAGTGAGCAAGGGTTCTCCTTGGAAGCCTTCGGGCAGTTTGTAGAGGGCCATCAATTTCGAATATTTGGCCAAGACGAGAGTTGTAAGTAATTTTGTGTGTTTCAGTTTATATATATTGGTTGATTGGGATTATATATTTGTTTCTTGTTAATTTCTGAAACTGCGAGTTGAATAATGTGCACTTGTATTGGATGCGTTTATGAATTCAAACAAAACAATTGAATGAATTGTACTGTAAGACCGCATCGATTTGAATAATCGATGTGGATATTTTCAAAATTATAATGCAAAAAATTGTTTTAGTATAAGAAGGCGTTGAATTTGTCGAATCACAGTGCAAGTAATTATGTTGTTCCTTCGAGAAGCATAAGCATATTGAAGAGCTGTAACATTGGCAAGAATGCTGGCGCAGATGAATCGATAAAGATCTGCAAAGGAGTAATGATCTATGCAAAATACGGATTGTGCATAAATGAAGAAATAGATATTATTAATATCGATGTTACAGTTAATAAATGATAAATCCGTGAGGGTGCAAGCTATTAAATCTCTGTTAAATAAGGAGAGGGCGTAAGCTGGTTAAAATTCCGTTGAATGAAATCGATTTGAACCAAAGGCAGAGCTGTATGTACATTTTATGAAGTCGAACATTGTAGGCATATACATTGTAGGCACAGAATTCTTGTTTAAACTCTGTCTAATCGATGAAACAGAATATTAATTAATTGCAGAGGCTCGATTTGTTTGAAAGTCAATTCCAGAACGTGCTGCTGCGTGGTTCGAAGTTGGAGTAATGTATGAAGACGTGATCCGCAGAGCAAGATTTCGAGGCAGGATGAAGCCAGGCTGAAATTATAATGCATGAGATCGATATATGGTGATATTGCCAGATTCAGGTTTTAATACAGGAGCGCATTTGTTCAGAGGTAATTCAATGTGGTTTGAATGTTGAAAGAAATGCATGTATAATGATAGCAACGTTGCCCGTTCGTGTGTCTAAACAGTCAATGATGAATTTGAAGGATATAAAGAAACAGTTGTGGTGTTATTGAAGAATTCGCAGCGTTGGAGGAAGTGTTGACTGGAATTCATTTTGAATGCGGATAAAATTAAAGGTAAGTTACAAACTTTAGCGCAGAGATGTTAACAGCGTTTGGAAGTCAATGTCTGGAAACAGGAGGAGGCGCGTTCTGAATTGTGAAGGTAAGTTAAAGTGTGGGCAGTTATTTGTTGACATTCGATTTGTAACAAAGCCTGAGTATTGAAATTTACCATAGCTGGAAATAAATGCACAAATGTGTTGGTTTTGATAATCAATATCAAACTTGGAAAGTTTTAAAGGGCGCAGGTATATTTCTACCGAGTCAAAGATTTGATTTCAGATGATTGAATTAAAGACCATGTATTATTTGAGCTAACTGAATATGGATTGATTTGCCATATGTTGAGAGAAAAGTGGCCATATTGTTGTTATCTG
Organism: Pinus albicaulis; assembly: GCA_034641835.2. Lineage (NCBI taxonomy): Eukaryota > Viridiplantae > Streptophyta > Pinopsida > Pinales > Pinaceae > Pinus > Pinus albicaulis. Next base: position 1,315,004,812 of record CM076578.1, on the reverse strand, counting down.
GCATTTTGAATTCTGGTCGAATTTGAAAAGTAAGGGCACATTCTTTTAATTGAATCCAGCACATGTGAATGTAAATGTGATGGTGTATGATATGTAATGGGTCTGAGTGATGAGACCATTGAATGTTAATTGAATTGGGATTCTGATATGAAATTGCCCAGATTGGAATCTTAATTGGGCAGTGATTGCAATGCATGTTTAAATGCATAATAGGAAAAGATTCTCGTATTGGCAGTGTCAGCCCGCATTATTCATTAAGAAAAGCAAGGACTCTAATATTCCAAATATGATGTGAAAATTTGGGAATATTACAAGGAGGAGTTTAGCTGAAGCAGGTCCTCTGAGATTTCAGTGTGTTTCAGCGATTTTTCAGATCTAAACCTATACTTTCAGATCCCTTTCAGATCAGTTATTTATCCATCCAAAAAACCTCTTTTTAGTTTTGTTTGGTCCTCCTTTAGGTTTCACCCCGTTTCCCTTCATGTTGTAGCCTTTCACCACCTTTTTTGCATCATTTTTCCCTCTGGTTTTTTATTGTTTTCTGCACCTCTTTCTAGCAGATCTGACCTTTAGATCCCCATCCCTCCTGAATTTAGATCTATTTGGAATTTTGTGTGTTTTGACTAGTTTTCGCCCACCCATAGACTAGTTTCTAGGAAGCCCTCCTCCTTGAGTTTAATTTATGTATCTTTAGTTGTTTATTTTACTCTCGCATTTAGTTTCCTTTATTGTCATTTTTAGTTTTATTTACAGTTATACAACATCTTTTTCTTTTTTCTCTACACATGCCTGGGCTTAATTAAAATTAACACACTTATCACATACACGCACACCCTAAGTGAAGAGAGATTGGTTTACACTGCCAGGCCAATACTTAAACATTGTAATCAATTGATCCTGCACCTTGCTACCCTTGCCTACCTCTCTTCCTTATTATGATCTGTGTCTCTTTTCCATTATTTATCCCCCAAGGTGTTTATCCCAGAGACTCCAAGGCATTCATCCTTAGTTTTCGTTAGAAAGACTTACCCCACCGCATAGGGTTTGTATTCATCCTCCACCAGTCCCCATTATGAATCTGCTTCTGATTCATCGGATTCCCCTTCTGGTTCTATCCTCGGCTCTCCTCCACTTTTCACCTTCATCATGTTTGGTTTAGGACCTAACGCTGGTGGTAGCCCCGACCCTAATGCTAGAAAATCTACTAGTGGTGCCACAACAGGAACTATTCTCCAGTGATAACACTCGTCATATATAAAAATATGCATATCCATAATATGTGTCTAAAAAATCATAAATGTTTTGGAGTCCTCTACTCTAACACATCCGACATGCCCATAATATGTTACAAAAATAAAAACTGGGGGCACCTCATGCCCCTACATCTAATCACTATCTAGAGGGTCCCGAACCAATGGCTCGGCTCCTACAGCCCGAAGATCTCGCATACCCTACCTGGCCATCGTCATGCACTGCATGACCCCTCGCCACTCTGAGGGTAGCCTAACACATGCCTCAATGTAGTAGTCATCTATATCTTGCCATCCACGCTCTGATACCTCAGTCATCAACATATCGTATCTGCGGCAGAGATCCTCCAATAGTGCCTCTAAATCAACCCTATCAGCTCCTCTAGTTGTGTTACCCCCGCACCGGCGTTGGCAGTCATCCCATATACCAACCTAAGCCACCTAAGACTATATCCGTACAATGCAAGTAATGAATCAATACCACATACATAATTCTAAAACTTTAATGCACCATAAAATATAACAACTTGTCACCCACCATAAAAAAATCACTAAAAAAATACAAAAAGTTTAAAAAAATAACAAGTAAATAAAAATAATGACCTGTCAGCTAGCCAACCAGCTCTGGACCAAAATCTGCTTCCGAAGTCAGCAAAGTAAACCTCAAGGAAACATCACCAGCATCCTTCGATTTTGGCCCAAACGCCCCTACAATAGCTCCATTCTTAACTCTCTTTGGCAAATCATTCCTGGTCTCCTTTTTTGGTCACTCTGGAAAGAGAGAAACAAAAGAATCTTCAAGCACCAAACCACTCCTCTAGAAGTCATTTGGCGTAACTTCCACAGCAATCTCCAAGAGTCTCTCTCTCTTCAGTCTTGGCAAGCTGAGGATCTTCCCAATCTCCCTAACGAGCTCAGTATTTGGCACAATTGGCAATTCAACATATCCACCGCTCCCAAAATCAACAAGCAGACCCCACCCGAATCCATCTCTTGGACTCCTCCTCCTCCAGGGATTTTCAAACTGAATTTTGACGGAGCATCTAAAGGGAATCCCGGTCCTGCGGGATTTGGTGGCATCTTCAGAAACTTCCAGGGCGACATCAAGGCTATTTATTATGGATCCATCGGTTGGGACACCAACAATTCTGCTGAACTGGAAGGTCTTTGGCAAGGGCTCAACTTAGCTCGTATCCACAATCTCTTGCCCATCATTGTGGAAGGGGATTCTCAAATTCTGATCAGCATGGTTCACAAGTTGCTCCAAGGTACCGGCATGGCTAAAGTCATCACCAGTTGGCGACTCGCTTCCAGAATCGACAAGATCAGCAACTGGATACAGGACAATCAGGCAATCTCCTTTACCCACACCAAGCGCGATGGCAACAAGGTTGCGGATTTCCTTGCTAATCTAGGAGTTGATTGTCTGGACACTCTCAAGCACGGCACTATCCAGATCATCAATGACCGAACCTCTATTCAGACCTGCATCAGTTTGGTGCAACAGGATCAGCCCTCTCCGGATGCGGATGTTTAGGTGTGCACAGAAGCCAACAGGCCCGGTTATGATCCCAACGCATCCCACTTGGGGTGGCCACATGGCCCCCCATGGCAACTTAAATGCGAGTTTTATTGCCCATCTGCGTTGTGCATTCATACACCGCCATCTCCTGTGCATTAGTCAGTACACCAGCTCTCAAATGGCGCATTATCAGTCGATTTCTCCGGAGTGCTTCGTCGATGGCCACCGTCCTCTGTCACCATTGAGCGCGCTCTGCCCAGAAGGCTCTGCTTCAGGTGGAGAAAGAACAACAACAGGTCGACGGTGCACGTTAAATTGCTGTCTGGAAACCGTTCCAGGCTTCCATTACTCACACAGTAACTTCTGTTTGATTCATTTCAATTCTCCAGTTCTTCCTGCTTTTGTTGAAAATTCTCTTGTTACTACTGCTGCTCTCTCCAGAGGTTGGGCGGACTCTTCTGAGGTCTTCACCATGCCCCGACTTCGGCAGTGTATGGCTTGCAGAAAGGGAGCTTCTCGGGGCAGATCCATGGGCGAGCGCCCCCCCCCTCAGCCCCAATGTCGACCGCCCTTTGGAGCCTTCTGTAAGACGACTGGCTCATTTTTCTTCTGACCCTCCTGGTCCTCGCCTTGACCTCCCTGATGTGGCGCCTCCTAGCTCTGCCCCTCCGCCCCTTGCTCCTCCTCTGCTCCCGCCCCAGCCCCACGTTACCACCTCCTCCCCTTCTCCGAGCAGCAGATTCCTCCGGCAAGCCACGCAACATACTGAGTTACGCTTCAACCTGGAGTTTGACCACCCTATCTCTGTTTTCCTAACTGTTACGTTGAGTGAAGAGCTCCCCTTCCCGCATGCCTCTCACCCTAGCCACCTGCAAACTCCTTCGGCTCCTGCTTTTGTCCCTCCGCATCGCCCTGATCCTGCTCCCCTCATCCCCACCTCTGGAGCTCCCACTGCTCCCATCCCTTCCTCCTCGGGGCTTTTCAATTTGCAGATGGACGCTGGCCTGACAGAAGAAGAAAAGACCAAGACTGATGAAGGGGACCCGAACAACTAGTATGGCTGTAGAATTGTGGAGGAGCACTCAGCTTCAGATTAACTGCTCACTCACTTCCGTGACAAGTTTCATGTATGAACTCTGTTTTAACAGTTTTGCTAGCACTAGTGTCTCAATGACTGCTCATAGCAGATATAGCTGCTTGTATTTTTTGTATCTTTGGTATCTTTCTAGCTTTTACATGCACAAAACAGTTAACTCTTCGCCGGTTTCCCAATCACTGGGCGGTGTTATTACTTATTATCGAACTGGTTTCCCGTTTATGGGCAGTTCCATATCTAGACTGATAGTAGCAATCAAGCCCGGTCTCAGGCTTCTTCAGCTGAGCCGTGGCAGCTTTGTAATTTTATGTTCATAATAGAAATAGCATAATTTAGCAAAAAAAATAACAAGTAAATAAAAATATATATTAGAACATTAAAATATTAAAAAACATGAGAAACAAATAAAACAAAAATTAAAACATTGAAAAAAAACTAAAACACACAAAATAATAATAATAAGAAGAAGAAGAAGAAGTAAATTAAAATATATACTAAAACATAAAAAAAAATTAAAAATTAAAAACATGACCCAAAAAAAGGAAGTATTTCCAAAAACACATAATTTAAGGAAAAAATTTAAAAATAAAAATAAAAACAAATAAACAATACCGAATTGGATAATTAAAATAAATAAATAATATATTAAAATAAAATTAAAAAGAATAAAAACATTAAAATAAAAATACAACAATTAAAAAGAAACATTAAAATATATATATATATATATATATATATATATATATATATATAAAATAATTAACTTTTTTTAATAAAAAAATAAAATTAATTATATATATTTTTAAAATTGCATCCCCACGGACCCTAGGTAGGTCAAGATCGATTTTGAGAATCGGGATTGGCTCACCCATGGCTCGTGGGTCGTGGGCCTAGGTGAGCAGGGGTTATGTGTAACCCTGCGCCTGCCTAAACAATGAGCCCAAGGGCCTTGGGCGGGCCAAATCCGATTCCCAGAATTGGGCTTCACCTGCCCAAGGCCTGTGGGTCGGGGACCTGGGCCGGCAAGAGATGCATGCAAAGTTATTGGACCCCTTACTGGCCCTAACACAACAAACAATGATCCAGACCTGCTCCCGCTTGATACATTTCTCCCTTATTCCAAACAAGATTGATACTCATTTTCTTAGACCATCCAAGGGGTAAAACACTAGGCCAAACTGAGAGGCATTGGTCGAATACCAACACCAGAATGCGTAAACCCCTGCATCAATTGTGCATTCCATTTTCATTGCAGCAGGACATACCCATTGTTCGAAACACGATCTCTGTCTTTTTCCCCTCTCTAAGGACAAATGAACAACCCAACATACACTTATTCTATTCACGGAAGTTATAAGCACGAAAAAAATTGAGCAAATGGAAGAGGATAGATGGCCTAAGGTGGTGTTTAGTGACAGATTGTGTAAAAGACAGAAGACTTGGATGCGGCAGAATAACAAATGGTTTAGTAAATGGGGTATTTGCTTGAGCATGTGTCCTATAAACAGTAAAGAGATAAAAACTTTTGTTATGGATAAATTCCATAAACATACTTGGAAGAAAGAGCTAGAGAGAAAGAAGAAGTACTACATAGAAGAGTTTAACCCCACACATAACCATCAACAAAAGGCATACATAGGCGCTGATATTTCTTGGAGATCTAAAATTCTTATTTCTCAATTAAGGACTAATTCTCATCAACTCCGTTGTGAAACAGGGCGCTGGAAAAGGCCAAAAGAAATGTGGGAAGAAAGAGTATGTATTTTTTGCTCCTCCGGAAAAGTGGAAACAGAAAAACATTTCATTCTAGAATGTGAGGCTTTCAAGGACACCAGAGAAAACTATGCAGGCATTTTGGCAGATAATTCTTGGGATAATCTATTCAGCGAAGAGTTTGTCGATAAGCTGGGAGTGCTCATTGTAAAACTTCACAGAAAAAGGGCCGAATACAAGAGTCAGATAGAGAAGCAATCTGTCCCATAGGCTATTTTTACCTCATGGACATTAAAAATTCTTTCTTTCTTTCTTTCTTTCTTTCTAAACTACAAATAATATATTTAAAAAATGTTAATATGAATGGGAAAATAAAATTTTATATTATGGTGCAAAAAGTTTCCTGGCATCCATTTATGGCTCATCTCTTGAATGAGCTTGACTAGTCCACTTAACACTCATTATCAATTAATTATTCCACATTTTATAAGGAAAATCATTTTCTTTTACATGGATTTTTATTTCAAAAACAACAATGTCGCATTAATGCACCAATATCAAACCACATTATAGAGATATAAAAGTGAATAAATCACTTCAAACCACATGATAGACATATAAAAGTGTATTAATCACTTCTGGACTTATTGACTTCTATGAGATGATTATATATAAAAGTAATTGATATAGTAATACATAATTACAAAAAGTTATGGACTTCTTAAAAAGGTATATCATTACTTACACTAAGATTTTAAATAATTTCAGAAGTGTAATACATTTATAAGCTTGTATTAATGCATATAATTAAATAGAATTCAATAAATAGGTTAATGTGTTGCTGGCTTCCATCACATTATTTCTATCATAAACAATTTTTTTAAGGATTGAACTCAAAAATTGTTAATGTGGATGGGAAAATCAAATGTCATATGATGCAAGTTGTTTAAAAATATCCATTTTTGACCCATTTCTTTAATAACCCTCAATAATCCACTTAACATTCATTATCAATTAATCGCTCCATGTTTTATTATGAAAAACATTTTGGTTTATGTGGCATTTTATTTTAAAAACAACGATGCCACATTTACACACACTTATTAAATCACATGATATAAAAATGAAAGTCAATAAATGGCTTCATGATGATTTAAGAGAATATCTAAGTTACAAAGGTTTGTGGATTTGAAAATCCAATGGTGTAAGATTTAAAGAGTTTGAAGTCATTGATTTGTCCCATTTCACACTAGCTTAAATAGTCTACTTAACACTTATTATAAGAAATCCTAATATTTAGTTTTGGAAGAAATGATTGATAGTTTATGGTTATTAAATATCACATTAATGCACTCATATTAATCCATATAAATAAGTGAAAGTTGATAACATGACTTTGTTCCTTATTGGCTCATATGATATAATTTCATTTTATTTAAAAATACAAATTATAAAAAGTTATCATTGGATAATGAAATGAAATTTCTTACAATTCAAAAATTTCAGAGACATCAATCATCTATGATACATGTTCAATAAAACCTTAATACTCCACTTAGTAGTCATTTTCAATTGATTATGTCTTTTTTTAAGAAATTAAATTTATTTACAATGGAGTTTGATTTTAAAAATTATATATCATATTTATACACTCGTATTAATGCAGTTTACAAGCAATAAAATTCAACACTTAACTTTGTGCCTTGTTGATTTCCAATATGATGTGATTGCAATTAAAAATATTAATTTATTTAAGTATATACAAATTTACCAAAAATTATGGATTGAGAAATCAAATACCTTCTACTTGAAAAAGTTCAAATCATTCACCTATGCCCCATTTCCTATTAGCCTAAATAGTGCACATAACTTTTATCAACTAAATTACCTATAATTGTTTAGTAGTAATTGTAGCTTTATTTACACGAATGTTATTCAAAATTTACATTCACATTTATATATGAGTATATATATGTAAATAGAAATAAATAAATAAAACTTTTTCCTCAATGGATCATATAAGATGATTTTAATGACAAATAATTCATTTAAAAATGCAAATTATAACACACACACATTAGAAAAATAAATAATTTGTAAAACACATTCAATGCAAAACTAATTATAAATAATAATAAAAATATATATATTAATATAATTTTCAATTGCCATATATTTCGAAAAAAATAAAATCCATACAAATTGATTCACAAAAAAGTATGCCCATGCTTCATTGAAAATTTGGAATGGTTTTGTGAGAAAATTTAATAAAAAAAATTCTTCATGCACTACAATGAAGTACATGTTAAAATGAGCATAAGCTAAGTATCTTTCCCTCTTGATTTTATTAATAGGTGTTTTGATTGATCAAATTGAGAATGATGATGTGATGTATTTATTAGCAATTTGATTTTTCATATTTATCTCCATATTGGGATCATATATAAGTCAATCTAATCTGATCTCATTGAATTGTATTGTTCTCCCTTCTTTCACTTTTGTTTGCAAATGGAAATGAGACCTGTCCCATATGAATTTAAAGTCCCCTATATCAATATCTAATTTTTAAAGTACTTGTCAAATGCACTTGTTAGTGACATAGAATGTCCATATTGCAATGCTATAAATTTTTAAGCAATATTTTAATACTTCCGATTGAGAATTTCCTTAAAAATAATACCTGTTACCAAACTTCCAATCCGGTTCTCTTTGAATGTGAAAACTTGGTCCATATCTAGTGTATTATTGGAAGAATACTCCTTCCATTTCAAAGATCAACAACATATTTTAACTTACATTAATGCTCATCTACATCTCCATTGCAACCACATATATGGCATTAACATATCTCCACTTAAACACTTCATTACTTAAAAAAATCAAAGAAAAATTCTTTAAAACATTAAAAAAAAAATGCTAGTATATGTAATGAATTATTTTTATTTACATAAAAAACCAAATTTTACACGGAGTTAAATGACAATAAAAAAAACATTGTTACAGTGGCCCCATTCAAGTGAACAAATTAATGACATGTCTAGTTTATACATACAACCTAATTTATTTATTTATTTTCTATAGAATGGATATTACGTGAATATATTTACAACTACAACTATTTGTTTAATCACAATTGACAAATATAATTACAAAGGTCCAATTCAAGTAAACAATCTAATTATATGTTAATTTGCACCTGAGTCTTAATACACTTTTCAAATTTCAAACAAACTAATTAATTATATATTATTTTTTGGATTATATCTCTTAGTTGCTTTTGGCACTTATCTTAGTGCAAGATTTACTTCTATTATTGGCGCTACATACAACCTAATATAGTTTTTTTACTTTTATGAAAAAGAATTTATAACAACATAATGAACCATCGTTCAAATCACTACTTTTTAAGAGGTATAATGAAAAGGTAAACCACAAATGAAAATTGCAATGGTCCAAATCAAGCAAATAAATGATAAACATTTTTTAAAGTTCTATAAATTAAGAATTTTTTTATAAGAACACGATAAACAACCATTCAAATAAATAGTTATCATTAATACAATATCTTACTAGCAATAAAAAATCAGAAAATAATGTATTGGTATCATGAAATACAAGTCAACTTAAATTAATAAAGGACCTACAAAATACAATAATAAATCACGATGTCTTTGGAATCTCGGTTGCACCATAATCCTTAGAAACTGAAAACATTTCATAAAAATATATGAAAATTTCAAATAAATTAAAAAAAATCACAAGTTGAAAGATATTATGAAATCAAGTTTTAGAACATCACATTTCTCAGATATGAACAAGAAATTTCAAACCATATTCAAGTTAAGTACAAGAAAATGATAGCTCAAACTTCATTAATAACATAAATTTATTCACTTAATGCTTAATTATTTGTAGTAAAATATAAACTAATTTTGAAAATGCCATAATATCTCCAAGTTCAATCTTTTGTAATTCATAATGTTTTTGAAATAAATCTTCTGGATTAATCACAATGAGAAATCTTGGGTTGACATTTCGAACCAACCTATGTGGTTCATCATCATGACAAAGATTTTAAAAAATATTTTGGTGGTATTTAGTGGTATATTTAAAGAAAATTTTGGTGGTATATTTCAACTTTATTCTCCCTTAGATACTTCTATAATTTGAAATTTATTTAGTTTCATAGTCCATAATTTCTGAAATTAAGAAACTATTACTAAGTTTTTTAATTATTGAAGAAAATATTGATAAAACTAACTATTGATCAAATAGCTCTCCAGGTGAGAACCTGGGGAGTGTATACACTCATATACATACTCTGATCATTGAATCAGATGAGCCTAAATTATATAGGCTTTCACACTAACGGGATGGTTTCAACCATTCTCTTGATATTAAGATATGAGATTTATGATTAGAATTTCAATCCTATCTTTATCATAACAACAACCTAGTTATAGATTTCTCCATTAATTCCAACAAATATGAATTATAAATAATATTATTGCTTTTATTTTTTTTGGAAAGAAAAAAAACTGTAATTTTTATTATGCTAACAAGGAATACAAACTAATTTTTTTAGACACACAGAATGTGTATGCAATATAGAAAAAACCAACTAGAAACGTGAAGAAATCATCAGATTATAATGTTCAGGGTATGAAGCCATAGGGTCAAAAATTCCCACACCTCAAAGCATAGAGAATTGAAATAAAAGTGGGCACGCAGGCCCGACAAAGTAAATGCCAGGGCACCCAGGCCTTCAGAAATCCCAAAAGGGAGCAGAAAATGACAGATAAAAAACCAAACAACGCGTTGTAGAAAACAAGAATAATGGAAACCTAAGTAAGAAACCCCGCCATTTAAAAAAAAAGGAGAGAGAAATACCCAACAAACGGAAAATAAAACACATAAAAACAGGTTACAAGCCACCCAGTAGACTAAAAAATGGACACCTAAAACTAGGCCACGGGAATAAAAATGAGTTGCAACACCATCACGGCTGGATAAATGGATACTCCAAGCATATTATCATTACCATGACACATTAAAAGAATGGCAGCACGAACTGGCTACATCTCCTGCAAGGAAGCGAGAAACTCAACGAAAGTGATAGAGGAGGCATGAACCAGGTTCGAGGCAAGCATTTTATCATTGCTTTTATAATTAAATTTTTTAATGAAATAAACAATAATAATAAAAATATTATAGGGCAAAAGAAATTAGCACACACTAGATTTCTTTCTTGCACAAACAAAAATCACATTGTATGGTGAAACAAATTTAGCATGTGCTATATTTGTTTTATCTTGCAATGTATCTGTGTTAGAAAAAAATATATCTCATGTTGGATTTGTTTTACCTCGCAATGCTTGTATTTATTTTATAAGGAAATAGAACAGATGTTATATTTGTTTTACTTTGCAATTTTGGTGTTTGTGCTAGAAATAAATCTACTATGCACTATATTTGTTTAAACAAAAATAACACATGCTATATCTGGTTTACCTGCAATGTTTGTGTTTGTGCTCTTGTTTTACCCTACAAAGCTTTTATGTTTTTGCTTGCACTATATTTTTTTTACCTTACAATACTTTTGTTTGTGCTAGAAACAAATCTAACATGCACTAAATTTGTTTTACTTTGCAATGCTAGTGTTTATGTAGTAGAAATTATGGTGTAGAATTGTAACTTTTCATTTTTAATCTAAATGGCAAGACACAATCTTACTCTATTGGTCTGCTAAATTTAATTCACAATTTAGAACATCAATAAAAAAACATGCAATGAGAAATAACACACATGCACAATATTTTTCCATGGGAAATAAATCTGCTAAAAATCCATTTTTTTGCTTGCATTAATATGATGAATAGAGATGTATTACAATTTCTAACTCAATGTGAGCTCAACCCGCAAGTGAATAACCTATCTCTCTACCCCCTAAGAAGCTTTGACCCAAACTTAATAAATTCATGCCTCTACTTGAGTCTCTATTTCCTTGAGAAAATCTTGAGGAATTAGGCCCCTGTTATTTAGAAAATTCCTCCAAAATTATTGTGTGATTCCCAAGGTGGAATTAGGCCCCTATTATTTAGAAAATTCCTCCAAAATTATTGTGTGATTCCCAAGGTTGATCATTTGACTGCATACAACACCTGTACACTCAAAACTAGTCTACAACGAATGTCCACTACAACCCATGAACTGGAATTCTCTGCATGCACTAGCTATTTTGGGCTGATTGATTAGTTAACTTGATGATCACTGAGTTAGACTGTTGTCCCACTGCACAACTGACCTTCCACTACTTCCTCCAACAGTTAGAACTAGTTTAACTAAAGAAAATAAATGAAATAAATGACCTTGCTTGCTACAACTTAGCAATTAAACATGCTTAATTGATCTCCAACTCCTCTAACTTTAATTTACTGAGCTAACTTAGTGACAAGAGCCATGTCACACAAGTTAACTACATCCAAGTTGTTTGTTGATGTGGAAATTCAAATTTTCTCAATTTGACTAAGGAAAAATAAAATTGAGACTTTATTGCTACATTTTCAACACTCCCTATCAACAAGAAAGGGATTATCAATCATCCCTATCTTGCACCTGTGGAACTCAAACTTCCCTCTTGAAAAAAACTTTTTCAAAATGTCAGCATCTTGTTCTTCTGTCGAAATTTACTGTAGCAACATTATCCACCTCTGCACACAGTCCCATAAACGACGATACCATATATCTATATGCTTCGATCGATTGTGAAATACAGGATTCTGAGAGAGATTAATGCAACTCTGATTATCACATATAGCACAGTTGGATCCATCATCTAACCAAACAATCCCACAAGTATCTTTCTCATCCAGATCGCCTCACATGCTACTTGAATTGAAACCATGTATTCTACTTCTTCCTAGCTGAGTGCCACATATATTTTCTTCTTATTGTACCGGGAAACCGTTGCGAACCCAACATTGAAAATTCCACCTAATGTACTCTTCTAGTTAGATGGACTCCCTGCCCAATCTACATATGTGAAGCCACACAACTTCACTTCGTCTATCCGTCTATACCATAATTCAAACTAGGTAGTACTTATGAGGTACCATAAAACATGCTTCACTAACTTCTAATATAATTTGGTTGGCCTAACCATAAATTGGCTCAATTGGTTGGCTGAATGGCACATATCTAGTTGTGTATTCACAAGATACATTAGTGAACCCACTAGATGTAGATAAATGGTATCATCCACTTATTTACCTAAAGTGGCATCCTCCTTCCTCTAGTTGGTCACTAGATGTGTCTCCATACAGTTTGAAACTCTCCGTACTGAATCTATGCAGTATCTCATTTGCATACTTTCCTTTGAGACACAAATAGTTCCCCATCGCCTTGTCATAATTCCAACCCAAGGAAGTAGTGCATGAGACCCATGTCCTTCATTTCAAATTCATTCTAAGGGTCCTCCTTGAAACATATGATCGTCTGCTCATCACTAGTCAAAATAAAATCTTCAACATATAAGACAATAATAAAAAATTTACCTTCTACCAAGATGTGATAGAGGTTTTCATCCACTTTAATTTTGGTGAAGCCTAAACCATTGAGATAACTATTGACCCTAGTTACCAAGTACGATGTGCTTATTTGAGACCATAAAACTCTCGATTGAGTCTGCACACATGAGAATCTCGATCAAATGTCTCAAAACCTTTTGGTTGCTTGATGTACACATCCTCGTCAATAAAAAAACTGACAAATGCTATTTTTACATCCATCTCGTGGATCTTACACCCCATCTACAAAACCAGTGCAAGAATAGATCTAATGGATTAATAACTTGATATAAGAGGAAAGTTTTCCTTATAGTCAATTCTCGCAACTTGAGAGAATCCATTGGCCACAAATCTGGCCTTATATTTCTCTATGCTTCTATCTACTGCATGCTTAACCTTGAAGATCCATCTCAAACCTGCTACTGATTTATTTGCCAATCTTGGGACCACTTCCCAAACACTATTCTTTACAATAGATTTTTACTCTTCACCATTGCATCAACCCATAAAGGATGATATATTGCTTCCTCAAAAGGGGATGGCTCAATCTCTACAAGCTAAATCATTAGAGCCATATAGCCAATGTATCGATAAGGTGACCTCCTCTGTCTACGCAAATTTGAAGACGCTCCCACATTCTCCCTCGCATCTTGCACAAGTCTATCAGATTCCCTAGTTATTTTCTTGACTTCTTTTGATGGTTCTGCTTGAGTGGATGTATCCACTCTCTACTCCTCAATTTTTGGTTGCTCCACAACTACTTGAGGATCCTCCTTTGGAGCTAAGATCTCCTCCTTTCGTGGGATATTAAGTTCCATCTCAAGAGAGCACCACATAAATTTCTCCTCATGAAGCTTTACATCCCTTCATGCAACTGTCATTCTAAGGGAAGGTAAGAACACATGGTATTTGTGAGGAGTTTCTCTGTAATGCATAAATAATCCCAACTCTGCTATCGAATCAAGCTTCTTCCTTGATTCTTTGGGGACATGGAAGTAAATAGAGGCTCCAAAAATCCTGAAGTAAGACACATCTGAATTTATTCCAGAGAATGCCTCCTCTAGTGCAAGCATACCAATAATTCGATGAGCACTTCAATTTTGTAAATACACTATTGTGTTGCATGCATCTTCCCACAAATGTAGTGGTAGGCCTTGGTCCTGAAACATAGCCCTCGTAACTCAAAAAATTATATGACTCTTTCTCTTAGCTACCCCATTCTTCTTAGGGTTGTGGGGTGCTATCATCTCTCTTCGAATGCCTTCTTTCACAAAAAAATTCTTGAATTAATTTAGACATACACACCTTCATTATCACTCATGAGAGCCTTAACCTTATTACCAGTTTCTTGATCAACCAGTGCCTTGAATTCTACAAACTTAGAGAATGTCTAATATTTCTTCCAGATGAAGAACACCCAACACTTCCTTAATAATTCATCCATAAAAATGACAAAATATTTGTGTCTAGCAGTAGACGCTGTCGAGAAAGGTCCTCAAACATCAGAGTGGATCCTTTCCCAGACTGCATGTGCTTTGTTGTCTTAATCATGGAATGTGGATTTTGCATACTCACCAAAGTAGATCCTTTGAAAACATCCTGTCGCTTAATTTCTCCTTTGGGGAGGCCTGTGGTTATTTGCAGCATAATGTTCAAGGCACCATGATGCAAATAGATGAGTTTTCTATGCCAAAGTTCATTGACATCGCGACTCTGCACTTTCTCCATCTTAGTGCTTAATGCAGCACAATATTCCACATCTATCTTATACAAGTTCTTCACAGGAACCTCAATATGCTTCACCTGTCCTGTGGATATGTGTCTCAAGAAGGATTTCCATTTGTTGAAGATTAGAAAAAATGGAAGTTAGCGAATATTTTTTTTGGAAAAAACATGGAAAATTAGCCTACCTGCGAATATTAGCCCCTAAAATTTGCCCTAGTACACAGGAGAAGAATGATAATACTATTCTTCAACAGTTTGCGATACTTTTAGCAAAAAATTAGGAGACAGGTCAACAGATAAATTTGGTACACAAATAGGATGGAACAGTGGGAAAAAATTGTGTTCACACCTAAAATAACTCAAATTCAAACAAAGATCTTCCCCCCATAGACATATGTTAAGAAATATGGTTTTGGTTTCAGTGGAACCCAAAGTTGGGGATTGGCGACAGGTTCATAAAAAGAAAGGAAAGAAGGGGAAGATAACCAACTACATGGCTTGATCTTACCCCATGTATTATAGTTACATTTTCTTTTTTAGTGTTATTTCTATTTTCTAGGTCCTTATGTGACAAAATTTTTGTTGTTCTTTTTTAGCATATATATATATATATATTATTACTTAGTCAATCATGGATCTAGGAAAATTTAGGTGAATGCACACCTTCGTGTGTATATGCAAAATGTATTTTCTTTCAATATGAATAGAAATACGAGTTTCTTTTGTTAAGAAAAAAAAAAGAAAACATGAAGTTATTTATTAAATTATATTAAATTATATGTTTCCATGATATATGTTTATAAATGCAATGTATTATTGAAATAAAACTCTTAATGTAATTAAATATACAAATTTTACAAATAAATAATTTATAATTAATCGATAATACATTTTAAATAGTCTATTTGATTTTAATCCTTAACTTTTTCTAACTATGTATTCTTAAATCTATAATTTGTATTTTCAATCATCCCATATAAGTCAATAAGTCATAAGCCATTTATTGAATTATATTTTACTATCATGTGGTTTAATATTTTTTCTTACAAAAAGAAAATCCGATACTTCCATCCATATTTGAAAGAAAATACATTTTACATATACACACTAATCATGTGCATTCACCAAGATATGCTCAGACACATGAGTGGCGATCATAAAAAAAAACATAATTTTATTTACATATGCATATAAGCATTCAAAAAGAGCGGCCAAAATGGCCTTGAATAGGATTTAAAACAAGAAAAAACAAAAAAAAGAAATACAAAACAAAGGAGAAGATCAATTGATGTAGAAGTCGTTTTCTTCCTATTCTTTCCTTTCTTTTTCTAGACTTGTTGCTTTTCCCTAGCTTTTGGATCCAATGGAACTAGATCCATATCACTCATGGATGTCTTTAGAGGATGCTCTTTTTCTAAATCAGAGTTTTCTAATACATGGATACACTTTGTGCCCATCGTTCCATCCTCTATGTGTGCTAATTTGTTTTTGATCTAACTCCTAGATTGTTTCTAAATCTATCCCACTCTAATAGTGAGTAGTATTTTCATTCTTCTCCTAGTTGCCCCCATCTTCTTTTGATGTATTCTTCATTGTATTCTTCTTTGTAGAGATGTGGGTTTCTAAACTTCCATCCATTTGACTTACGTGTTTTCTTCATTTGTGTTCTTTTTAACAAGTGGTCACGCATTCTTCATATTTCCTGTTTGAAAGAAAGATCAATATTGGAATGTCATATTCTCATTGTCTAGAACTTAAGTCCACTAATTTTTTATGTTTCCGATATGATGTGATCGAGGAAGCCTTTGTTGAGGTCTATCTCCATACAAATTCTTGCAAAAGTAAAAATGTATTTTTCTTTTCTTTCCTTGTCCCTCTTTTTGAATTTACTCAATGTATTTCCAATACATTCTAATACCTGATGGTTCCAAAAGGGAAGAGGGATATTTGGGAGTCTCACCCAAATCGGTAGTTTTGTGAATATCATATTTGTTGCATCAAAATTTGGAAACCATGAAGTGATGAAGAGCCTCGCTTCACCCCAAAACCATGGCCCTTCATTAGTTCAAAATCTAAATCCTTCTTTGTATCAAATTGTACAATAAAAAAAAAAACCTTTAGAACATAAATAGATATCATAGTTTGGTGTCCAAGAAGAAAAGATCCATTGGTGTAAGGCTTTTGATTTGGGCCAGAAGCCATTGAATCAAAAAATAACTGCCTTAGAATGAAGAGTTGAAAAAAGAGTATTTACCTCTACAAAGTTAACTTCTATAGCCAAATATTCCATTTAATCAACAATTTAGTGGTACAAAATGCTTTGTATCTACTTTGCTAAGGAAGGAGACTTTCGATTCACAACATCTTTGAAAGAGGTAGATTTTCCATTTGGAAACCTAGGTTCTAAAGCTCTAACTTTTTAAGAACCTCCTCTTAGCCTTGTACTAAGGATTAAATTTAAGTTCCTTTTGATATTATATTCTTGGAGTTGGGAATAATCATTAAGCACCTTCCCTTCAAATTGAAGACTATGAAAAAATGTAGGAAACCCTCATTTTTTCTCAATGGTATGCTTTAAGTAGGAGACATAAGTAGAGTTGGTGGGATATATAGAGAAATAATTCCCACTCATGTCTTTATAAAGATCTGAAATTTATTTTGCTCCACTGCATCCATCGACGTGCATTGAGCAAACCCCAATGGGTGGATTAATAGAGCTCTTTAGGAATTAAAACATCCATTTGGGCATAGTGTACGGACCCACTATCGACTCCATCACCCATGGGACAAAGCTTATCTGTCATACTGTGTTTATACTCTTGGACAATTTAACAACCACAAGTTGTCAAAAATTCCCAATAGAGTATTCAACAAACAATAAAAAGGAAGAAATGGGAGCACAGACCTTTAAACTATCGGCCCCTTCCACCACATCCACATCAAATCTCACCCATGGGAAAAATCTTATCTGTCATACTGTGTTTATACTCTTGGACAACTTAACGACCACAAGTTGTCAAAAATTCCCAATAGAGTATTCAAAAAACAATAAAAAGGAAAGAAATGGGAGCACAGACCTTTAAACTATCAGCCCCTTCCACCACATCCACATCAAATCTCGAAATTCAGCTTCGAAAACCCAATAGGGACACATATTTGTGCTTAAGTACCAGGCCACATACAAAGACAGGGTCCAATGTGACAAAATCGATTGAGTCAAAGTCGTAGTTGTATTCTATGGCCTTTGATACAAGGAAAAGAAGAACCAGTCAATAATCCACCGAAGATACAATGAAATGGTCACGACAGGGGCTGTACATGCAAAGGGAGCACATGCTCCCCACACCAAGAAGCATAATTTGCAATAGAGGCTTGAAGCCAAACTGTGGCACAATTTTTTTCACAGTTGATTTTTGGAACCCTAACACCCTCCATCTTTTAAATCTCAAAAATCATGTGGTTTAATATGAGCGTATAAATGTGACATTGTTGTTTTCAAAATAAAAATCCGTGTAAAATAAAATGTTTTTCCCAATAAAACATGAAATAATTAAGTGCTAATAAGTGCTAAGTGGAATTTCCATGCTCATTCAAGATAAGGTTCACAAATTGATGTCTTTAGACTTTTTTCACCATTATTATGATTTATTTTACAAATTACAATTAATTGATAATGAATCCTAAATGTTATTTAAAAAAATTATAATTATTTGATAATTATTTCTAAGTGATACAAGTGGTATAAACCTCCTCTTGGTGCATTCCAAAGGCACCAAGGGGACCTGGAAAATTTAGTATAAGAACATATTTTACTTGGTAACTTTTTAGTATACTAGTTTCAATGCAAAATTTACAAGGGAGGCACTCCCTGAAAAATCTTACATTATTGATCAACAAATCCCCCTCTGGGTTGTGGGAAACTTAGGGGTGAGATTCGTTAGGCAAAAAAAATACACATCAAGGAATATGGTCTATTATCCATAACTATAATATCTTTCTTTAATGTTAGACATACTAAAATGATTTAATTGATTCCTACTAAGAATTGCTTTCACACCCCTATTGCGTATTGATATTGTTGTGCCTAAAAATCCCATGTTTGACCTATTCATGGTCACTAATTGGTTTGAAATTACTAAAAATATGTTTATCTTATCTTATCTTAAGTTAATATGGTGATTGCGTTAAGAGGTGTTATACAACCCAATATGGCAGGACCCCGTGTAAACATTTACACCTGTAAATGTCAATTTTTACTAGGATATGGGGAGGTCCCCATTAAATTTTCAGGTCATAGACTAGTTAATATAAGTGTGAGTTAGTAATTTTCGTTGATAAGTGATTTTCATTGATGTCAACCCAAGCAGCACTAGGGGCTACCCCGATATTGCATGGGAATTTTGACTTGAAAAAATACTCTATTCTGATTCAAGGATATTTGGGATGGTTTCTACTTATCGAGATGTTTCCATTGATATATGTCACTCCACGTAATTCTTCACGGTTTGAGAGATATTCGTGTTTGAAGTTAGTAACCCCAGTTAGTGGGCTAAAACCCCATGGGGTTGTGGCATGACACTAATCATTGGTTGTGGTCATTGAATATTCAATAATTAATAATTTTTTAAGCTCCTAAAATCCCTACAACTTTCACTTGTTTAAGACCCTCTAAACCTAGGCATTTATATAAATTGTTACCCTCATATCCTCCTCATGTAAGGATTTCACTACTGAAAATAGGTAATCGTGGAATTTTCACTATAAATTTTTTTCTTTGAAGCTTCAGATGCTCAAACAAAAAACCCACTTGGGAGAAATCCTGATGAAGCTCATGTCCAAATTTTAGATCTTGATTCGCTATATTTTCGGAGATATGATCTGTGGAAGTTAGGGTTCTTACAGGCTTCCAAATTTCATCTCAAAGAGGTGACCTAGGAAAAATCATCATAACTATCTCTATATGAGAATTGGATTGGAATTTTGTAAAACTTGGTGGATAGTGCATGGATTGTAGTTTTGTTTGTATCAATTTTAGAGACGAAGGAGGAAACATTGACACGTGGAACACCGTATAAGTTCGCTCTAATGAACTAGTCCATAATTAGGTCATTGTGAGAGATTGGGCATAAATTTGCCTTGAAAAATCTAAATCAGGTCAGACCTGTGGCATTGGAAAGAAGACTCATAGGGATACTACAGGACCAAAGATCACATATTGGGGATCTGAAATCACAGAGATACATCAGCTTCAATATCGAGATCCTAGAAGGCAAGAAAAAACTAGATCATGTGTTGTGAAGGGTTGCAAAGGACCAGACTTCCTAGGGCAGCAAAGAAAAGCAAGGTGCAGAAAAATGATCCAGTAGAGGTAAGATCTAGGTAAGCATCTTCGGTACATGCATGTTCATCTATTAATTGCATTAGGTTCTTTGTATTCTAATTTATTGTTTATATTTAGCACTGACATATGCTCTGCAGGATGAGGTAATTTTTGTTATTATCATGTCATGCGTATTTCCTTGATGAATTTTTGCAGGTATTATATATTCATCAAGATAATACTCAATGAATGATCTAATTTTTTGAAGAGTGAGAAAGGGTAGCATGACAAGAGCAGCAATCAAGGTGTAGAACAACAGCAAGAAGTTCACCACATGAATTCTTCAAGTGGGTATGACTGCATACAGTCATTGTAAAGGTATCATTCTACTGAGTCATTGTAAAAGCATCATTGTAAGAGTTGTACAAGTGTCTATATGCCAAGATTTGAAGAGGTAGTGTCGGGAGGTCTAGGATCATCATTAGGTGGTTGTGTCATAATTGGGGTTATGATCTAGTGTGTCTTCTTCTTCTACATCATTCTATATAATTGTAAAGTGGACCATTTTCCCTGGTACGAGAGTCCATTCTTCTTTTATTATTTTATAGGGTGGTAGGGTAGTGCTAGGCTGGTGCATGAAGTCACCAACAGGTTCAATCCCTGTGAAAACTTCAGGGAGGTAGGGTGGTGCTAGGGTGAGTTGTAGCTAATTGGGTGTTGGGGCATCCGTTTAGTTGACTACTGAAGAATCTCGATCGTTGGAGCATCCATTCAATGGGAGCTGGAGAAGACTTATTTTCTAGAGTCTAAGAATTTGAATCTTTTTTTTCAACTGGAGTTGAAGATTAAAAAATTATTAGAAAAGCGTTCAGGTGGTTTTTGTCCCGAAGAGGGTTTCCACCTTAAAACTGTGTGCATTTGAGTTCCTTTTGTTTATTGCTATCATTATACAAACATTGATAATAATTGAAGATTAACTAATGATCTGAAATATTAATAATAATACTAATTGAAAGGAATACTGATTCACCCCCCCCCCCCCCCTTCTCAATATTTCCAACAATTGGCATCAGATCTTGGTTCCTTCAACAATAGTTTAACATCTCGAAGGAGGTCATGGGGCATAACAAGAATGGTGTACCTTTGTTCAATGAAAATAATTATGCACTCTGGAAAGGAAGAATGGAGGTTTATCTCTTGGCACAAGGTTACAAAGTACAGGAAACTATTCAAAATGGCTTTACACCAATTGCAGATGAACAAGGCAATAAGAATTTGGTAAATGATGCAAAAGAAAAGAATATTATTATCAATGGACTTATTGAATCTTCTTATCATAAGGTTTTGGGTTGTAAAACCACAAAAAAATTATGGGACAAGCTTGAGAATATATATGCAGGTGACTCAAATGTCAAAGAAGCAAAGCTTCAAATCTACAGAGAAAAATTTGAGCAACTCAGAATGAAATAAGATGACAACATTGTTGCATACTTACAACATGTTGATGAAATAACCAACACTCTGGAAGGATTGGGAGAGCCTGTTGACGAGAAGACTATTTTACGAAAGATTCTTAGAACGTTACCAGGAAGATTCAACCCAAAGGTATTAGTCTTAGCATACAATGCAAATATGGACAAACTCAACAAAGAAGAATTACATGGAGTTCTCATAGCATATGAAATAAGACTTGGTGAAGAAGAGGGTACTTCACATCTAGAAACTGTGTTCGCTACATCTAAGAAAACCAATAAGGACAAACAACCTTCAAAGGAAAAGACTTGCACTTGAAAGTGTGAAGAAAAGGAGGAAGATGAAGAAGGTCTTTCAGATGGATAATATGCTTAATTTACGAGAAAAAAAAAAAAATGGTAAGGGAAAATTCAAAGGTAAACTTCCATTGATATGTTTCAGTTGTGGTGAGGTTGGGCATTTGTAATATCCCTAAATGGAATAATGCATTGATACACAAACATAATATTTGTAACACAAAATGTACATAAATATTATGATCAACACAGATATAGAAAAAATAGGTGAGACATTTTTTATCATTGGAGATGGTTCAGTTACAACAATGATCAAAATATGAGGTACTCT
Source organism: Pinus albicaulis (assembly GCA_034641835.2). Lineage (NCBI taxonomy): Eukaryota > Viridiplantae > Streptophyta > Pinopsida > Pinales > Pinaceae > Pinus > Pinus albicaulis. Next base: position 1,314,982,521 of record CM076578.1, on the reverse strand, counting down.
AGCCAAAGAGATGGCCTAGAATGACCCTGAAAGCATGCTACAACAAGCACTACGTAACTGGAGAGCTGCAAGAAGAAATATTGCGTTGTCCCTTTTACTAATGATGTACATATAGCTGCTGAAAATGGAAATGCAGATCTATGGAGCTTAGGAGCTCTGATGATGCCAAGATTCAAGATCTGGGCTCTATGATGGCAACCCAAGATAACCCAGAAAGGAAATTCCAAATCTATGAGATTGGAAATTTACCCTCTTGGGGTTTAATCCCTGGTCTTTTGGGCTATATAGATCTGAAGCTAGATCTGATCATATGATGGCTGAAATATGATGCACAACCAGATCTAATCTTTGTGGGTTGATCCCTCCTTCAGATCTCCAAGCTAGAAGCTTGAGATCTTGTCTCTTATTCCTCCTCCTCAAAATACAGCAACTGAAGATGCAACTGCTGGGGAAAATGCATTGTAAAAGAGGGAGAGACTCAATTCCTACTGAAATATGCTGCAATAAGCTCCAGGCTGATGGAAACAGTGATGGAAAGGTGAGGGGATGATCCCTCACATGATTCCTAGTTGAAATTCTAGAAACTTTCTTCCTCCTCTGGATCTACATTGATGGACTGCGCAATCCTTGATGGGACCATTGCTGATAGGAGGTCAATAACCTTTGGCCTGATGAAAAATATGAAATTAGGCTCCGGTAATGCCGATCTTAAATTCGAAGGTGATAGGAATAATCCTTCACCAGTTCTCCAGCTGAAATACTGAAGACAACCTCCTCCTCCAAAACTGATCTTCAGAAATTCGTAATTCCTGAAAGTATGTGTTCTGCATAGAATGGAAATAGTGTGGCACCAATGCCTGATGATGAATGGAAGCTCAGAATAACCTTCCCAAAGTAGGCACACAAGTCCCCTATGGGTAAGGGTGTGATTCCCACTGGGGAACACCCTGTGCTAAACAACACTACAGACTTAGCTAAACAGCATAAGAGTGCATGGAATGTTAAAATACAACTCTAGATCTAAATAGATCACAAATCATAAAGCTAAATCCTTCCTCCAATGTTTCCTTCATCTTCATTATATACAAAGTGAGCCTTCCCAAGCCCTGACCCACCTCTAAAATGCGTTATGCATGTGGACATAAGCCTCCATGTTTGACTGCGTTGTCTCTCCAAGTCCTCCATCATGTCTACATGCAATGTGCACCCTCTCCATCATGTGTGCATTAAATGCACTAATTTCTCCATCACTTCATCATGAATACTATATGATCTTACATTAGGTTCCCTCCATAATCTCAGTTGATTGCTTCAACCTCCATGATCTATCTCATTAATGAGACAAGATCTCCACTCTTTTCACATTAATAGCTGCCCCACTACTCCATTATGTAGATCTATGTCTAAATAATCCACATCCACACACCAAAAAGTGGATCTTATTCATCTTTCAGGATTATGGGTCCCTCTACCCTTTTATTTCCTTAATTAAATAAGAAAATTAAGAACTCTAATATTCCAATTATTTTGTGAAAAAATGGGAATATTACATTCTTCCCCAGAAAAATGTTGCTTGTCCTCAAGTAACAGCAAAATTAGATGCAAAGCCATCTATTCCCCTCCAAATGGCATCCACATTAGGAATGCCCCCTCCATTTGTTGCAATGTGTTATGCATGTTTGGTTCCAAAGTTGCCTCCCAAGAATGCATAGAATGACCTCCAATTGTGTAGTTAGATGTCCTTCTTTCTCCAAGAAGTACCAAGTGACAACCATAAGCTGCCCAACATCATCATCAATCCATGAGATACATAAAATAAAGTGGTTCTTCTCACAAAGGAAAATTTCCATATCACAACACATCTCTCCATCCCATGCTTTATGAAGTAGATTGAGCATTGACATGCCCTCATCCTTAGCCCTTTTGGCCTTGTTGGATCCAAGCAACATTCCAACATTATGCAAAAGAAGAAATAGAGACATATTGGTATACAAAGATGTCAAACCATATTCTCCTAATAGTAGCCACCAGAGTAGGGCCTCTTGCTGCCATCTCCCATCTCCACCATGCAAGATGGACAAGCCAATCTCCCCCAAAAGAAACCAAAGCAACGAGAGATCTTGATACCTTTTCACCTCCTCATGTGCATCATGGAGTAAAAACATACTGATAGACATGTGGAATGTCACATTAGCCCAATACAAGAAAACACCATCAATACACATCATGATAGTACCATTCCAAGTTCTACATAATACAAAACACATAGACATAGGAGATGTCATGTGATGGAAAAACTCTCTCAAGGACAACCAAAGTTTACATGCCTTCTTTAGCTGCATATTTTCATTGATACACAAGGCATCAATCAGAAAAATATGACCTATTGGGTGGTAACCATACTCACCCAAGAGAAGCCAGCACAGCCATGCCTCCTTCTTCATTATATGAGTGTTATTCAAGGCATGGATCAAAGAAATAGGAGCCTTTGGGTAGTAACCAAACTCACCCAAGAGAAACCAGCGTAGCCAAGCTTCTTGTTGTCCCATGTCATATATATGCAAGTGGTCATGCAACCCCTTGCTTATCATCCTCACCCACTCATCCCAATGTGGATGATGAATGATGTTCTTCATAAACATGGTATCCTCCCTTTGTAGAATACCATCCTCCTCAAACTGATCAAGAAATTTGCACTCCATGATATGTTGAAGTGCACCTCCAATGAGATATTCTTCTCATAAATGGCCCTCCAAAACCAATAAGGTTTTGGATCTGCTACAAGTAGACGTTCCTGTTTGAGTTGTGAGATGCTTATTGAGAAAGAGTCATCTTGAAAGGGGAAAATCTTTCCCATCTCAAGATGTCTACCATCTATCATCTTCTTCTCCATTGCTTCATGAATGAATATATCGTTTGATTGCTCCCATAAGGAATGGGCCCTCTTCTTCTCACTATTGCTCACTAACAGCGCTGTAGATCTGCAAGATAAAACATGTGATGTCTCAAAGCAAGGCATAATGATGAAATCATAGCCAGCCATTGTCCATAGGATCATACTCATCCCATTTTCTGAAATTACCACATTTTAACTCAAAGGGTTGAATGTAGCTCATCAGTGACAAAATAGGATGGTTTTTCTTCTCTCCCTTGATTAGATCAATGGTCCTCTACGCAGTGTTATGATGCTGCTCCAAATCAGCATGTTTTTCTAACCCTTGGTCATGCAATAGCCCTGATGGCATGTCCTCATAAGTTTAAATAAGAGGTACTGAAACAATATGAGATGAAAGTGTATGCATACCTTGGATCAACCGATGTGTGGGAACCACTTGCAAGACCACAAGAGTTCCTCCAACTGGAGCAATAGTCCCTCCAACTTCTTGTGAGAGTGATGGTTGCACTTCTACAAGTGTACCAACGCTAGTATCTGTCTCCTCCTCATAATTCCTGTCATGAAACATGCATGGGGCTCCAAATTTCAAGAACTCAAGACCATCTTGCAAATATGCAAGTGATCCTCCTCTTGATGTAAGCACATATGCAACTGGTGGTGGTAGAGACTCCTCCTCCTAAGTGATAATGAGGACATCTTCTTTTGGATCTTCGTGTACAATCTCCTTGATGATGGGAGATGTAACTTCGTGAGATGTCTATGCTTTATTTCTACCATATCTCTTCTTTAGTCTTTCAATAAAATGTAATATTCCCAAATGGGAAAAGCAGGAATATAGTGCAAAATACTGGAATAGTAGTGTAAAACAACATATAAAATCATGATGCCAATATGGAGACCTTCCATTCATCATAACAACAGCATATATGTATAAAATAATGGGCCACAAAACATATGCCAATATACAATAAGCCTCAAATGAAGAAAACCCTCAATAATGAGGTGTTGCTACTATATCAAAAATGTTGAAAGACTGCTACAACGCAGTTTTAAAAGCACTGCTATAGAAAATAAGTACACAAAATATATAGGGTTGTTATATGCCTCAATAGATACAAAAATGAAGATTTGGGCCCTATACAACCTCCAGAAAAGAACCCAAGAGGGTCTCCGGGAAAAACACCCAATAATACAATATGAGTTGCAGCCCTATGGCTAAAATTGTGTTGCAACAAGTGACTGAAGAGAAAATGGCTAAAGCTGATATAAGGATGAATGTGCCCTCCTCCAATGGTTCCTCTGGATGAAAGGCTGGCCCCTTCACTGAAGAAATCACCTCCCAAATCACCTCCTGAAAATACCCTTGCAACTCCTCCCTAAAATAATGCAGATCCAGACTGATACTGCGTTGTAGGGGATAAAAACACTATGGCCTGATGCAAAATATATCAATGATGATTTAGGGCCTTCTTTACTAGCCTCCCAAGAGAAAGGAACCCCCCCCCCTCTCCAATGAGATCTAGCTCAGAAATCTCCCAAATCAAACCTCCACAACCTATGCCCTGCAACAAAACACAAAACCTCAATAGGAACTGCACTTTACATTAAGACTGAAGCCTTGGCCAAATTCCTGAAAGTGGAATGTAGTGCAAAGCTCTTCCTAGAGGCTTCTCAAGGAAAGAGGTGGGATTTCTTATCAGGAACACCCTGTGCTAAATATCACTGAAATCTTAGCTAAACAGTTGAAGAAAGTTATATGTCTAAACAAACCATATATTCAGAAATATAATAACATCAAAATATTGAAATATGGTTGCCATCCTCTTCCTTATATAAGTGATGAGCTTTCTAACCCTAATCCCCATTCATTTATGACACTACTTCCATGCAAAGAGTCTCCATCTAAAACTGCAATGTTTCTCATTGAATGCCACTACTCCATGACAGCGTTGTTGATTTGGTCAAAGTTTACCCAGTCAAGGTGTTCCAGCCCCTTTTCACACACAAGGGTGCTCAATTAAGCTGCCAAGATGTCCTCCTTTCACATTGGCATTGGTTTATTCTTATTTAAGGAGATTTATGGATATCCATATCCTCTTATTCATTAAACAATAAAGAAAAACAAAAATTAATATTCCAACTAGCTCATGGCTAATTGGGAATATTACATAAACTCTGCATAAACATATACTTTCATATGGGACAAGTGACTGAAACACCAATCTCTTGCTTCACCGTCTAGGTGCAGCGCTGCAAACTTCACAGCTTCTCTTTTTGACATAGGATATTTCATATAGAAGGTAAATAATTCTTCCCTCCAAGCCCTCAATGTGCTTGTGGAAGACCCATAAAATGTAGGCAAGAAGAATCTATGCCTATTTCTTCTATTGTTGCTTCTGGATCTCCTCTCTTCTTTGAATTACAAAAACTGTTGGAGAGAGAGATTCTCCTTCAATGCTCTAAGTTGTGACTTGTATTCAGACAAATATTCACTTAGTGTATCATGCCCCAAGCCTTCATAATATTCAGACCAGTCCTATTTCTCATCAAAGAAAGTGGATCTAGTGGAATAATGTGAAGCTATTTTCTTCTCCAGTATTCTTTTCTGCTGATAAGAAGTACTGGGACCTTCTTCATCTTGAAACTTTCTTGAGGTTTCTCTTTTCCTTTCTCTTCTTGTTTCATTGATCTCCTTGGAGAGATCCTTCATAGCTCTAAAGAAAGATGAGGAAAATATTAATCCCTCCGTTATAGTAGATCTCTACTATCTTCTTTTCATATGTTTTCAATAATGTCCACAAGCTGAGCCAAATATCGTGCTCTAATACCACTGTCATATCCCTAGATGGAATAATGCATTGATACACAAACACAATATTTGTAACATAGAAAATGCACATAAACTTATTATGATCAACACAGATATAGACAGAATAGGCGAACCATTTTTTATCATTGGAGATGGTTCAGTTACAACAGTGAGAAAAATATGAGGTACTCTAGCCAAAGAGATGGCCTAAAATGACCCTGAAAGCATGCTACAACAAGCATTGGGTAACTGGAGAGCTGCAGGAAGGAATACTGCGTTGTCCCTTTTGTTGATGATGTACATATAGCTGCTGAAAAGGGAAATGTAGATCTATGGAGCTCAGGATCTCTGATGATGCCAAGATTCAAGATCTGTGCTTTAGGATGGAAACCCAAGATAACCCAGAAAGGAAATTCTGGATCTATGAGATTGGAAATTTACCCTCTTGGGGTTTGATCCCTGGTCTATTGGGTTATGCAGATCTAAAGCTAGATCTGATCATATGATGGCCGAAATATGATGAAAAACTAGATCTAAGCTTTGAGGGTTGATCCCTCCTTCAAATCTCCAAGCTAGAAACTTGAGATCTTGTCTCTTCTTCGTCCTCCTCAAAATATAGTAACTGAAGATGTAGCTACTGGGAAAACTGCGTTGTACAAGAGGGAGAGACTCAATGCCTACTGAAATTTGCTGCAATAAGCTCTACACTGATGGAAACAGTGTTGAAAAGGTGAGGAGATGATCCCTCACAGGATTCGTAGCTGAAATTATAGAAACTTCCTTCCTCCTCTGGATCTACAATGATGGACTGCGCAATCCTTGATGGGATTGCTTTTGATAGGAGTTCAATAACCTTTGGCCTGATCCCAGATCCGAAATGAGGCTCCAGGAATTTTGATCCTGAAGTCCAAGGTGATAGGAATAATCCTTCACTGGTTCTCCTGCTGAAATACTGAAGACAACCTCCTCCTCCCAAACTGATCTTTAGAAATTGTGTAATTCCTGAAAGTATGCGTTCTGTAGAGAGTGGAAATAGTGTGGCACCAATGACTGATGATGAATGGAAGCTCAAAATAACCGTCCCAGAGTAGGCACACAAGTCCCTTGTGGGTAAGGGTGGGATTCCCGCTCGGGAACACCTTGTGCTAAACAGCACTGCAGACTTAGCTAAACATCATAAGAGTGCATGGAATGTCAAAAGACAAATCCGGATCTAAACAGATCACAAATCATAAAACTAAAGCCTTCCTCCAATGTTGCCTTCATCTTCATTATATACAAAGTGAGCCTTCCCAAACCCTGGCCCACCTCTAAACTGTGTTGTGCATGTGGACATAAGTCTCCATGTTTGACTGCGTTGTCTCTCCAAGTCCTCCATCATATCTACATGAAATGTGCACCCTCTCCATCAAGTGTGCATTAAATGAATTATTTTCTCCATCACTTCATCATGAATACTCTATGGTCTTACATTAGATTCCCTCCATGATCTCAGTTTACTGCTTCAACCTCCATGATCTATCTCATTAATGAGTCAGGATCTCCACTCCTTTCACATTAGTAGTTGCCCCATTACTCCATTATGTAGATATATGTCTAAATAATCCACATTCACACATCAAAATGTGGATCTTATTCATCTTTGAGGATTATGGGTCCCTTTACCCTTTTATTTACTTAATTAAATAAGAAAATTAAGAACTCTAATATTCCAATTATTTTGTGAAAAATTGGGAATATTACAGAATTTCATAGCAAAATGTCTGAAAAGAAGTGATGGAAACTCAAAAGGAAATAAAGGATTTAAGAAATTCAACAAGCAAGGCAAGAAGAAAGGATTCAAAAGGAAATTTCTCTCTAAAGAAGATAGCTCATCATCCGATGAAGAGAGTGACAACGAATAAGAATCCAGTGAGAGAGTATTGTTTATGGCCAAGCACAATAAACAAGAGGCATAAAAAAATGAAGAAGAAGGGTTGACCATAGAATAATTTTCTAAGGAGGAAATCAGGCTTATAAAAGATCTCAAGGCTGAGAAGTTTCGTTCAATTATTATTGAAGAACAAGTTCAAGGTCTCAAAATTGAAGTTGAAGAACACAAATTTATTGAAGAGTCACTTCAAAAGAAGTTGGAAGAAAGCAACCAAGAAAGGGAAGAATTAGAAGCTAAAGTAGTCTCGCTGCATAAGGAAGTGAAGAAGGGAAATTGTCCAAAATTATGCCAACATCTCAAGGGAATTGGAAGAACTCATCAATAATCAATGATCTTACAACGATGGTACTGGCCTCAGTTACAAAGAAGAAGAAATGGGACCTTCTACAACAAAATACAATGAACCTATGAGATCTTACAGGCATGTAGACTTCAGTGGACAAGATTCAGAAGAACAGCCTTGGAAGAAAATTCCCTGATGAATATTTCCATCCAGACATATTTTTCATGGCTATTGTTATTCATGTGGAAAATTTGGTCATAAAGTTGTATAATGTTGCATGTACCCTAGGAACCAATACAATTCCAAGATATTTTTCAAATATGAACCTCCTAGGGCTCAATGAAACATCAATATATTTGAACGTTTAAGAAATAATATTGAATGTTACAAATGTCGAAACTTTGTACACATATCCAGAGATTGCAGACTTGAAAATCCTCCAGAATAATCTTCAAAGCCATAGAACGAAGGAACATGGAAGAAGAAGAAGACTGATAATTGTGCTCTCACTCTCAAAGGCTCAAAACAACAAAGATGTGTGGTATGTTGATAGCGGTTTCTCAACGCATATGACTGGAGATAGAAAGAAATTTGTATCTCTGAAAGAGAAGAAGGATGGAACTGTGTCCATTGGAAATGATGGATCTTCAAATGTTATAGGAACAGGTGCCATCACTCTTGGAAGCAAAGATGATCTAGCCAAGAATGTTCTAATGGTTGCAAATATGAATCACAATCTTCTCAGTGTTGGAAAAATGTGTGATCAAGGACACACAATGCTATTCAACTACACAAAATTTGAAATCATGAAAGGCAAGTATGCTAAAATTGTGGCTACAGCAAGTCGAGCTCCAAACGATATATATGTTCTGGATGAAACAACTAAGTCATGTCTACTAGCTAAAGAAGACGAAATTTTTTTATGGCACAAACGAATGGTTCACATAAACTTTAACAATATTTTCAGGATAAGAAAAAAGGAAGCAGTACAAGAAATGCTGAAAATATCAAAACCTTCCAACACACTATGTTAGGCCTATCGGCACAACAATCAGACAAAAGTCAAATTTAAAACAAAAGAACAATTTTCATCACATCCATTGGAATTGATACATACTGATCTATGTGGTCATGTGAGAACAAAAGGCTTAGATGGAGAATTATATTCATGTTAATGATAAATGACTATACCAGGATGACAGTTGTTAGTTTCCTAAAGAAAAAATCTGAAGCATTTGAGTGTTGTAATATCTATAAGGATTTGGTCGAAAATGAAACTGATTTGAAAATAAAGTGTCTAAGATCAGATAATGGTGGAGAATTCACTTCCAAATTATTTCAGCAATATTGTGACGAAAATGGAATAAAAAGACAATTTTCAATAGCATGAACACCTGAGCAAAATGGAGTTACTGAAATAAAGAACATAACCATATAGGAAATGGGTAGAATAATGTTGAAGGACTCAAAATTGGATGAAAAATTCTGGGTTCAAGAAATTGATATGACAGTCTTCATTATCAATAGAAGTCTTCTTAGAAATAATTGCAACAAGGCCCCATATGAATTATGGAAAGGAAAACCAGCTAATGTAAAACATTTCATAATCTTCAGAAGAAAATGTTATATCAAAAGAGAAGATCAAAAGTTGGGTGAGTTTGAATCACTTGTTGATTAAGGTATCTTTGTTGGTTACTCGCGCAAAAGAAAGACCTATAATGATATAATCTAAGACGAAAACAGATAGTGGAGAGCATAAATGTTACATTTGACAAAGATGGTGTTCTAATGAATAATGATGAGGATCTATAATCTTTGAAACTTGAGACAGAGGCTGAAAAATACACAGAGAAAATTCTAGAACAAGAAGCAACTATCAACTAGGAAGAAGTAAATAATGATCATCAAGATATACAGGAACAACAAGAAGAAGCTCCTCCAAAGAGAACAAAAGAATGGATTCAAAAGAACCATCCATCAAATCAAACCATTGATGACATAAATGAAGGTTGACATCTTCGTCCATCACAACAAGCTCACATTGATTTTCTAGCAAACTTTGAGCCTAGTAGTTTTGAGGAAGCTAGCTAGAATGAACATTGGGTAGCAGCTATGAATGAAGAATTGGATCAAATCGAGAAGAATAACACCTGTAAATTAGTTCCATGACCAAAAGGTAAAAATTTCATAGGGAATAAATGGGTGTTGAGGAACAAATTGAATGAATATGGACAGGTTACCAGAAACAAAGCAATATTATTTTGTAAAGGATATGCACAGGTGGAAGGAATTGATTTCGATGAAAATTTTGCACCAGTTTCTAGAATGAAAGCCATCCGGATGTTTCTTGCCTATGCATGTTCAAGCAAATTCAAAGTCTACCAAATGGATGTTAAGTCATCATTTTTGAATGGCGAATTAGAAGAAGAAGTTTACATCGAACAACTTGAAGGTTTTCTACTAGCTGAAAAAGAAGACTATGTTTGCACGTTAAAGAAGGCTCTATATGGTCTCAGGTAGGCTCCCAGAGCATGGTATGCTCATCTTGATGGATATCTATGTCAACAAGGGTTCAAGAAAGTTACTGCTGATAGAAATTTTTATGTACAAATAGATAAAGATAATTTAACAATCGTTGAGGTATATGTGGATACAATCTTTGGTAGCAATGATGATCGACTAAGTAATAACTTGTCTAAAAAGATGCAAAGTGAGTTCAATATGTATTTACTTGGTGAGCTGACATAGTTCTTAAGGCTTCAAATATCTCAGCAAGAGAATGGAATATTTATATGTCAAGCCAAGTACATTAAGGAAATGCTCAAGAAATTCAAAATAGAAGATTGCAAACCCATCCTTACTGTATAAATTTAATATAATAAGAATGTATATTACCGGATTCTCCTGATCTAACAATTTAATCCTTATGTTAAATACAAAATCCTTCTACTTAATTCTTTGCGGAAATTAAATCGCCAATTGCAAACACATGAAGAAAAATCAATCACACATAACACAATTGTTTTACTGGAAAAGCTTAAAGCTAAAAACCCCAACTATCATATATTATGTATATCAATGGATCATGAAACAATCTCATATACCTCATACAAAGCTTAGCTCATAGAGCTCTCAGTACAATATACAATCGTCTCACACTGTCTTGCAGAAATTTGCACCTCCATGCACCAATTTCTTACCTCATGACAGCCTGCCTCCACTGCGCAATCCCTGCTGAAGAAGAACCCTGAATGAATTCGACCTTACCTTGCCTTTACTCCGCAATAATCATAGGCATCTCCAATGTGTGTGTGGATGCATTGAATGCTCCACTATAGTCACAACAGATAGTCCATCTCACCCTTTCACCTATCTCTCCACTAGGTCTCCACTGGATTTGACATGTAAGTAGTTAACTGTTGTATTTCTTCAGTTGCAAGTAAGACACTACTTGTGAATTAATTAACTAATTAATTCACTCATCTTTCACTAGTGTATGCTCAGTTACAACTAGCACAACTGAGTTTAAATCACTGAACTGAGTTAAACTAAATAACAACTCACATAACTACTCTTCCAACTCTGTTACAACTTGCCACAATCAATTATAACTAAGTCCTCCATGCATGAGTCACCAACCACCCTAGGAATTGCATAATTTCTTCAGCCCACTGATGTGACACATCTGTTCACTGAAATCAAAGTGATCTAAGAGAATAGGTTACTATTTATTATCTGATTATTATTAAGGGCTAATAATAATCGACATGCATTTGATTTTTAGATTTGAAATCTCTAAATAGACTTCGTCCATCTTCTAAAAATAGAAACTCATCTAAATAAATGATTTTCTCAACCATCTAGAATAAGCATCTTTCTAATTTTAGAATATGCTCACCATTCTAAAAATAGACATACACCTAAAAATAGCCTGTGTGGGCCCCACCTAGTTTAGGTGCTTATTTTTCACTAGGATCAAGGATGATGTTTCCCGATGCCACTTTCACTGTTTCTTGTTGCAATATTCAACACTTACTGCGATGGTAACATGTTGCAAATTGAGCATAGACCACTCATCTAAGGATATGGATCAAAGGTTGTACAGATCTATGATTGGTAGTCTTCTATATGTAACAGCCTCCTGGCCATATGTTATGCAAGCAGTTAGACAAGTAGCAAGATTCCAAGCAGCACCAAAAGAATCACATATATTTTCTTCAAAATAATTCTTCGATATCTAAAGGGCACAACAGAATATGGCTTGTGGTATCCCAAGGGTAAAAATATCATTATTCAAGCCTTTACAGATGTAGATATGGAAAAAAGTGTTAATGATCATAAGATTACTAGTGGAGCAGCATTCTATCTAGGTCGTTGTCTCGTATCATGGTTGAGAAAAAAACAAACCTCAATCTCGTTATTTACCGCGGAAGCAGAATACATTGCAACGACAGCTTGTTGTACTCAAGTCCTTTGGATGAAACAAACTTTGAAATATCTTCAAGTACAATTCAGTGAGCATATTCCCATCTTCTGTGATAACACTAGTTCCATGAGCATCCCTAAGAATCATTTCATGCATTCCAAAAAAAAAAAACATTCTGATCAAATAGCATTTTGTTAGAGAACAAGTCACTGAAAATAATATCAAACTTGAATATGTTGGTACAAAAGAAAAAATCACTGATATCTTTACTAAACCTTTACCTCATGAAGCATTTGAATATCTTCGCCAGAGCTTGGGATTCTCCCAAGTTCTCATTATATTTTCCTTATTCAGAAAATGAAGGAGGAGTGGAAGTCTATACAGGTCCGCAGGATGGTTGTGTGTAAAAGGGGGTTACCCCTTTCCATTGATGTCAAAGGGGGAGATAATGTTGTAGGAAGATATGTCATGATCGCAAGGGGAGTACTTTTGTTTCCATCAATGCCAAAGGGGGATATTTTTTATCAGTGGTTGTCATTGATGTCAACCCATGTAGCACTAGGGGCTACCCTAATATTGCTTGGGAATTTTGACTTGAAAAATTACTCTATTCTGAGTCAGGAATATTTGGGATGGTTTCTACTGGTCGATATGTTTATGTTGATATATGGCAGGCCACGTAATTCTTCACGGTTTGAGAGATATTTGTATTTGAAGTTAGTAACCCTAGTTAGTGGGCTAAAACCCTATGGGGTTGTGGCATGACACTAATCATTGGTTGTGTACATTGAATATTTAATAGTTAATAATTTTTAATCTCCTAAAATCCCTCCAATGTTCACTTGTTGAAGACACTCTCAACCTAAGAATTTATATAAATTGTGACCCTCATATCCTCCTCATGTAAGGATTTCGCTACTAAAACCAGGTCATCATGGAATTTTCGCTATAATTGTTTTTCTGTGAAGCTTCAGATGCTGAAAAAAACAACCCACTGGGGAAAAATCCTTATGAAGCTTGTGTCCGAATTTCAGATCTTGGTTCACTATATTTTCAGAGATATGATCTGTGGAAGTTTGGGTTTTTGCAGGCTTCCAAATTTTATCACATAGAGGTGACCTTGGGAAAATAGTCATAACTCTCTCTTTGAGAAGCGGATTGGAATTCTGTAAAAATTGGGGGATAGTGCATAGATTTTTGTTTTCTTTGTATCAATTTCAGAGCCGAAGGAGGAAATAGTGACACGTTTCACGTCGTACAATTTCACTCTACTGAACTAGTCCATAGTTAGGTCATCGTGAGAGATTGGGCATAACTTTGACTTGAAGAATCCAAATCAGGTCAAACCTATGGAATTTGAAAGAAGACTCATAGGGCTACTACAGGACCATATATCACATATTAGGAATTTGAAATCACAAAGATACATCAGATTCAATATCGAGCTCCCAGAAGGCAAGAAAAAGCTAGATCATGTGTTGTCAAGGGCTGCAAAGGACCAAACTTTCTAGGGCAGCAAAGCAAAGCAAGGTGCAGAAAAATGATGTAGTAGAGGTAAGCTCCAGGTAAATATCTTCTGTATATGCATGTTCATCTCTTAATTTCATTAGGTTCTTTGTATTCTAATTTGTTGTTTTTGTTTAGCACTAACATATGCTTTGCAGGATGAGGTAAGTTTTGTTATTATCGTGTTATGGGTATTTCCTTGAAGAATTTTTGTCGGTATTATATATTCATCAAGATAAGACTCAATGCATGATCTAATGTTCTGGAGAGTGAGAAAGGGTAGCATGACAAGAACAACAATTAAGGTGCAGAACACCAGCAAGAAGTTCACCACATGAAGTCTTCCAGTGGGCAGCATTGCATACAGTCATTGTAAAGGTATCATTGTACTGAGTCATTGTAAAAGCATCATAGTAAAATTTGTACAAGTTTCTATCTACCAAGAGTTGAAGAGGCAGTGTCGAGAGGTCTAGGATCATCATTATGTGGTTGTTTCATAGTTAGGTTTATGATCTAGTGTGTCTTTTTCTTATACATAATTCTATATCATTATAAAGTGGACAATTTTCCCTGGTACGGGAGTCCATTCTTCTTTTATTCTTCTATAGGGTGGTAGGGTGGTGCTAGGCTGGTGCATGAAGTCACCAAAAGGTTAAATCCTGTGAAAACTTCAGGGTGGTAGGGTGGTGCTAGGGTGAGTTGTAGCTCATTGGGTGTTGGGGCATCCATTCAGTTGACTATTGAAGAATCTCGGGCGTTGGAGCATCCATCTAGCGGGAGCTGGAGAAGAATGCTTTTATAGATTCTAGGAAGTTGGAGATTTCTTTTCAATTATATTTGAAGATTAAATAATTATTATAAAAGCATTCAAGTGGTTTTTTTCCCTGAGGGGGTTTCGACCTTAAAAATTGTGTGCAATTGTGTTCCTTTTGTTTACTGCTATCACTGTAAAAACACAGAAAATAATTGAAGATTAACTAATGCTTTGAAAGAATAATAATAATAATAATTGAAAGGAATAGTGATTCACCCCCTATCTCAGTATTTCCAACAATTTGATGGGTTTACCCATGGTGGTTTACAATCCCATGGTATTACATATCCCATGGGATTTTCTATGATGAATCTTATTTAAAGGTTTGAAAAAAATCATCAATATGGAATGTAAGAGTACTAGCTTAAATCCATCTAAACTTCAGAATTGATCCCTCTTGGGACTCAGTAGGTCTGGATATAAGATGGATCTATGCTAGTTTAAAAAATAATTAAAGTTAATGGAGTCTTTTTGTTGGTTTTGGTTGTTACAAGAATAAATTTAAACATAATATGATTTTATGTAATATTTTCTCTTGTCTACTATAAAATGTTATCAACCTCATACATTATATAATAAAATATCATACTTAATGCAAAGAAAATTACTAATATTACCTAAAATTAATTTTTTTATGGAAATTCCCCGATGGGTGTGCTTTCAGTGTTAAGTGAAGGACAGGGAGGGGAATTTAACCCCAACCCACGTGGAACTTGATGGGATGAAGTGTATTCAATACACCTCAGGTGGCACGCTAGAATAGATGGTTCTCAAATAGCGTTGTCATATAATTGGTATGTGGGTTCTCTCAGACGGTCGTCGAATCTACATGGTAATGGGCAGAAGGAAATTGGTTGGCAATGTGTCTATAGGAGTGCAAGTTGGCTTATTGTCCTTGCCATCCCTGGCTCCCAAAATTTTGATAGTAAGAAAGGAAATCTCTTGAAGCATAGGAGACTTATCCCTTATCACAGCAGCAGCTCGGGATAGAACAATTTGGGACTTTGTCTCATGGATGTTTTCACAAACACCAAGTGAGCACTTATATTTTTTGAGAATAAAACAATAGTTAGGTCTAACAGTTACGGTGACTTTATGTGTGGCCACCTAAATTTCAATCCAACCAGTTAAATTCTCTTCCCAACCTTCCAGGTTTGCACACATTTTTTCTACTGTCTGTATTATTAATTTGCATGGTGAAGTTGTTGTTTGGTAAGAGGTAGTTGTGGCTGAGTTGATATTTGTTGGGGATTAAACTCTTCTGGTATTTTTCATTTTTATTTCTTGGAGTTTATTATTCACGGTCAATTGGGGAGGTAGTGGTGTTGTTCATGGGGTTTCCACTTTCTCTTTTGTGGTTGTGAATCAATCATCATTTAGGGTGTGTTTAGTGTTTGGAGTGACCACAGCTCAACTCCTCTCCAGTGTAAAAATTTTAAAATCTTATTGGCTTCTTCGCCCTAGGGGTGTTGGTGATGATTTACCCTGTGGTTTTCAAGTAACTTTCCTCTCTAAGCTTAGGGCATGGGATTGGTGGCCTTTAGTTGTCATTCTATAGCCGATGTAATGCCAGTTAGGTCATGCTCACAAAGGAATGGGGCCTCGTGACCAAGGAGCAGACCACCGGGTGGAAATTTGAGACTTCAGGGAAAAAAAGACCAACATCCACCCCCTTCTCCTGGTAGAGTCGATCTTCCACCTACATTCGAGTAACTGTAAAATCAAATTCAATAGGTCACCATGATTCTAGAACATCTTGCACGCGACTGACTTGAGGACCAGAATGAAATTATTTCTTTCATGAACGATCTTCAACACAACGAATGGCACATGATGGGTCAATTGATATCCTTGTGTTGAGGTCAAAAAAGGATCCATGAGAGGTTGGACCTGCTTGATGGCAAGTTGGCACATATAGAAGAACACATCCATGAAGGTCTTTTCCCTCCCTCATCTCCAAGAGATGGATTAGGTATTCTAGATGTAGGGTAATCTTGTTGATTAGGGATGAATGTCAGATGCATTTTGGCTCTTGGGATCTTTTGGATTTTTTGGGTGACCTACATATAGTCTCTATGTTTACTATTATTGTTTTCAATGTGTTTTTATCATTACCTTCTAACCAATAATTCCAATAGGAATTAGGTTGGAAGTAGGTTATCATCAAGATTCTCATGATGTACCTGTTTCCCACCAAAAGTGGATGACCCCATAGGATAATTTTCCTCCTATATTTGTCTTCACTCGACAATCAGCAAACCCTGACAGCCACTAGTGTGGAAGATATATTGTGCCATTTTTTCTCTTCTCCTTGATCCAGTTGTATGTTCCCTTGTCCATCCATCAAGAGCATATGTTTGAATGTGGGCCATCAATCCTAAAGATATGTTTTTCATTATGCAATTGTGTGCATATGCTTGTTTTTCATTGGGCACGTTGGGAATGGATTATTGGGTGACTTGGAAGAAGGAAGGATTTTGACTATAGTTTTGTGCCCTCACCTTAAATAGGGGTTCAATCCTAAATCATAGTCCTGCAAGATCTACCTTATTCGCTTATAGCTACAGGAATGAAACTACTTAGGAAACCTCAATTTTAGTAGTGCGGTCTCATTTTCCCATTTCACATTTTTCATCCCCCCCCAACTCCACCCCCCCCCCCCCCCAATCCCCCTTTGCACATTAAAAATCCTATTTCGTCATCTTCCCTCTCTAAGTCCAAATGACCACTGGGTCCACAAGGATCTAGTACACATGCTCCCCTTCTTCACATGTTTGGGTCGGGCCTAGAAATGTTGTCCCGAAGGTTGATGCAACTAAAAAAAAATAAAAGAATATCATGGCCACAAGCATGAAAAAAAAGAATATAATATTATAGAATGAAAAATATGGTCGAGACATTATATTAGCATGTGGGAAAATTTCAAAACATGAGCTATACCCCTTAATTATGGCAATAAACTTGGTTCTTATGGCCTCGTGAGTGCCCCCACATCATTAAGGAACTCATGCACATCCCAACCACTGGTGGGTGATGAACTACACCACCCTAATGGGGTAATAAATTCTTATATCATACACAGCATAATCTCATCTCTTGGCACCCCAAGAAGTAATACAAATATTACAAAAAACAAGAAAAGGCAAAAGGAAAATGAAGAAGGATGGAAAAACAAAATATGGGGTAACTCATGTACCACAATTTCTCCCTCCTACATCTATACACCTAAATATGTGGACATCCCCCATCATTACCACCCTTGAACCAATTCCATTTGGCCTTGAGACCCTTGTGTCCCTATCCACCTCATCATTATTCACATGACCCCTATCACTTGAAAGATGTACCTAGGACCTATCTTTCCATTTAAGGGTCGGGAACACCTAATAAGGTTGTTTATTAGCCACTCCTACCTAGGGAGGTAACACTAATACATGCTCAAAGCCCAAAACTAGGAAGGGAATCCCATTATGAAGTCTCATTTGTGAATTTTATTAACAAGCTTGGTTCACTTAGATGCATTAATGAATTATTGCACCTGAAGGTGAGGAAGCGCATTGGATATTATATGTAACTAGCAGGTGATTTCATCATGGGTTAGGAAACTTAACTGGGGCCAATCCCACCAAAGGATCATATTGACATTTGTAGGGGATGTGTTAAGATCCATGGGATTCCATCATGTACATTAGCATAATTTCATGCCATGGGAACTCTGTAATTTTCCGAATTTTCCATTAGCTAATTGGAATATTAGAGTTATAACTTTTCTTATTTAGTTCAGTAAATAAAAGGGTGGAGGGACCCATAAACCTAGTAGATGAATACAATTCACTTCTATAGTGTGAATGTGGGTTATTTGAGTAGTGGAGTAGTATTATGGAGTAGTGCAACATCATAATAATGAAGAAAGAGTGGAGGTCATAGAGCAATAATGAGGAAGATGATGGATATAGTGGAGGAATAAATGCAAGATCATGGATAAATAATAATGAAGTGATGGAGGAAGTGGTGCATTAAATGCACACATGATGGAGGAAGTGGAGAGTAATTACAGTAGTGATGGAGAACATGGAGGACAACGCAGTCTTTATGGAGGCTAGTGGCCACATGTGCAACACAGTTATGAGGTGGGCCAAGGCTAGGGAAGGCTCACAACCATAAAAGGGAGATGAGGGTAGAAAAGGAAGGGGGTCTAGATTTTTATTGTTGAGTGTCGTAATACATTTCTTTACATGCTTCATTTGTTTAGCTAAGTCTGTTGTGTTGTTTAGCATCGGGTGTTTCCGAGCGGGAATCCCACCCTTACCCGTGGGGGACTTCGAGTTCCTACCCTGGGAAGGTTTTCTTGGGCCACATTCATCATCCGACAATCAATGCCACTTTTAGCCACTCTGATCTACACTTGCAACTACAGGAACTACGCTTTCCTGAACTTGGGTTTTAGAGTTGGAAGGTTGTTCTCAGTACTTCAGTTGAGAAACCTGTGGAGGGATCAACCATTCACACTATTGATCCATTAAAGTATTCCTAGAGTTTCATTGTCATATATTTCATTAGGCTATCCATCTATTCTCCTATGCAGCAATATTTCCTGCAGAAATTGCGTAATTCTGCAGTGAGGGTTTGAGGAGAAGAGGAATTTCCAAGCAACTCAGCTTGGAATCATGACATGAGGGATTAATCCTTTACTCCGAGGATCACTTAAGAAGCCTGGGATCAGCATTGTATTATATATTAGCAGGCCACAACATCAGCCCTCCTAGACAACACAATATTTCCCAGCAGTTGTGCATGCAGCAACTGCATATTCAGTGGAGGAGCTAGAACTCAAGTTTTGAGCTTGGGAATCAGGAGAAGGGACCAACCATTCAATTAGTGAGATGATTGGGTTCTATTGTAGAAGGTATATTATTATTTCAGCCCTAGATCAACATTTGTCTCTAGGGAGTTCGTAACTCAGCCAGTAGGGGTGCAGTGTGCAACCCAAAAAGGGCCGAAATTCCAAACTCAAAATATGGCTAAACCATTTCTGGGTTTTTCTGGGTTTTTCGACTAAAATTCATGGCTAAGATCCCAAATCTTTATGAGCACTCCAGCAACCTCTCGCACATATATATTCTTCCCAACAACAACATTTCCAATGCTAGGTTTCAGTAGAGTTGTTTAAACCATTTTTGGATGGCTTGAGTGCATCCCTTTTGGAGCACTATGTATATTCATTTGCTGTTGATACATCATGATATGGCTCAGTTGTTTCTACTCATATGATTGATGTTTTGATGTATTCCAACATTTTTCTAGTTCCACATGTTTTATTCTTATTTTACCATAGTTTGAATTTTGCATATGTTCTATATTCCTATCTTTCCCATTTTGGGATACTACAATGATATCAGAGTATGATCTTTGGCTTAGCTTGTGGGAATTCCATGACATCAGAAGAATAAGAAGAAGAAAAAGAATAAGAAGAAGTCTACAATAGTGGAAGGATTGAGTTTTTCCACACTTCTTTTTAGATCTATGCAGGACCTCACCATGGAGGTCAAAGAAATGAGAAGGGAAAGGCAAAAGGAGACCTCAAGAGGGTTTCAGAATGGAGAAGGTTTGAGCACTTCCTATCAGTAGTATAAGCAACCAACGGTGCAGAAAGTTCCACAATGCCCTACTATGCCCACTTTCCTTGAAAAAGGAAATGAATGACATGGATCTGGAGGATATTTGGAGCATGAGACTTTGAGTGATTATCTTGCAGAGTAAAAATCTCAATCTAGAACATTCAAAGAGAATCTGACTTTCCAACAGTTTTTCCAGATTAAAGAGAACCGAAGACCTCGCAACAGAAATAGAAGAATAGGGCATATGCATAATAGATTCTTTCTACCTACATTTATGGGTCATCCAAAAGCACTAAAAAATCTTGGATGGAAAATTTAGATGATTTCTTCTAGCTACACCTAGTAGCAGAAGTAGAGGCTATTCAGATTGCAGTTCTACACCTTGAGGGTGAAGCAAAGGATTGGTGGTTCGAAAAATTAAAACATGCAAGAGTGACTAAGTATGCAAATTTCACTCAAAGGTTGGTAGTGAAGTTTTATAGAAGAAACTCGGAGGCACATTCCATTAAGACATTCTCTGATAATAAAGAGAAATTGTATGAGGGGTAGAAGGGAGATGTAAGCACTGATACACCAGGAGGAGATCAGCTACCACCACCACCAACAACAGAAAGAGTACTTGCACATATTGGAGGAGCCCTTGCATTTTTTCAAGATGTTCCCAAGACTTCAACATTGAGATTCCAAGGTATGATTCAGGAGGTGCATGAGGAAGAGGAAGCAGATCCAGTGTTGGTGTAGCAGTAGAGGAGCAACCATCACCATCACTAGCAGTTGGAGAAGTAATTGCACCGGTTGGAGGAACTCTTGTAGATTTTCAAGATGTTCCCAAGCATCAGCTGATCCAAGGTATGCAAACATTTCCACCCCATATTATTTCAGCACATCAGATTGAGATTTGTGAGGTCATGCCATCAGGGAAATTGCATGACCAAGGGTTAGAGCACATTTCTGATTTGGAGCAACAAATTATCACTGCGCAGAGGACCCTTGATTAGTTCAAGGAGAAGATGTATAGCTATCCCAGTTTGACATTGTTGAGCTGCACACAACACTTTGTGTTGGAGTGTGTATTTTTTGAGGATTGGATTAACATAGTCCTAATGAAGGGAAGCTATACAATAGATTTCAAGAACCGGAAGTTACTGTCGCATGAGCTGTCCATTAGGGGAATTTTGAGGTCTAAAATGGGCCTCATAAGAAAAATGTACAACCAAAATAAATTTTATAAGAAAAAATAAGATTCAAGATGATGATGTCAACCATGGGGGATGATTCACCATTTTTGGAGTAAAAAAGTAATAATATTAATAAAATAATAAAACTACTTTTTCAACTCGTATTTTCAACTTATCTCCATAAATTTTTAGTCAAATTTCGAGCAGGAGTACTCGTTGGATGCTAAATTTAATTCCTCATCCAAAGAGTACCCATGTTGCATACTTTCAATGGACCCTCCTACATAAAAAATGAGAAATACATGAAAAATTGTGATTACAATCACATTTTTCATGTATTTATCATTTTTCTTGTAGCAGGGTCCATCTAAGTATGCAACATAGGTACTCATTGGATGAGGAATCAAATTATGCATCCAATGAGTGTTTTCGCTCGAAATTTGAGTAAACCCATAGGGAGATAAGTTGAAAATACGAGTTGAAAAATTATTTTTTTCTTTTTTCCCTCTAAAATTTGATGATGTAATCAAATCTTATTTTAATATTTCCAAAATTATTTTATAATTACCTTAGGAGGCCCATTTTAGACCTCAAAATTCCCCCCAGTGTACTCTATTTGCGACAAAGAGATATTGGCCATTATGCATGCATTTGTCAAATTCTGGTATTTTTTTATTGGAAGTAGATTTCAAGTGAAGACCAACCACCATAGTCTCCGACATATTTTTTAGGAGGAGCAGTAGCTGCAGAAGAGGCAACACCAGTGGATCAGTACAATGCAGGAATATGAGTTTAGAATTGTGTATGGATAGGGCCATGTGATAGCAGATGCACTATCATGGAGATCAACAGTGCTGTCACTTAGGAGCAGTGATGATTTGAGGGCCCAGTTATTATTTGAGCATTTTGATGACCGCTTCACTTATGAAGCATTGGATGGGCAGATGATAGATGTTAGACATCATGTAATGGATAACATCTTCCATTATCAAGATAGAGCCTTCTTGATGAGCACCTCACAACTCAAAGAGAAGTTTCTGCATGCAGCATATTCAGAACCTCATAGGTTCTACCGGGCCATCGGTGAGAGGTTCTCATGGAGAGACCTCAAGAAGGATGCACAGTGACATATCATGGAGCGAAAATATTGTCATCAGATTGTGGAGGATATTATTTTCGACATTGATTCGCTGTCGAGGTATGCACATTGCTTCGACATTTTCACACATTACATCTCGTCACCCGTGACCGGATTATCTTTCTGGGATGTATTCATGCTTCATGGTCTTCCCAAGGCCATATAGTGATGGGAACAATTATTGTATGAGAATTTTTTGGCGGGAGCTTCTCCATTGGGTGGATACCGAGCTGATGCATGATATGAGTCATCAACCATAGTTGGATGGATGGATGGAGATGATGAGAAAGTGGTTGAAAAGCTACTTGGAGATCTATGACACGGGGTAGTAGGAAGCATGGTTGCACTGGCTGCTCTTGGGTGTGTATGGTTACTACCTGACATTTCAGATTTCTATGTTCCATTCCTTGCACAATATTGAGGTGATGCAACAACAAGAGGCATGGCTGCACTGGCTACACTTGGGAGAGTATGGCCAAGACATTGCATTTTATATGTCCATTGGCATATCATTGTTTCCTACCTTGCACGGTAGTGATGAGATGCATCAGCTGGAGGCATGGCTGCATTGGTTACTCTTGGGAGAGTATGGAATTCCACATGTCAGTTGGGATGTCACTGTTTTATACTTGGCATGATGATGTGTTGTGGAAACAAGAGGCCTTGCTACGTTGACTTCTCTTGAGGGAGTATGGCTACCATAATTGGTATGATGATGATGTGATGTGGTAGCAAGAGGCATTGTTGCGGTGGCTTCTCTTGAGAGAGTATGACTACCATACTTGGTATGACGACGATGTGGTATGGAAAAAAGAGGCATTGTTGTAGTGGCTACTATTGGGATAGCATGGTTCGACATTTCACATGTCAATCCATATGTCTCTCTTTCCTACTTTGCACAGTGTTGAGATGATGCTTAGAGCAAGCAAGGCCACCAGGGCCAAGGATTGGAGCATGGAGAGACATAACCCACTCCATGTAGCATGGGTTGGAGAGATATTTTATGAGTTGGGACTTTCCACTTGGGGAAGGAACCCCTACACTTCACATATCTCATGTAGAGAAGAGGCTCTTGGACAACATATGGTTTCCACTTGGGGACTCGTTGATGAGGAGAGGCATCTAACTACACAATTGGAGGCCATTATAGACATTCTAGACATTCTAGAGAGGAATATATGGAGCTTGGCATTCATAAAACATTGGAGAAGATGGAGAAACCATTCATAACACATTGGAGAAGATGGAGAAACCTTCCATATGAGGATGGCACTTGGGAGGGAGATGGATTTTTGCAGCATTCACTTTTACAGTTTCTTGAGGACAAGCAACATTTTGGTGGGGAGGACTATATATTCCAAATTTTCCATCAGCTAATTGGAATATTAGACTTATTACTTTTCTTATTTAGTTAAGTAAATAAAAGAGTGGAGGAACCCTTAAACCCAGTAGATGAATAAAATCCACTTCTATAGTGTGAATGTGGGTTAATTGAGTAGTGGAGTAGTATTATGGAGTAGTGGAGTAGCATAATAATGAAGAAAGAGTGGAGGTCATATAAAAATAATGAGGAAGATGATGGAGATAGTGGAGGAATAAATGCAAGATCATCGAAAAATAATGATGAAGTGATGTAGGAAGTGGTGCATTAAATGCACACGTGATGGAGGAAGTGGAGAGTAATTGCAGCAGTGATGGAGATCATGGAGGACAGCGCAGTCTTTATGGAGGCTAGTGGAAACATGTGCAGCATAGTTTATGAGGTGGGCCAAGGCTAGGGAAGACTCGTAACCATAAAAGGAATATGAGGGAAACAAAGGAATGGGGTCTGGATTTTTATTGTTGAGTGTTGTAAGACATTTATTTGCACGCTTCAGTTGTTTAGCTAAGTCTGGTGTGTTGTTTAGCACCTGGTGTTCTCGAGCGGGAATCCCACCCTTACCCACGGGGGACTTAGAGTACCTACTCTGGGAATGTTTTCTTGGGTAGCATTCATCATTCCGAAATCAGTGCCACTTTCAACCACTCTCATCTGCACTTCCAGCTACAGGAATTACGCATTCCTGAACTTGGGTTTGAGAGTTGGAAGGTTCTTCTTAGTACTTCAGCTGAGAAACCTGTGGAGGGATCAACCCTTCACACTGTGGATACATTGCAGTATTTCAGGAGTTTCATTTTCATATCTGGCATTAGGCCATCCATCTATTCTCCTATGCAGCAACATTTCCTGCAAAAATTGTGTAATTATGCAATGAGGGTTAGAGGAGAAGAGGAAGTTCCAAGAGACTCAGCTTGGAATCCTGTGAGGGATTAATCCTTCACTCTGGGGATCACTTTCGTAGGTTGGGATCAGCATTATATTATCTATCAGCAGGCCACAACATCATCCCTCCTAGAAAGTGCAGTATTTCCTAGAAGTTGCGCATGTAGCAGCTGCATATTCAGTGGAGGAGTTAGAACTCAAATTTTGAGCTTGGGAATCGGGAGAAGGGACCAACCCTTTTGTTAGTGAGCTGAGTGGGTGGTATTGCAACAAATAGATCATTATTTCAGCCACAGATCAATATTTTTCTCCAGGGAGTGTATAACTCAACCAGCATGGCTGCAGTGTGCAACCCAAAAAGGGTCGAAAATCCAAACTCAAAATATAGCCAAACCATTTTTGGGTTTTTCTAGGTTTTTTTTAGTAGAATCCATGGTTAAAATCCTAGAGCTTTCTAAGCACTCCAGAAGCCTCTCACACATAGATATTCTTCCCTGCATCAGTAGTTTCCAGCAATAACAACATTTCCAGTGCTAGGTTTCAGTAGGGTTGTTTCAAATATCTTTGGATGGCTTGAGTGCATCCCTTTTGGAGCATTATGTATATTCATTTGTTGTTGATACATAATGATATAACTCAATTGTTTATGCTCATATGTATGATCTTTTTATGTATTCCAGAATTTTTCTAGTTCCACATGTTTTATTCTTATTTTACTGTAGTTGGAATTGTGCATATGTTCTATATTCCTATCTTTCCCATTTTGGGATACTACAAACTCGTGACACCTTCAGCAGTTTTTTCATTTCCCCACATTATTCACGAGATGGTGCACTAGGACCATCATTACCCAATCAACTTAGCATGATCAGGGCAACTGATCCAACGCCCAAAGGAGGTTCGTCTCACCCTTGAGACATGGTAGGGTAGGCACCGTCATTAGATCTCTCATCTAGAGCATTCTACAAACTTATATTTCATCAGGAGACCCATGAGACAATAGATGTGCCCCAAACCCATTTGGGGACCCACGTGATGACTTACATGAAAATTTAGGGGCCATCCCCTAATTCATATTTATTGGAGCCCTATATCTCATGATGGAACTTAGAGGACTCAACGAGGCCCTCCAATGGCCTTTCATAATCATGATGTCATCCTTTTGGCTCACTTATGGATGGTTTTTTATGACTTGTGATAGCTATTTGGCTGGCTTGTAACCAAGACTCATTATTAGCACATTATTTTATGATTTTGGGTGCTCATTAGGCTAAATCAAATTAGGAGAAACTCATATAAATAGAGATGAGTCTCATTTGTGAGAATTGATCATCGTCACTTGATATTTCTCTTGTAAACTAATTCACACTTTTGTCTCGATATTCTATTGGATATTATTTTATGAACTTCGATCTTCTTTGGAGCTACTTCATGGTTTATGGTTGGATATATATTATTGTCATCCTGTAAGTGATTTTATATGAGAATTTATTTTGAAATGATGTCTAATGTATGGAATTTTTGTAACTATTTAATTACATTATTCCCCAATAATCATTTTAAAAGGCTATTTAGTTGGTAATTGTGTATGTGACTCATTTCATGACGATAGATGAATGTTCCTAGTTGTTGATATTTTGTTTTTATTTCATGAAAATCCATGAATATTGAGTGAGTAAATGTTGAAGGTTGGTAGCTAGGGCATCAATCTTTAGCCTCCTTAAGGATGGTTTTGGCCAATTTTGAATAATATTAGACTCTATAGCCCAAGGGACTAGGCATTGGTTTGAGAATTTGATTGATGAACCTCCCTTTTCTCTTTTTTTTTCTCTCCTTAAAACTTTTGGCCCCTCTTCCCTAGGACGGCTAGTTAGGGCATCAAGCAAATTCTCTTGAACGAGGAATTTTTGGATTTCAGTCAAATAAAACTCTTCCTTAGTGTTTTCTCTTAATAATCTCAAATTTTGGTGGAGTTTGCACAACTAATTCTCCATAAATTATTATGCCCTAAGTGTTCCTTAGAAGGGAACCTAGCTTGTTTTCCTTGGATAGGTGGCTTTCTTGAGGGTTGTATGAGCCTTGTACTCAATAGAATAAATCATAAGAGACCCTTTCCTCTATCTTACCTTTACATAGAGAATACTTTACAGGAATTTATTCCCATGATTATCCCTAAAAACGTTAGGTCTAGCCATGGGGGCTTCACTCAATAAAACTATAACATATCATGTTTGATCGTAGCATATTAAACACTACCGTTAATTTGAGTACATATTTTAAAATACCCCTAAAAATCACATTATTTAACCCCCTACCAATATAAACCCAATACACCTTCCCAATTTAAAAAGATTCTACTTTCACTATATATTGTAGGTATCCATTTTTTTATTAACATTTTTATACCCCTTTATATTTTTTCATTAACTTTGAGCTCCATTTTTTATACCTGCCAATATAAAAACCTTTTATCCCCTATATATACCCCAATATATTATGTCATTTTTTCCTCATTATACGTCCCCCAATATAAACCCACGTGCTATGGTATTGCTCCCATAGTGAAGCCCCCGTGGGTCTAGAATAAGTCCATAATTGGTCTTGCAAGAAGAGAGAAGAGATTATTTGAAGTGTCAAAACGTCTTATAAATATTCTTGAGAGGTCCTACCTCACCTTTGGAGTCTTGAACTTAGGTATACATGTTATCATTACAAACCTCAAGCCCTAAGTCTTGATCTCCATCCTAGGCCGTTTTTGGAGAGCCTTTAGCTTCTTTAAAGAATTGAAATATTATTGTGCCTCTCCTTGAATGGGATTAGTGGAATCACTTCACACATAAATCATTGGTATTCCCTTTTTAATTGATTCCTTTCCTACTGAGACACCTCCCATTAGTGAGATCTTGTAAAGAGCAAGGGACATTGATTGAGGTGACAGTGGGTATTTGTCCCATTATTATCACTTGGTCTAATATTTGTCCCATAATTTCCGCTCCTTTATCTAGATTGGATCATTATATTGTTTTTCATCCATCTCGATGAATTCAGAGTGAAAAAAGTGGAGGATTCAACTCACAAGACCGTTTTTCCTATGGGACCTAGTTTGGAGAAACGAGGGTAGAAACCTTCTAGAAGTGTTTTGAGGCATCAAATGATGTATTTTGAGGGTTAAAATTTTTCACTTTAATGTTTTCACTTTCCATGTTATTCTACAAAGATATCTTTCCAACAGCGTAAGAAGCACGCTAATCGAATTCTGTATGCAAAAATTTTGCTACTCAGAAGTTGACCTTCCTATTTTCACACCCATAATTTAGGAGGATGTCATGTCAACCCCCATTATTCATGGAAAAGGGGTTAGCCACGTGATTATGATGTAAAATACTCTAGAATAGTCTATATTGTAACTCTGTTTAAGAGTTGAGATAGTCAAACTTAACCAATAGTAGGCTATCAAGTTGTGTTATAACCGGGGCGCTAGGAAAAAGAGGCATTCAATTATTTCGAGTGTATTTGTTCCATAATTGAGCATAAATATCCAACAGGGATAGGAGGTAGAGCACCCAGGAAGGATATGTGCATTGTAGCATCCTACAAACCACATGCCATACTTCTTTGTACTCACAACCATATTTCCAGATAGATAAAGAGAGCGGAGCGGCCTCACCTTCCAGCTCGAGTTTCTCCCGAAAAGGTACCTGAGAGCATATCTTTTGTCTTATGTGTGTATGTGAGATTTTACTTTTTTGTTCCTATTTTCTGCATAATTTTCATTCTCATGCATGCACTATTAATAGTAAATCTACAGATCTAGAAATTTAATAAAATGTAATAGTGTAGAATTTCATATTTTAAGTATAATATTATCAAATATATTGTGACAAAATGTCCAGTGGAATATCCATGGTAGTTTTTGGATCACTCCTAGGACCTTGCTATATTGTGTGGTAACAATACCTTTGATATGAATTAATATAAATGCTAGATTCACAAAAAACAAAAAAACAAAAATTGTTATGGTAACAGACATACTAGTATTATTCTATCATTAAAGAAATTTTATGGACACCTTCAAATTGTGCCAACCTTCGACTACAATAGTAATTCAACACAACCAGCGTGGTACTACATCAAATTATAATTAAATTTTTTAGTAATACTAATATGAAAAATATTTTTGTCATCAAATAATATTAATAAACTTTTCATATGAACCATAAATAATACTAAAAAAAAATAATGTAAGGAGTCCAAGATTAAGACGTTCAATATTTTCTTATGAAAGTTCATATAAATATATTTTATATAGTTAATCATGATAATTTTATTCCGAAAAATTGTGAATAGATACATTCAAAGTAGTGAACTAACTGATTTTTAAACTTAATCTAGTTACATTTCTAAATTCCAAATCTAATAAATAATTCCAAATTTAATGTATGTGTTTGTTGTTGAAGTCCCTGTAATAGAATTTTTCCAATTTTAATGAAATGTGTATTTTACTCTTACTTACCTTGGTATGTAGATATCACTAATTACCTTGTTGCAAGGAAATTTCCACACCACCTTTCTCCTAGGGAGGAACAAAAAATTGTTGAACTAAGTGCCTGATATTTTTTGTTGAAGTTTGCAACAAGAAACAGTGAAATTGGCATCCAGAAACAACATCCTTGATCCTAGTGAAAATTAAGCACCTACACTAGGTGGGGCCAACACAGGCTATTTCTAGGTGGATGTCTATTTATAGATGCATGTCTATATATATATATATGTATGTATGTATGTATGTATGTATATATATGTATGTATGTATGTATGTATGTATGTATGTATGTATATGTATGTATGTATGTATGTATGTATGTATGTATGTATGTATGTATGTATGTATATATATATATATGTATGTATGTATGTATGTATGTATGTGCAATTTATATTTATATATTGCATGTCTATTTATAGATTCATGTCGACTATTATTATCCCTTAATATTAGTTGGAAAATAAACAATAATCTATTCTCAATGTGGACTTGGAAATTTTTAACTGAAGTGGAAAATCAGTTAGCTAAGTGAATTTAGATTTAAGAGGTTGGTTGGTGGGACATGCAGGTTGAATTTAGTTGTAACTGAGTGATTCAATTTGTAACAGAGTTGGAAGTGCAGTGGTGCATGAGCTAATGCAAGTTGTAAATCAGTTTAACTCAGTTAAGTGAGTTAAAGTCAGTTGTGCTAGTTGTAACTGCAGATACACTAGTGAGAGATCAAGTGAATTAAATATTAATTAATTCAGATGTAGTGATATCACATGCAACTGATGTTTTTACTATTATTAATTGCATGCATGTCAGATCCATTGGAGACCTAGTTGAGTTCTAGGTGAAAGGGAAGATAACTATCAGTTGTGATATTAGCAGGCTACCCGGGTGTAGTTATAACACCACAGGATTCCCATGATACTCAGCGCAATTGAGGAAGGTTAAAATTATTTATGATTAAGGATTGTATTGATCAAGAACTGTGTGAGCAAGGGAGACTGTCTGGAGACAGTAAATTGGCTAAGGAACTTGCCAATTTTTGTATGACAGTGTGAGACAATTAGGTGATGTACTGAGAGCTCTTGTGACAAGAGTTTTGTATGTAATTTTTTCATCATTCCTTGTGGAATATACAATATATGATAGAGGGGTTTTGAGTATTAAGATTTCCTAGGGAATATCTGGTGTTTTGGTTTTGATCTATTCTCCTTTGCTTCATGTGATTGGAAATTGTGTTGTTTTTAATTCCGCAAAATATTTGTAGAAGTGATTCAACATTTAAATTTAGCATATTTTTATATCGGGTGAATCCAATATATACATGCATATTGTATAATTTCTACATGGTATCAGAGCTGTGTTATAAATTTCTACATGGTATGAGAACAAGAATTATTTGGGTGCGCGAGTTTGTAGAGAATATCTAAAAAAATTTATGCAAAATTTTCAGAAAAAATAGCATATTTGGGTTCCTTGCGAAAAAATACCCAAATTGGAAAAAAAAATCGGTCGAATCGGAGCTCAGATGAGGCAGATATTGTCGATTTAAAATCAGCTCTTTTGTTAAAAAAAATTGTGACGGCAGGACAATTACAATGTGCGCGAGCCAAGAACCTCCATTCACTGAGGTACAAGATACATGCAAAGCTCTAAGGAGAAAATTAGAGGTTAGTGACTTGGTGGTTGAGAGGTAGCCTCTCAACATGCAGCCTAAGAAGCAGTCTCAGAAGGTTGTGGAGCAGCCACAACTAGAGATGCAGAAGAATATCTATAGATTTGATGTAGATGTGATTTCTACAGAGCTTCCTACTGTTGGGAAGTGTGAGAAAGCCATGCAATTGACACTTGAGAGGGATCAAGATTTTCATGCAGGTAAGAGTGAATCTCGGGATGTGGAGCAGCCACAAGATGAGGATCATGGAGTGGGAGTAACCACTCATGCAGAGAAATTTCATGCCAGATGGGTAGAGGGAGTGCATGCAGCTATACCACCAGGTGAGAGGTGGGGTGACATGCATGAGTAATCCCAAGAAGAAATTTATGGGAAGGATTCATTGAGATGGTGTGGATCTCATGAATTGAACTTGGCTACAAGGGGCCCATAGTACAATAGTAGCAGGATCATTTGGGTTGATGCAGTGAGATGTCGAGAGGACATGAAATCAAAGTGACAGTGTCAAATACTGGAGTGCAGATCAGAGTTGACAGCAAGTGAAGAGTGCATGGATGCAGAAGTCAACAGTGCAGTGCATCCAGAAGATATGTGCATTTGGTACCAGCAAAAGTCAGAAGACTTTGATGACAGATGCATTAAACTAGTTTAGTTGTTTGGAGGCTATTCAATTTAGGAAGTGTTGCATGCAAGTGTTGCATGTGCGAGAAACACTAGAGAATTTTTTCACACAATAGTTGCAGGGCGGGTGCAAAATTTGTAGGGCGAATGCATGGAGTTTCATGTCACATGCAAAGACATTCCTTTCTTGTTGAGAGGGAGTCTTGAATTTTGCAATAAGAAACAGTGAAATTGGCATCCAGAAACAACATCCTAGATCCTAGTGAAAATTAAGCACCTACACTAGGTGGGGCTCACATACGCTATTTCTAGTGGATGTCTATCTATAGATGCATGAGAAAATTATATTTATAGATGCATGTATATATATAGATGTATGTGAAATTTCTATTTATATATTGCATGTATATTTATAAATGCATGTCGACTACTATTATCCCTTAATATTAGTTGGCCAATAAACAATATTCTATTCTCAATGTGTAAGATTTTGATGACAGATGCATAAACTGATTTATTTTTTTGGAGGCTATTCAGTTTCATAAGTGTTGCATGTGCGAGAAACACTAGAGAAGTGTTGCATACAAGAGTTGCAGGGTGCATGCAAAGGTTGTAGGGCGAATGCATAGTATTGCATGTCGCATGCAAAGACATTCCTTTCTTGTTGAGAGGGAGTGTTGAAGTCTACAACAAGAAACAGTGAAATTGGCATCTGGAAACAACATCCTTGATCCTAGTGAAAATTAAGCACCTACACTAGGTGGGGCCCACACAAACTATTTCTAGGTGGATGTTTGTTTATAGATGCATGAGAAAATTATATTTATAGATTCATGTCTATATATAGATGTATGTTCAATTTCTATTTATAGATTGCGTATCTATTTATAGATGCATGTCGACTATTATTATCCCTTAATATTAGTTGGACAATAAACAATAATTTATTCTCAATGTGGACTTGGAAATAGTTAACTTATGTGGAAAATCAGTTACCTAAGTGAATTTAGAGTTAATAGGTTGGTTGGTGGGACATACAGGTTGAATTTAGTTGTAACTGAGTGATTCAGGTTGTAACAGAGTTGGAAGTGCAGTGGTGCATGAGCTAATGCAAGTTGTAAATCAGTTTAACTCAGCTAAGTGAGTTAAAATTAGTTGTGCTAGTTGTAACTGTAGATACACTAGTGAGAGATCAAGTGAATTAAATATTAATTAATTTACATGCAGTGATCTCACATGAAACTAATGTTTTTACTATTATTAACTGCATGCATGTCAAATCTAGTGGAGACCCAGTTGAGTTCTAGGTGAAAGGGAAGATAACTATCAATTGTGATATTAGCAGGCTACCCAAGTGTAGTTATAACACCACATGATTCCCATGATACTCAGCGCAATTGAGGAAGGCTGAAATTCTTTGTGATTAAGGATTGAATTCATCAAGAATTGCGTGAGCAAGGGAGGTTGTCTGGAGACAGTAAATTGGCTAAGGAACTTACCAATTTTTGTATGACAGTGTGAGACAATTAGCTGATGTATTGAGAGCTCTTGTGAGAAGAGTTTTGTATGTAATTGTTTCATGATTCCTTGTGGAATATACAATATATGATAGAGGGGTTTTGAGCAGTAAGCTTTCCCCGGGAATATCTGGTGTTGTGGTTTTGATCTATTCTTCTTTGCTTCATGTGATTGGAAATTGTGTTGTTTTTAATTCCGCAAAATATTTGTAGAAGCGATTCAGTATTTAGCTTTAGCATATTGCTAGATCAGTTGAATCCAAGATTTACATGCATATTGTATAATTTCTACATGGTATCAGAGCTGTGTTATAAATTTTCTACATGGTATGAGAATGGGAATTATTTGGGTGAGCGATTTTGCAGAGAATATCTGAAACTTTTATGCAAAAATTTTAGAAAAAATAGCATATTTGGATTCCTTGCGAAAAAAGACCCAAATTGAAAAAATAAATTTGCCAAATCATAGCTCGGATGAGGGAAATATTTTCGATTTAAAATCAGTTCTTTTGTTAAAAACATTTGTGATAGTGGGACAATTACAATGTGAGCGAGCCAAGAACCTCTATGCACTGAGGTACAAGATGCATGCAAAGCTCCAAGGAGAAAATCAGAGGTTAGTGACTTGGTCGTTGAGAGGGAGACTCTCAACATGCAGCCTGAGAAGCAGTCTCAGAAGGTTATGGAGCAGCCACAACTAGAGATGCAGAAGAATATCTATAGATTTGATGTAGATGTGATTCTACAGATCTTCCTACTGTTGGGAAGTGGGATAAAGCCATGCAATTGACGCTTGAGAGGGAGCAGGATTTGCATGCAGGTAAGAGTGAAACTCGAGATGTGGAGCAGCCACAAGATGAGGATCATGGAGTGGGAGCAACCACTCATGTAGATAAATTACGTGCCAGATGGGCAGAGGGAGTGCATGCAACTATACCACCAGGTGAGAGGTGGGGCGACATGCATGAGTAATCTCAAGAAGAAATTTATGGGCAGGATTCATTGAGATGGTGTGGATCTCATTAATTGAACTAGGCTATGAGGAGCCCATATTACAGCAGTATCAGGATCAGTTGGATTGATGCAATGAGATGTCGGGAGGACATGAAATCAAAGTGACAATGTTGGATACTGGAGCACAGATCAAAGTTGACAGCAAGTGTAGAGTGCATGGATGCAGAGGTCAACAACGCAGTGGATCTAGAAGACATGTGAAGTTGGTACTAGCAGAAGTCAAAAGACTTTGATGACAGATGCATTAAACTGATTTAGTTGCTTGGAGGCTATTCAGTTTCAGAAGTGTTGCATGTGTGAGAAACACTAGAGAAGTGTTGCATACAAGAGTTGGAGGGCACATGCAAAGGTTTTAGGGAGAATGCATGGAGTTGCATGTCACATGCAAAGACATTCCTTTCTTGTTGAGAGGGAGTGTTGAAGTTTGCAACAAGAAACAATGAAATTGGCATCCGGAAACAACATCCTTGATCCTAGTGAAAATTAAGCACCTACACTAGGTGGGGCCCACACAGGCTATTTCTAGGTGGATGTCTATTTATAGATGCATGTATATATATATATGTATGTGTAATTTCTATTTATATATTGCATGTATATTTATAGATGCATGTCGACTATTATTATCCCTTAATATTAGTTGGACAATAAACAATAATCTATTCTCAATGTGGACTTGGAAATAGTTAACTGAAGTGGAAAATCAGTTAGCTAAGTGAATTTAGAGTTAAGAGGTTGGTTGGTGGGACATGCAGTTTGAATTTAGCTGTAACTGAGTGATTCAAGTTGTAACATAGTTGGAAGTGTAGTGGTGCATGAGCTAATGCAAGTTGTAAATCAGTTTAACTCACTAAGTGAGTTAAAGTCAGTTGTGCTAGTTGTAATTCCAGATACACTAGTGAGAGATCAAGTGAATTAAATATTAATTAATTCACATGCAGTGATATCACATGCAACTGATGTTTTTAATATTATTAAAAACATGCATGTCAGATCTAGTGGAGACCCAATTGAGTTCTAGGTGAAAGGGAATATAACTATCAGTTGTGATATTAGTAGGCTACCCAGGTG
This sequence comes from Pinus albicaulis, assembly GCA_034641835.2. Lineage (NCBI taxonomy): Eukaryota > Viridiplantae > Streptophyta > Pinopsida > Pinales > Pinaceae > Pinus > Pinus albicaulis. Next base: position 1,314,947,222 of record CM076578.1, on the reverse strand, counting down.
TAGTTATAACACCACAGGATGCCCATGATACTCAGCGCAGTTGAGGAAGGTTGAAATTCGTTGTGATTAAGGATTGCATTCATCAAGAACTGCGTGAGCAAGGTATTCTGTCTAGAGACATTAAATTGGCTAAGGAACTTGCCAAGTTTTGTATGACAGTGTGAGACAATTAGGTGATGTACTGAGAGCTCTTGTGAGAAGAGTTTTGTATGTAATTGTTTCATTTCCTTGTGGAATATACAATATATGATAGAGGGGTTTTGAGCAGTAAGCTTTCCCCGGGAATATCTGGTGTTGTGGTTTTAATCTATTCTCCTTTGCTTCATGTGATTGGAAATTGTGTTGTTTTTAATTCCGCAAAATATTTGTAGAAGTGATTTAGTATTTAACTTTAGCATATTGTTAGATCGGGTGAATCCAAGATATATATGCATATTTTATAATTTCTACATTTTTAGTTGGATGATTACCTCGATCATTTCGACCCTGGTCATCAAATCAGGAGGTGTGTAAGAGAAGATGAAATCCATGAAATTTTAAAGGCTTGTCATGACAAGCCTTGTGGAGGAAATTTTGTTGATAAGAGAATAGGAAATAAGGTGCTTCATATAGGCTATTTTTGGCCCATAATATTCCATGATGCAAGAAATTATGTGCAAGGGTGTGACAGTTGCTAGAAGATGGGCCAATCTATCTGACCAAATGAAATTTTTCTACAACCTCAATTGGTGATAGATCCTTTTGAGAGAAGGTATTTCGATTTTATAGGACCAATCAACCCCCCGTCTCAGTATAATTCTTATATTATAGTATGCACAGATTACATAACCAAGTGGGTTGAAGCTAAGGAACTTATTAAGATAATTGAACAATTTTTTTCAAATTTCCTATTTAATATATTTATATTCGCTACGGAGTTCCAAAGGAGATATTTATAGATGGAGGGACACAGTTCAATTCCCATCCAATAGAGAACCTTCTCAAGAAATATAAGATCCATCACCAGTTCATTTCATCTTAACATCCATAGGCTAATGGACAAGTGGAGAGTACTAATAAAGTGCTTGAATTGATTCTTACAAATATTGTGGAAAGTCATTATCAAGATTGGGCTTAAATAATTCCATATATGTTCTAGGCTTATAGGACTACTTGGAGGAAAACCATAGGTTTTTCTCCTTAAGATCTCATGTATGGTAAGAATATTGTCTTTCCCATTGATTTTGAACTAAAAACACTCAAAACGGCTTTGGAGTGAACTTGGACTTAACTACAGCACAAAAACATTGTCTAGATCAATTCAATGAATTGGGAGAGATGCTCGTGGCTACTGTGTAATGTATAGATATTATTCAATAGTAGTGTGCCAAGTGGCATGACAGGTTCATCCAAAGAAAGTGTTTTAGAAAGGTGATTGGGCTTTGTTATATGATTCTAGATTTAATAATTTTAAGGGAAAGCTTTGTACCAGGTGGTTAGGTCCTTACGAATTGGATACAATTTTTGAAAATGGGATTGTGAAGTTAACAACGATTAACGGGTCGCAAGCATATTTTCTTGCCAATGGAAATCATCTTAGGTTTTATAACAATCCAACTTCTAAGAATTCATACTTCTAAGAATTCATTTGTTAACATTATCTCAAATTCAGATCTCATTGGGGAAAAGGAAAGTTTTCCTACGCCACAAGCCATTAATTTATTTCTTTTAATGTATAAAAAAAATAAAAATAAAATAAAAACCCTAAATAAGTAAAATAAAAAATAAAAAGTAAAATGTAAAAATAAAAGGTCTAATGGTGAAGGCCCCTTTTTGGGTGCCATTAGACAAAGTGGTGACTAAAAACGAGTTTGTTGACAGTCAACACACTCCTTTTCTATAGTAATAGTCTTATGATATTTTTTTTGTTCGATTTATCACTAGTTTGTTGACACTTAAGGTTCAACATTTTTTATGCGCTAAAACCCCATAGAATTTGTTACTTATAAGAAACTTTATAATGGAGGCTTAAAGTGTTTTTGTTGATAGACAATCTAATGTACATGTTGACAATGAGATGTTACTGTTCATACACAACCATCTGTTGTTGGAATTCTAGTGTTGGCATTGATGTCAACAAGCTCTTGGTGTTGTTGGTCATATGCATGAGTCATGAGTATGTGGTGATGTATGGTTGTCTTTGTGGTCTTTTCAATTGGAATTGATGTCAACATAGTGATGAGTATACCTAGTCGAAATGATGTTATGGTTGCTGACTTGGAGATGTTTTTGTTGCAGGCGGTTGGAGAGTTTCTCATGATGTAGTGTTAGAGATGTTGTTGTTGCAGGTGGATGGAGTGGTGCTCCAGATGCTATATATGTGTCTACATGTCTTAGAGACATTACATAGGCTTCTTCATGGGTTCAATTTTATGTTTCTTGTGTTGGAGATGCTTCCACTGGTGATAAAGGTAGTTGTATGACTTGAGGTTATTATTACAGAGGATAAATATTCTTCTACAAGAGATGGAGATGGTGTTGTAGGTGTTAGAGTTGTTGAGGTTGTTGCTTGAGGAGCTCGAGGATTTGGTCTTGGTCCTAGAGTTGGAAGAATAGGTCTAGCATGTCATAGACTTGTTCTTAGCCTATTTCATTAGTTGGAGACTTTTTGCAGAGGCTTGGAGGAGTATACAGAATCAGAGGAAGATGATGGAACAGGTGGCAAAGGTTCAGAGCTAAGAATATGATTTTTTTACTAAGCCTAACCCCCATTCACATGAAAAAATGACTATGGGAGTGACTAGAAGCTCCAGTCGCATGCAGCGCAGGCCCAAGGGAGCGGTTTTAGCTCCATTCTCTTGCAGAACTGTGTTATGGGAGAGACTAGGTTTTTGAGGAGAAAATCTTTGCATTCCTCGCATTTTTGAGCTAATTTTTTTCTTTTGGAGACATCCTTGATCGGAACTTTTCTGTTTATGGTCGAAAAATTTCGTGGAATCTCCAGAAGTTTATTAAAGTTTAAAATATTAAGAAGGCTAATGAAGTTAGTGGTTGATTGGGTCAATGAGTTGAATCTGTATCAAACCAAACATATGAATACGATTGTTGAACTTAGAAGTTTTGAATAATTATTGAGTTGAGCACTTGATTTCATTTTTATATTGGAGATAGCTCATTGTGATATGGTTGGTTGTTGAGTGTGTGTTGAGTGAGAGTGAGCTTGGTGAAGAGCTTGCAAATTGTGTGAGCCTTTAGTATGTACATTTTTGGCATATGTTTGCAGTGGTAGTAGAAGATAGCTAAAGTATGTTTCATCCATTAGTTTTATTTTTTGAGTGAGAAGATGAAGTGTGGTTGGTATAGTGATTGGTGATTGTATTGCTGCCTGTGGAGTATTTGGATTTTGGAGATTCGGAGTTTTGAGTTGTGCTTTGACGTTATATTTCTACAATGCTCATGTTGAGTAGTTCTAGGTTCCAGTCTGAAAATATATGAAATGAGAAACACATAGAGGAGAAGAGTTGGAGGACTAAGGTGAAATCGATATAAGAGAGCATATTTCTAAAATTGGAAATGGTGGTTGGATAGTTCAATATAAACTAGGCGAGGCACATTGGTTGTGGTAGATTCTAGCAGATCAGATTATGTTAGAGTCATTGATAGTTCAGGAGTAACCAAGCAATGGTATTTGATCGTGGTGGCCTTTAGTGGATGGAAGTCCGTAGATCCGCTTGAGAAACAGTCTCCATTTGAGAGTAGCCATATGTGTAACTCTATGTAAATAATTTTCTTGACATAATAGAATTTGAGAAGCGCAATAGCATCGGGTTGTTTTTTTCCCTAAAGAGGGTTTTCCACCAGACATCCTTGTGTCTATTGTGTGATTGATTTTCGTGGTTGCATGTTTATTTTTGGTGCTCTAATCTATGCTTTGTGATTTAGTTTGTGCATTGTATAAAAGATTAAGTAATTGTAGAAAAAGTTTAAAGGTGTCTCACTACTGATTCACCCCCCCCCCCCCCCCCCCCCCACCCCCTCTTAGTAGTGATCTAGTTTCCAACAATTAGTATTATAGTGGGCCTTTTGGGTCCATCTTGATAATTGGATAGTGGATCTTGGATATTTGCACAAAAAATTTCATTTTTTTTCGAAATTAGTTCTCCAAAGAAATTGGTTCTTACTGTTGCAAATTTTAGGGTTTTGCAAGAAAATGTGAAAAATAAATTATCTCTTTGTGGATATAACATTTGGACATTGGTTTGTGAATGAAATAATGAATATTTGCATGCATCTAAAATATAGAAGAAAATTTCTCAAGCAAGGCAAATTATTTTCGAAAATATCCATAGTGCGTATTTGGAGAAAATTGGAGATTTAAAATCTGCAAAGGAAATTTGGGACGGATTGCATATTTTATATGGATCCAACAACAATAATAGTGATGAATAAATTGAGAGAATTATAAAAAATAATAAGTAATATCCACATGAACTGGATGTGAAAAGGAAGAACAAATATGAAGGTATAAGTTGTAATGATATACTTTTGAGTTATATTTCAGATAGCAGTAATGACAATGATTCAGATTTGTTCACTGATAGAGATGATGATCTCGATTTTATGTGTCTTAATGCATAATATGAATCTTCTAATGAAATTTTTAGACTAAAAAATGCATGCAAGGAGCATAAGAAGAAATGGAAAGATAGTGATCAAATGTAGAAAAATCTCAAGGAAGAAATTAATACCTTGAGAACACCGCTGGCATAATCGAAAAGATTAGAAGAAGTCAATTGCAGCAAGAAAAAAGATAGAAAATATTATTTTGAAGTGCTTGAAGGTGTGATTGAAAAATTGAGAAAGGAAATAACCAACAGTTGGAGAAAGTAAAGAGCACCATACCAGTGAAAAAAATAGGCAACAATCTTCATAAGGGTGAGACAAGTTTGCATGCAGGAAAGAATGTCAAAGAACAACCAAAGAAACCTGCAGCAAAAAATGTGATCCACATGTAGCAATAAAACAGAAAAAAAAAGGAGATTTCACATCTAGAACACCATTTTATCCTATGGTTGGAGGTAGCAGTTTTCAAAGGAGAAGTCAAAACTCCTTTGCCCCCTTGATGGACAAGATTGAGTTCTTCAATTGTCACGATTTTGGTCATGTGGAAACTGATTGTAGGAGGAGAATGCACTCAATTATACAATGGTATGATCAACCAAGAGGAGGACTTTCACTCAGGTATAAAAATTATTTCAATGGTCATTGTTTTGTTTGGGCATAAAAACATTGATTGGAGATCTAGCGTGAAAATATGGAGTTCTAATATTAGTAGAAAAAGATTAGATACTTTGGCTACATATCTTGGTCACATATAGTTTTATGTGTGCCATAATTTTTGGCACATGGCCAAGGATTGTAAAATTACTAAACCATTGAGACATGATTTGTTCAAAATAAGTAGTCAAGGGAGAATGTGCATCCTAGGATCACATGGAGAAAAGAGCAGTAGCTAGGAAGATGTGGCATTGCACTTTGTTTTCATGACGAGGATGACATGCGGTATATAGATAGTGGATGCTTACACCATATGTTGGGAGATAGGAAAATTTTTCATTTTCTCAATAAAACCAATAATGGTCGTGTTGTGTTTGAAGGTAGAGAAACCACTAGTGTTGGGAAGTGGTAAAGCCAGTCTTCATGAAAAGAGAAAAAATGCAGAATATTTTTGGCTCATTGAAAGTCTAAATAATAATATATTGAGTGTGATCCAAATGGTTTGATGGAGGAAAAGAAGTGATCTTAAATTCCAAAGGTTGCATCATTCGGAAGGAAGGATCAAAGAGAGTCATTGCTAGAGGAATCAAGACCCCGGATAACGTGTATGTTTTGAAGGTGTTACTCATCAGTAATTTTTACTGTCTGAAGATGACTAAATGTTAGTACTAGATTTATAAAAACAAGATTCATGAATATTGTGAGTTTTAGAAATCCCACTGCCTTCATTATCCTTAGGATAAATTTTTCACTATTTTACTACTCTACCATGCCCTGGTCAGCCTACCACTCCCAGAAGACCCATCATGGGCTCATGCCACTCATATTCACTATATTTTTCCACCTTTGACCTTAGCACTCAGTTTGGCCTTGCCCAACTCCTCCATTTGCCATCTATGATCACCAACCAACATATTTTTTTCCATTGTTCACCAGATGCCTCAAGCATTAGTAGTCTCAAATTACCTCTCTAGGCTCTTTAGATAAATCAAGGTTAGTAGTTTTGGGTCTGAAATGCATAAGTTTTTTAAAAGCTCTGTTTCACACCTACAGACCCCAATTCAATATTTTAGCCAAAGGCCAAGTCCAAAATCCTCCCACTAGGTCATGCAAGGTTTCATAGGTTATACATTGTTTTCGTTTTCTAAAACACTGTTTTACATGTGCCCAAAAGATGGAATCAAATGAAAAGGAGGGTTAGCACATGATTGTCCAAAAGGTATCAAAAATCCTTCAAGAAAGGCCTCCTTGGTCAAAGCACAAAATCTGCAAAAGGACAACTGCCCATCTTAAAACATTTCTGCAGGAATGATTGAGATGACTATCAGCAGAAAGGAGGTAAGGTGAGAGGCCAACTCCTCACTAAAATAATTTCAAAGCAAAGGAGAGACAACATGCCTAAGTTCAAAGAGAATCATGGTTTTTAGGACTAAATGGATAAAAAGTATTGTCAACAAAGAAGCCAATGCAAAAACCACAAGGATGGAGGTACATCAACACCACTAAGCATGAATTGAATATTTATTAAAACTATAAATGAAACCTCCATGATGACAACAAGGAGGTAATTTAATAGGCTCTTGAAGGTGACCTCCAGGGTCTGCCAAGTTGGAAATATTTCACTGTCTAAAAAGGAGAGGATACGGCCAAAGGGAGATAATGACAAAGCATGATTGTGAAGACTGTGGTGACTATGCAAGACATATCTATTATACCTGTAATATCCCAAAATGGGAATACATAGCAAAGCCTGCTGAAATAACGTACTCCTTAGAAATCTGTGCACTGAAATGATTTTTCAGCTCCAGTATCCCTTATATCTGTGGATCTAGTATCTATATCCAAAAGGAGAGAAAAAAAAATCAAACTAGGTGAGGTAAACAGACCTCCTACCACCTAGTATAGCTGTAAAACACCCAAAGAGAAGGGCTACAACTATGTGCAACAAACTGCTTCAGAAATAACGCAGTTTTGAGAGCATGAACAGGAGATCAATAATAAGGATCAAAATTTATATAAACAGCAGCAAATCATATCCATAATTATGCCCTTACAATATACAACAGAATGTAGAAGACAAAATAGAAGAAAATCCTCAAGAAAGAGGGTGTCAACACATGTATTGACTGCAAAATAGCTTAACAACGTTTTTATAAGAGCTGTAGCAGCTGTATATTACACTCCAGATCTAGAGCAGATCTGTGTACAAAATATCAGATCCATTTCATATGTGTACACTATAAAGGCTCCTTTACAAGATCCCCTTGAGGTTTTGATCAAATCATGCAGTACAGAGAGTAGATCTGAGATTAAAGTAATAGATCTGCAATATAATTTAGAAATTTCTGAAGATGTTTACAATAGAAGTAGATCAGATCTTTACAAAACATGGATCAACAAGCTAATCCATGGATCACCAAAGTGAAGGGCAAAGCCCCAGCACCGGAGATCTCTCCTCAAAAAGTGGGTCAAAACACCCTGCAATTTCCTCCTTGAAATAACGTAGTCCTGGAAGGGAAACTGCGCTGTAGCTTGAAAAACTGAGTTGGCCTGATGCCAAGATATGAAATATCATCTCCAAAGGTTTATAACTCTCTTTCCCATGGGATAGAATACTTTCCTAGTGAAAAGAGGCCCTGAAATGGCCTAGATCTGAGTAGATCTAGCCTCCACTTGCTGCAGCTTGCAAGGACAACCAAACCCTCAACATGATCTGTGTTGTAGTTGGAAGATGAGCTTGGCCAAATTCCTGATAGTGGATAATATCAGAAAGACCGTTCCAATAAATCCTCAATGGAAGAGGGGGGATTCCTGCATAGGAACACCCAAGTGCTAAGTAGCACTATTCTCAGCTAAGCAACAGAGAATGGTATATGTCTGAACAAACACTATACTCAGAAATATGCACAATCAACAACCTCCTTTTTTTGTCCTCCTCTTCCTCTTATAGGATGAAAGTCTTGTCAAACCCTAAGCCATCTCAATGATTTAGCTACATTCACATGAGAAGCCTCCAACTAAAACTGTGTTGTCCCTCTAAGAGATTCATTGTATCTAGACAACGCTATTGATTTGGTCCTGGTTGACTTGGTCAAATGATCCAGTCTCTTTCACACCTAAGTGTGCTTATGTAAATAGCCCATATTTTTCCATGTTCACATGTGGAATTGATTTATTTTGATAATTAGGGGTTTTATTGATCTTCCTTCACAGTTTTATTCATGAAACAAAATATTGAGACAAAATTGTATATTCCCATTAGTTTGGGCTAATTGGGAATATTACAGTCCTCCCCTCCAAAATGTTGCTTGTCCTCAAGAAAATGATAGGGTGAGTGTTGCAACACCTCTACTTCTTCATTGGTGACACCATCAAAGATCAAGATTTCATCATGAGCCAAGTGTTCACCAATCCAAGCCTTCATGAACTGTTCCTCCAAAATCATCATGAGATGTACAAAATCCATCCCACAAGGAGTCAAGAACTCAACAAAAACAAACATGGTTGGTCCGATACTCTCTCTAAAGCATGTAGCATAAGGTGCATAGAGAGTTTCCATCCCATGTGGTACATACAAACTTCCCATCCTCTCTCCATACAATCCCATGAAAATTACAACTACATCATCCAAGTATGGAAGCATAATGACATACATACAAATAGAAATTTGAGCATGAGGAGGTGCGTCAAAGTCCCACATAGGGTGCCAGGGCAGTGCATCTCCTTCCTGCATCAGATCAAGGTATGGTAAGTGTTTTCCCCACCACTTACTTGCTTCACAAGTTATCTCACCATGGCTGAAAGTGTGAGATATGTTTGGTGCCTTTGGGAAGCACCCATCATGAAAAGGAATCTCTCTTTGCATAGCAGGGGAGTGGCCAAGTTTAGAAATTGCAGTGGCCCAAAGTTTTCCATGAGATTCATATGGTACAACACTCCTCTTGGGAGCCATGGCCTGCAACAACATGGTGAAATAATACATCAAATGGAAAATAAAGCTTGCATTACATGTTTAGATTTTTCACCATCAATGTTTCTTCTATACATCGAATTGTGCACAAATTTTTCTCCCTTTTCAAGAGAAGGAAGAAATGACTGAAATGACTCTTGCATAGATTCCTTTGGATGCCCCAACTCCACATAGCTTTTGCATTCTAGAAAATGCTGTTTTAGCTCTCCTCCAAAGCCTTCCCATTCAAAACATCTCATGATAGTGTTGTAGATCCTCATAGAATAGGTAGGGCTGAAACAGAACTCCTTGAGGGCCCTTTGTAGCATCCTCTCCTTGAGCTTGGATGCTCTAGGCAAGAATACCCTATCATGATGATAGATGAATCCCTAATGGATTAGATAGCCCTCTCCATGCATTTGGTCATCAAGCATCATACAAGTGTAGAGATCCTTGGAATAATCCACCAACAACTGGGATTTCCAATATAGATCTACACTCCCCAACAAGGACAACGTTTATGTTGCATCAATAAGATTGCCTGCCATGTTGTTGATCTATTATTTGAAATTTATTATGCAAAAGGTACAAGTAGGAAGGATATACCTCCCCTTTTCCTCCTCCAATAGCGCATAATCGGAAATGAAGGATAGTGAGGATGATGAGAGAGGAAAATCCCCCTCTTTCTGGTGCTTGCTTAAGCCTTCCAGCACTATAGTTGTGTCTCATAATTCTCCCTTCCCTCCTGGATCTGATTTTGGAGCATCAAGCAGTGAGCTATCTCCCACTAAAACTGAATCTGGTGGCCTCCCTGGTGGTTTTCCACTAGATGAGAGTGTCCCTTGCAAGAATCTCATGAACATGAGAGAAGGGATAGTGAGGTCCATGCTTCCACTATGCAAATCCATCTCTGTTTTCTATGTTGAAGTGTTAGGTGAGGGGTAATAATGCATGCCTATGATCATTTGAGGTGTACCACTCTTCTTGTCCACCCATTCCATTTGCAAAGCCTCCCAATCAGTGGTGAATTTCCCCAATTTAATCAACCATTGAACACCCAAAATAACATTGGTGTCTGGTATGTCAACTACAAAGAAGTGATCCACCAAGGTATAGGATCCCATGGTGATTGCAAGTGATGGGACATAATGCATGCATTTCATTGTTCTATCTCCTGGGACTAGAAAAGAAAATCCCTCAAAGGTATTAGTGGGTATGGCCCTCCTTTGCACAAGATGAGCATCAATAAAGTTGTGGGTGGCCCCACTATAAATAAGAACAGATACCCTCTGATTCATGATTGAAGCATGAACTTTTAGGGTCAAGTACTTAGGTACTCCCCTAAAATATGCAAGAGTTCCTCCAATAGGAGAAAAATCTCCACTCCCATCTCTCGATGGTGATGGATCTCCCTCAACATTGTCAGCGCTGTGACCTCTCCTTGGTTCATCATCTTCTTCTTCCTCCTCAACATCTGAGAAGAATTATATGTAGTATGCTTTCCTGACAGCACATCTATGTTCAGGTGCCCATGATTCTTGGCAAGTGAAACATAGACTGTTCTTCCTTAGCTCCCTCCGGACTTCAATATCAAGAGGCTTCTTGAATGAATTCTCCTTGGAAGGAGCAACTTTCTCTTCCTTCTCTTTAGAAAGGTAAGAGGGCTTGTTCTGAAAGGTTGCCTTTGCTTTTGGCAAGGCATCTTGAAGGTCTCTAGCCCTCTCAATGGCATCATGCAATGTAATGGGCTTGGTAGATTTAACAAACCCATGCAAAGTTTCATCCAAGCCATCGATGAACATGTACACCATCATAGTTGCAGATAGATCAGGAACCATAACAGATAATCTCAAAAACTCAGAGATATAATATTCTGCATTACCTGGCTGCTTCAAATTTGCAAAGCTCATGAAAGGTGCTTATGGATCCTTTCTGTCAAACCTCTCCACCAATCTTCTATTAAATTCAGAATAGGCAGTCACATTGGCATGGCCCAATGTAGACAACCCATGGAGCCACCAGTTGTGTGCTTCACCTTCAAAGTGCAGCGCTGCAATCTTGATGGCTTCCATATCAGGGACTTTGTTCAACTGAAAATAGATATCCAACTTTTCTACCCATGCCTTGGCAGAACTAGTGGATGACCCATCAAACTTGGGTAAAAATAATCTACCCCTAGAGTGATGTTGATCATGATTATGAGTGAATCCACTATATCTATATTTATGCCTTGGTCTTCTTTTTTCCTTGAGACGACAAAACTCTTGAAAACTTAGGCGGTCCTTGAATCTCAAATTCTGGGACTCATACTCTTCAAAATATTCTTCAAGGGATGCTTGCTCATGAGGCCCTTCATTCTCCACAGCAAAAAATGTAGGCATAGTAAAACGTTGTGGAGCTTGTGGCTGGTTCACTAGTTGATCATTCCAATGGTGAGATATGCTAGAGCTTTCCCCGAGATGAGACCTTCTAGGAGACTCCTTGAGCCTATCTAGTCTCAGCTCTTTGATCTCTCTAGAAAAATCTTGCATGGCTACCAAAAGTGTTCTTGCAAACTCTTTTCCTTCTTTATCACTTCCAGTTTCAGGGGCTTTACCCTTGTCTTGATCATCAGTGGTGTAATCAAATTTCTTGTGACTTTTATTTTGATACCTCTTCTCCCTCTCAGTAAGAGGCTCATCTTCTTCTAAAAGCATTTTGGCTTTGGCTCTTCAACGAAATCACAGGCTGTGCCAAGAAAGGAGCTCTGATACCACTATAATATCCCAAAATGGGAATACACAACAAAGCCTATTGAAATAACACACTTCTTGGAAATATGTGCACTAAAATGAGTTTTCAGCTCCTGGATTCCTTATATCAGTGGATTTTTGGTCTAGATCCAAAACGAAAGAAAAAATAATCAAACTAAGTGAGGTAAATAGACCTCCCACTACCTAGTCTAGTTTAAAACACCCAAAGAGAGGGGTTGCAGCTATGTGCAACAAACTACTTCAGAGATAACGCAGTTTTGAGAGCATGAGAAGGAGATTAATAATGAAGATCAGTTTTTATATAAAAAACAGTAAATCAGATCCATGATGAAGCCTTTATAGTATACAATAGAATGTAGAAGACAAAATAGGAGAAAACTCCTCAAGAAGGAGGGCTGCAACACATGTATTTATTGAAAAATGGCTTAACAGCATTTTTATAAGAGCTGTAGTAGCTGTATGTTACACTTCAGATCTAGATCAGATCTGTGTACAAAATATCAGATCCATTTCAGATCTGTACACTAGAAAGGCTCTATTATAAGATCCCCTTGGGGTTTGATCAAATCATGCAATACAAAGAGTAGATCTGAGTTTAAAGTAGTAGATATGCAATATTATTCATAAATTTATGAAGATGTTTTACATTAGGAACATCTCATATCTATAAAGAACATGGATCAGCAAGCTAATCCATGGATCACCAAAGTGAAAGGCAAAGCCCAGCACCAGAGATCTCTTCTAAAAAAGGGGATCAAAACACCCTGCAATTCCTTCTTTGAAAATAACGCAGTCCTAGAAGGGATAAAACACTGAGTTGGCCTGCTGCCAATATATGAAATATCAACTCCAAATATTCATAACTCTCTTGCCCAAGAGATAGAAGACTTTCCCAGTGAAAAGAGATCATGAAATGGCCTAGATCTGAGAAAATCTGACCTCCACTTGCTACAACTTGCAAGTAAAACCTAATCCTAAACAGGATCAGCGTTGTAGTTGAAAGATGAGCTTGGCCAAATACCTGATAGTGGATGAAATCAGCAAGACTTCTCCAAGAAATCCTCAATGGAGGAGGTGGGATCCCTGCATAGGAACTCCCAAGTGCTAAGCAGCACTATTCTCAGTTAAACAATAGAGAATGGTATTTTTCTAAACAGACAAGATACTCAGAAATATGCATAATAAAAAACCCTCTCTTGCTACTCTCCTCCTCCTTTTATAATATGGAAGCCTTGACAAACCCTAAACCACTTCAATTAATTAGCTCCTTTCACATAAGGAGCCTCCATCTAAAACTGTGTTGTCCATCCATGAGGTGAAATGAATCTAGACTGCACTATAGATTTGGTAAGGGTTGACCCAGTCTCATAGCTCAAACCCATTCACACCTGCAAGCATTTTGTTTACATGGCCCAGATTTATCCCTATTCACATGGGAATTGATTTATTCATTTATTTTCAGGAGTTTTACATGTCCTCCTTTATTCATGTATTCAAACAACAGGAAATGAAACAAAAATGTATATTCCTCTTAGCTTAGGCTAAGTAGGAATATTACAGTTGATGTGTTAGAATTTCATTTAATCAGAGCATTAATGAACATAATATGACATCTGCATGTTGTAAAGAAGAGGAACATAACAAGCATTAGCAACATATGATATTGATAACGAAGTTCGTCAAGGAGGGACTACGTCTTTGAGCCTCAGTGTTAAGATGATGTAAGCCACTTCATTACGTGTTGGAAAGAGTGATGATGTAAATGGATGGTGTTTTCTTTTTCGTACAAAGAAAATTCCCTCACGCAGTAGTGGCTGGACCTCTCCACAAGATGTTCCACTATAGGAACTCTCATTCAAAAAAAAGACCCCTATCAGTATGAAAATAACTCACACATAATGAATATGACTAGGGCCGCCAGCATGGCAACAAATGGATCTAAAATAAACATACATGTGACAATAAGTATCCCACCAACATGGAAGCAAAGGGATCTCAACATAATATAAATCCATGATAGAAATTACATCTCACATCAAGAACAAAACAAGATCCCACATCAAACATCAATAGGGATCTATACAACACAATGCATCTCATAGCAAAGAGAAAATGAATTACATGATCATACTACATATACCTCACATCCTAGAGCTATCTGAAGAAAAGGATGATAAACTATTGGATCTGTTTGTATCATCAATCTCGTGGCGTCGAATGTCTTGAAGAACAACTGCTCACACATTGAATGCTGACACCTACAACTCCACTTTGAAAAGTGTCTAAAAAACATAAGGCTCAGATGGAAAATCTGACTGCACCATTGAACTCATGTTACCGAGAGGTGTAGGATCGACTGTCAATTTGCTGAATTATAATAAAGGGAAAATATGGGCCTTAGGGAATCTCTTAGATTCCCCCTAGATTCCTCAAAGATGTTGCTCCCCTGGGAATCTAGAAATATGTAATAAAAATATGAAACTGATCTCACCATTGAGATCCTTGAGAAATTTCGAGAAGAATGAGTATAAAGTTGACCTCATTCTGACACTAGTGAATTTCGACCTCCAAGGAATATAAAAGATTCCCTCAAGATTCTTGAATATTCTCCTCCACAGGGAATCTGCAAAACCGCTACTCAAAAGGAAGACCTAGGCACACCATCGCTCTCCTCACAAAATTCTTGTTAAAATGAATATAAATTTTAATACATTCTAAAAAATTTACCTCCTTGGGATCAAAATTTTCCCTTGGCATCAAACATGAATTTGTCTCAAACTGCATGCTCCAACCTGCCTCCTTTGCCTCGAAATCCATACTCGGGTCTGCTGGGCATATTTTTTACATGACAGGTTTAAATAAAATTCATGGGCGGACATAACAAGTTAAAGGTCGTTCGCCTAGTGGTAAAAAAGGTGATTTGTTAAGGGAGGTCGGGTGGTCAAATCTTGCCTTGCCCACAAAATCCGCATATAACAATTTTATTGGCGCGTTTTGATTTGGGAGGGTCGGGTCTGTATTGGGCAGCCCACCCAACTGACTCCACTGGCATTTATTTTATGTTTGGTATGTGATATATATATGACATAATATAATGGTTACGGTTGCGTATTTAATATGGTTATCATAACCACATATAACAACTTACCATAACACTATAACCACCCCCTCCAAACATTTATGTTGGTTTTGTAAGGAATATTAAATGTTTTTTTTGGATTTTAATTTCAACCATATGATTATTTTTAACATAAATTTTCTCATATGGTTATTACAAAACAAATTAAAATGATTTTTAATAATCATTTCAAGTATGATTTTAATGATTTTTTTTGTCTTTTGTGTAGGTGTAAGGGATAATGTTGGAGCACCATGTGTCATCAACTAAGGGGCTTCCATGTGGGTCCCATGTGCTCACTGGAATGCCATGTGGCACACCGTGGGCCCCATGTTCCTTGCCTTAATAAAACTTCAAACTGCTCTAACTTCATCATATGAGCTCGGATAGATGTGTCGTTCACATCGTTCTGATCAGGGCGATGAGATATTCAATCTGAAGCTAAGTTTGGAATATTCCTTCCATTTTCAATTTCGATCCTTTTTCCATGCCACTAGTGTTTGAAGATCCACCTGGATCAATCCTCCCCACTAAGGATCTTTTGGTCCTCCAAAAGCATAAAAAATAATCTACAACTGCTGTGTACTTTGTCTGCACCACAAGTGTCTCAAAAAATGTCACCCTTCCATCTCCTTCACCTTTGTTCTTTGGAACCTTAAGCAATGAGCTGACACATGCATCCTCTACAAACCTGTAGCACAATCTCTCACAAATTACATGCTCAAATTGACCAACTATGACTCAAACATTTCCATACTTTCCACAAGTTTATAACACATACTCTGTGGTCAATCTTACATCAAAATGGAAATCACACCCTAGCTATCATTACAAAACATCATTGTCGCATTTCGAAGTGATGGAAAACACATCATCACTTTTACATAAAAGAAATGAATCACATGATTCATAAACAAGGCCAAAATATCATTGTTGTTGAACAAGCAATGGAAAAACACATCATCACTTTTATAGTTAAAAATTCAACATATGATTTATAAAGAAGGCCACGACACACTACCACATCTAGGAAAACCATATCTCACTTATCAAAGAGAACAGATCATATCCCTGTGGCATGTTTGATTGTTGAACAATAGTTTCAACTGGTTCATGCACTAACGCTTTGTCCTTAAGGTGTTGTGCTAGATGGAGCCTCAAACACGTGGATCCTTGATGACCTCTTTGGTTGCACTGGCTACAAAATTTATTCTTCCTCCAGACCTACTTAACCAATTTATTTTTCTGCTATGGAGAAGGCTTTCCATGACTCATCCTCCTTTGTGTTGCCATTATTTTCCAACACTCAGCAAACACATGTTTATGTAAAAAAAAAAAATTACAATTTTTTTGATGCCATGATTTACGACCATGGTTATCAACATTCTTATAATAAAAATTCATTCTAGAATAGTGATACTTGTTATACCTTCCCTGGTGGTCTCTAGTGTGATCATGAGAGCTTGCCTCAGCTCTTTCACTGGAACATGCACTTCTATGGGATGATGGTGAAGTGTTCCCATAAATCCTCTTCCTTGGTGAGTTCAATGTCTGTTTTCCTTTGATGTCCTTTGAACATCCTCCTTCAATGTATCCAAAACCTATGTAGCAAGATCTTTGCACAACCTCCAATGGCAGAGTTATGCCTTGGCCACGAATGCCAAGTCCTCCTCCTTGGTACCCCATCTTGGTAAGGAGTCTCATGTTGGTTCCTGTAATGGGTATATCCACACTTCCATCAGAAATGATATTATGTGAAGATGAGACTAAAGAGAAATCAACATTTTTTACCTCAGCTGTCAATTTTGAAACATGTGAAGAGGGATTCTTTGAGCCTTCTTTGTGCTTCACTTCCTCCAAGGCGTCTGTCATGGCTTGTAGCTGAAGCTACAATCGCTACTTCTCCTCCTCCTCTTCCTGTAGGAGTGTCTTCGATGCCTCATGATCTTCCTAAAGACTTTGTTGTTGTGCTTCAATTCCTCCAATGCCTCTATCGTGGCTTGCAATTGAAGTTGTAATCGATGCTTGTCCTCCTTCTTTTCCTGTAGGAGTGTCTTCAATTCAACGTTTTCTGCTGCTTGTTTCTCATAATATTTGTACAAAATGTCTCCCTTTTCAGATGCCCTGGACATGGTCTCATACATGTCTTTAACATCCTCCATTTCTCAACTCAGCGAACATTCAATGGTTCACACCTATAATCCAAATCAGCAAGAAGACTGCTCTGATACCACTTGATCCAGGTAAATTCCTGATACCCTTAACCATGAACTTTTACTTCAGTTGATGTGTTAGAATTGAATTTAATCAAAGCGTTAATGAACATAAATGAACATCTACATGCTCTAAAGAAGAATAACATAACAAGCATTAGCAACATACGATATTGATAATGGAGTTCGTCCAAGAGGGACTATGTCTCCGGGCCTCGGTGTCAAGATGGTGTAGGTCACTACATTAAGTGTTGGAAAGAGTGATGATGTACATGGATGGTGTTTTCTTTGTCATACAATGAAAATTCCCTCACGCACAAGTGGCTGGACCTCTCCACAAGATGTTCCACTATAGGAACTCTCATTCACAAAAATGACTCCTATCAGTATGACAATAAATCACACATAATTACTATGAGTATCCCGCCAGCATGGAAACAAAGGGATCTCAAACAAACATACATGTGACAATGAGTATCCCACCAACATGGCAGCAAAGGGATCTCAACATAATAAAAATCCATGATAGAAATTACATCTCACATCAAAAACAAAACAAGGTCGCACATCAAACATCAATAGGGATCTATATAGCACAATGCATCTCATAGAAAAGATACAAAGAAGTACACGATCACACTGCATATACTTCACATCCTAGAGCTATCTGAAGAAAAGGATGATTAACTATTGGATTTGGCTATACCATCAATCTCGTGACATTGAATATCCTGAAAAATGACTGCTCACACATTGAATGATGACACCAACAACTCCACTTTGAAATGTGGCCAAAAACATAATGCTCAGATGGAAAATATGACTGCACCGCTCAACTCATGTCGCCAAGAGGTGTAGGATTAATTATCAATTTGTTGAATTCTGACAAAGGGAAAATCTGGGCCTTAGGGAATCTTTTAGGTTCCCCTTAGATTCCTCAAAGATTTTTCTCCACTGAGAATATAGAAATCTACAACTCAAAATAGGAATCTAATCTCACCATTGAGATCCTTGCGAAATTTCGAGAATAATGAGTATAAGTTGACCTCATTCTGACACCGACGAATTTCAGCCTCCAAGGAATCTAAATGATTCCCTCAAGATTCCTAAAGATTCTCCTCAACATGGAATCTGCAAAGCTACTACTCAAAAGGAAAATATTGGCACACCATCGCCCTCCCTACAAAATTCTGGTTAAAATGCATATAAATTTTAATACATTCTGAAAAATTTACCTCATTGCGATCAAAAGATTCCCTTGGCATCAAACGAGTTTCTATCTTGAACTGCATGCTCCAACCTGCCTCCTTTGCCTCAAAATCCATGCTTGGGTTTGTTGGCACATTTGTGACATGATAGGTTTAAATAAAATTCATGAGTGGACTTTACAAGTTAAAGGTAGTTGGCCTAGTGGTAATTAAGGGAGGTCGAGTGGTCAAATAATGCCTCCCCCACAGAATCTACATACAAAAATTTTATTGGGCGGCCCGCCTAATCCACTCCACTGGTATTTATTTGCTGGTTGGTATGTCATATATATATAACATAATATAATGGTTACGGTTGGGTATTTAATATGGTTATCATAACCATATATAACAACTTACCATAACACTATAACCACCCCCCCTCCAAACATTTACGTTGGTTTTGTAAGGAATATTAAATGTTTGTTTGGATTTTAATTTTAACCATATGATGTATTTTTAACATATATTTTCTTATATGGTTATTACAAAAAAAATTAAAATGATTTTTAATAACCATTTTAAATATGATTTTAATGATATTCTTTTGTCTTTTGTGTTTTATCTTTTGTGTAGGTGTAAGGAATAATTCTGGAGCAACATGTGTCATCAGTTGATGGGCTACCATGTGGGTCCCATGTGCTCACTAGAACGCCATGTGGCACATTGTGGGCCCCATGTTCCTTGCCTTAACAAAACTTCAAACTTCTCTAACATCGTCATATGAGGTCGGATTGCTGCGTCGTTTGCACAGTTGTGATCAGGGAAACGAGCTCTTAAATCTGAAGCTGAGTTTGGCACATTCCTTCCATTTTCAATTTTGAGCCTTTTTCCAAGCCACTGGTGTTTGAAGATCCACTTGGATCACCACGAGAGTTTAGGATGTGCCATTGGGGGTAGTTGTTGCAGAGAGAACGAGGTAGGGGAGTCAGACGGGTGTTCAAACCCAAGTTCTTTGCACAGTGGGATCAAATTTCAATGTACATAGATGACTATCCATACAGTGGTATGAATTTTCAGGGGGGACCTTGACTTGCCACTTCCACCGGGTCGAGCATGGGAACCAAATGCTAAGTCAATGTTGCTATATATTGTGGTGCATTTAAATTTTTTAGAATATGTATGTGGTACTATTTCATGACTTTTGGTATGATGATATAGCACCGGTGAAGCCGAGAGGGTATATGAGATGAACCGAAGCACCAGGGGCTACAAAATTTAATGGAGCAAGGCGAGACCAGAGACCTAACTATGAGGCCCTATTGGAGGATGTCTGATGCAGGCGTGAGATGATGTTGACCGGTGTATCATAGTGCGGATGGAATTATGTTGAGGACCGTTACATCGAGGGATGCATAGGGCTACCGTCTGAGTGGCGAGGGGTCATGCAGCGCATGGCGATGGCTAGATAGGAAGTTTGAGATCTGTGGGCTGGTGGAGCTGCGCCATTGGCTCTGGACCCTCCAGATAGTGATTAGATTTAGGGGCATATGGTGCCCCCTGTTTTGATTTTTGTAACATGTGATGGTCATGTTGTATGTATTTAGACTATTTCACTCCAAACATTATGATTTTTTCAATACATAATATGGATATGAATATTTTTATATATGATGAGTATATGGTTCACCATTTGTTTTATTATTTTCTTGTGTTAAATTCATGTGATAAGTGACAATATGTATTATTATTTACAATGTTATCTACATAGTGATTATGGGCTCTAGGTACATGACTAAATCTAATAGATTCGAATTCATGCACTAAGAGCTTCACTCGTAAATATTTTCTAAAAAGAACATGGTTATTCACATAATATGCATCATTCAATTTCATGACACATAGCAAGGAATCTAAATGGACATGAAGATGAAGGATGAAATGAGCAAGAGCATCGACTAACAAACATATCACTGCATCATATTCGACCTGGTTTTTGGTGGCAGATCCAATGCATACGTCGTTGGAGAGGACCAATGAATGCGAGGGGGTAAAAATGGCCCAAGTTTCTCAGGCTAAATTTTAGGAGAAGCAACTTGCACCATCGTCATGGTCGATATACGGTGTGGATGATGGATCCATTTGAAAGGCGCCACAAGACAACAAAAGAGATGATGGTGGAAAATGCAATCTACCTAAATGCATGACAGAAATAAATACATGCATGTCAATGGGAAATGCTATGGGTAAAATTTCTCGAGGTAAAGTGCATTGCAAGGGTTAAGAAGGATTTGGCCTTCGAAATCCTCTAGAAGGTATGCCCCCTTGCCTAAACATCAGGAGGAAATGTAATGGCCACGAGGTGGATGTGGATCGAATTCATCAGGTTGATGCAATGGGTAATATAACTAGTCGACCTCACTATGTATGAAGTCTTTGTACTCCAAAGAATATTGGGCAAGGGTTTGTTGTGGAAGGAAGTATGCACAATGGTGCATATCATCCTAGGGAAAATTAGCGGTGGTGTAATATTCCCAATTTTTGTAGCTCATGGGAAAATTGCATTTTATTTTCAGTTTGCCTTATTCATGAATAAAATTATGTGAAGGAGGTTTATTAAACTCCTAATTTCAGAAAAAATACATGCCCAATGTGAAAAGGGAAAAATCTGGGCTATTATCTTAAACACCCCTAAGTGTGAAAAGGGGAAATTCATTTGAATGGGTCAACCTTGGCCCCACCTACAACGCAGTTTCGAGGGAAGCTTATCCATCAAGCACAATGTACTTCTAGAAGAGGATCTCTAGTGTGAAAGAGGATAAGTTGAATAATATGGTTTAGGATTTTGGCAAGCCCTCATGTTATAAAAATAAGGAGAGGCAACAAGCAAAGGTTGTTGAAGAATTTTAGAAGTTGTTGCAGCAACTCTAGTCTCTTGGCAGTTTAGCCTAGGGGAAGAGGATTTCCTCTTTAGGAATTCTCTCTCCTTCCATGGAGTAGCTCTTTGGAGGAGATTGGGATGTATCTCTCGACTATCTGGCATTGAGGCCAAGCTACATCTCTATAGTAGCATTGGTCCTGTTGAGGTTTTTGTAGCTGTTTGTGAGTTGTAGCAAGTGGGTGAACTAGTTTTGCAAGATCTAGTTGTTTAGAGGGGATCTCTCTTAGGGAGGGCGTCTTTTGACCACCCAGAAGAGGATCTTACTCTCATTTTGATTTCAAATCTGAAATTTTCTCTACTTTACTATTTCATTCAAGCTACTGCGTAGTCTCTTCCATGAACTGCATTATTTTCGTGTACTAATTTCACTGCTATTTGGATTTCTCATTGTAATGGATCTCAGGTGATTGAGACTTGCCTCTCATATTGAAGATTTTTAAAGTAGCTTACTGATATAATATTATTCAGATCTGATCTATAATGTAATGAAATTCATCTTTAGAAATCTCTGAAGTTTTCTACAGTCTATTGTACAAAATGCTAGATCTACTCTTTGTTATGCATTATTTTGATAAAACCCAAAGGGGATCATGTTAAGAAGGCTGAGTAGTTTCCATATCTGGTATGGATCTGATGTTTTAGCCATTTATCTGTTGTATATCTTATTTTTAACCTACAGTAGTTGAAGCTCCTAATATAGGACGCTGTCAAGTCTTTTTACAGCTTTTCCATGTGTTACTGCTATAATTTCTGAAGGATTCTTGCTCTTGCTTCATGTAAACTTAATGCTTCTACAAGGGAAATTAATTATGGATATGATTTCTTGTTTCCATACTATAATATGGGTTTAATTACTAATTTCTAGTGACTTCCAGCAGAAACTCCACAATTCCTAAAGGAGGGTTTCTCTATTAACTCAGCCCTCTCCTTTAGCTGATTTTCAGCTAGTGTTGATTGTGGGAGATTTTTTTAAGCCATCTAAACCCATTTTTTTTTGCTGAAACTCTATATGGAGGTCCCAAAAAGCCTAAAATAATGGAACCTAGCCCTGGTCTACATTATTTTAACAATTTATTGCTTATACAGCGTCCTCCTTGAGCCTATTGCAGATTTTCTTGAGAGTGGAATTTCCCGCTTCTCACTTGTTTAGTTTTTGCTTCTCTTTGGATCCATTATTTAGATCTGTTGATCTAAGGTTCCCAAGGGCATAAATATCTAAGAGGATTTTTTCATTCCCATACTTTCTGTGTTCCACTAATCTTCTATAGACAAAGTCTGGAACGAGCCAGGAAACCTCCGATTTTCACCCTCTCTTCAGAGGTGATATAGCCAGTAAATGCCCTACCAGTCTATATCTAGTTTATATATATTGGTTTTCTTCCATATTGTTGTGATTCCATATTGGAATATCTTAATATATTCCCTACTGAGCCTATTTTTCCCCATTTAGAATATTACAGTGGTATCAGAGCATGATCTTTGGCACAGCCTGTGAGATCAAGCTACCAGTGAATCAAAGAGTAGAAGTAGAGAACAGTTTGATGGAGAAGATGAGATTATTCTCATCATTTTTCAGATCTAATAAGGGCCTCTCCCAAGAGGTGAATCAGAAGAGAGAAAGAAGAAGCACTGAGACTCCTATAGGGTTTTGAGAAGAAGCAAGTTGCAGTAAGAGCTGCATGAGATTTCAAGAAGAAGAAGGAATACCTAGCACTTCCTATCAGTAGAATAGAAGACCAGATAATCCTAGATCTCCTCATAGATCCACTATGCCCACTTTATTTGAATAATATGAGAGGTACAACAATGAAGAAAAGAGATGCAAAGAAACTCCTAAAGGGTTTCAAGATGAAGAGGAAGAATTAAACACTTCTTGTCATCACAAGGCAGGGAGAATGACTGAAGAAGAGATCTCATTGCTTCTTTTTCAAACATTGAAGAGTATTGAAGAAAATCATAGGGAGTTTGAGGAGAAGAGGAAAAATATGAGCTACAAAGAGACATCTCCCAAGGAAACGAAGGAGAATGTCAATCTTGTCACTTTGGGCAAGAGATATCCATTTTCATTACCTGCTACTAAGGAGCTTGCATCTAAAGAATAGGCACTTGCATCTTTGCAAGGTATTCTTGAGTCCTTATCATATGAGTTCCCATGCATGAATCAGGAGATGCATGAGGAGGAGAAGAAAGATTCCAGCGCTGGTATACTTGAAAAAAGGAGGCCATCATTCTTACCAGCAGTTGGAAGAATCATTGATCCAGATGGAGGAACTCCTGTGTTCAAGAGGTTCCCACATATCAATTGATCCAAGGTATGCATAAGATTTCAGCACATATTATTTCAATATCTATGCATAGCCAAGGGTTAGATCAAAGTGCTGATTTGAAGCAAAGACATGTCACAGTGCAAAGGTCTCTTGATCTAATCAAGGATGAGACTGGAAGCTATCCCCATGCATCATTTTTGAGCTGCATTCAATCTCTTGGGATGATATGTAGGGTATCAAGAAAGGGGATTAGTACTATCCTATGTTCAATGGCTAATTTTGAGATCATCAATGACACTTTCTTGAGACAGTACATGCATCACTTTGCAGATCTATAGCATTGTCACTTAGTGGCCGTGACAAAGAGGCTTCATCATTATTGGAGCATGTTGGAGGTTTTGTAGATTCAAAGCTTCACTGGTTTTGGAAGACCATACATGAGAAGAAGGTCTCACTAATAGATCACAACAAAGATGCATTTCAGTATTCCATGAGATGCAAAGTTCTTCAGTGGGTTCAAGGAGATGGTATTCTGCAAATGGAGAATGCCATGATTTTGTAGCACATCACTCAACTTCCATATTTGAGTGAGTGGATGAGGATGGTGAGCAAGGGGTCACATGATCACTTGGAAACATATATGGACCAGCAAGATTGGTTATGCTGATTGCCCTAGGGAGACTCCTATCACTCTCCAAAGGCACCTATTTTTCTGATCTATGCCTTGAAGAGCAGTTATGAAATGTATAAGGAGGCATGGCAGCACTGGTTGCCTTGGGGTAGGCATGATCTCTACCCAAGGATTCTCATTCTCTTATCTCATGCTTGGTACATCATTAGTATATCATATGAAGAGGAATCATGAATGATGTGATTGTTAGAGGGAGAGTTGGACATCACAAGTTAAATCTTATGTCCATGTATTCACCTATTCTTGAAGTATGTCTCATATGTCCACATGCATTTCTGTTGGAGGTATATTTCATGCATGAACTTTGGCTTGGGAGGAGGAATGAATCCCACATGATGTGGTATGAGGAGCTTGCTTGTACTATGTTGATGAGGCATTTTACATGTTCATCATTGTGTTGTTTCTCCAAGATCCACATGTTGATGAGGCAAGAAGGCTGCAAAGTCCTTATTGCTATGGATGCTTTTGGGTAAGTGTGCTTGCTACCCAATAGCTCATTATTTTCTGAATCATGCCTTGGATTGCAGCAAGAGAAGGCATGTACAATTTCATTTCACTTGAGAAGGTATGGCCACCACATGACATCTCCTATGTCTATGTGTTTTTCATGGTGAGAAATTTGGCATGATCATCTCAAGATGTGCATTGATGATGGACTTTGTATTGGGCTGATGTGACATATCATATGTCCATTAGCATGGCTTGGTTTCATGATGCACATGAGGAGGAAAGAGGGCAGAGGGATCCCTTGTTGCTTTGATGCTTGTGAATGAGTATGGTGACCACCCATGACTCATAAATTTCTAGTTCATGCCTTATGTATCAAAGATAACTTGCAACAAAGAAAGGCATGCACATCATATTTTGGGAAGCATGGCTTGTCCATTTTACATGGAAGAGATGGAGGATGGTAGCAAAGGCCCTTGCTCTAGTGGTTGATTTTGGGAGAATATGGTTTGACATCTTTTGTTTACCCATATTACTCCTTTCCTTCTTCTTTGCATAATGCTGAAATGATGGAGTTTGGATCCAACAAGGCCAACAGGGCTAAGAATGGAGGAATAGTAATGCTTATTCAAGTTCACAAACATGGGATGGATAATTTTTAGCATGATGAAGATTTTCCTTTATGGGAGGAGCTACCTTAATTTATGTCTCTCATGTGTTTGTGATGGTGCTAAACATCATGTATTTTTCATCTTGTACTTCATGGTAAGAAGAGGACCTCTAACCTCACAGTTGGAAGTCATCTCATGCATTGGGAGAAGACAAATTTGGAACCAAACATACATAACCTATTGCAGCAAATGGATGAAGCATTCCTTATGTGGATGAAATTTGGAGGGAATAGATGGCTTGCATCTACAATAAGAGTTGCTTGAGGGCAAGCAACATTTTTCTGGGGGAGACTGTAATATTCCCAATTTTTGCAGCTTATGGGAATATTGCATTTTATTTTCAGTTTTCCTTATTCATGAATAAAATTATGTGAAGGAGGTTTATTAAACTCCTAAGTTGATAATAAATACATGCCCAATGTGAAAAGGGATGAATCTGGGCTATTATCTTAAACACCCCTAAGTGTGAAAAGGGGAAATTCATTTGAATGGGTCAACCTTGGCCCCACCTATAGCGCAGTTTCGAGGGAAGCTTATCCATCAAGCACAACATACTTCTAGAAGAGGATCTCTAGTGTGAAAGAGGATAAGTTGAAGAAGATGGTTTAGGGTTTTCGCAAGCCCTAATATTATAAAAAGAAGGAGAGGAAACAAGCAAAGGTTGTTGAAGAATTTCAGAAGTTGCTGCAACAACTCTAGTCTCTTGGATGTTTAGCCTAAGGGAAGAGGATTTCCTATTTAGGAATCCTCTCTCCTTCCATGGAGTATCTCTTTGGAAGAGATTGGGATGTATCTCTCCACTATCTGGCATTGAGGCCAAGCTACATCTCTATAGCAGTGCTAGTCCTATTGAGGGTTTTGCAACTGTTTGTGAGTTGCAGCAAGTGAGTGAACTAGATCTGCAAGATCTAGTTGTTTAGAGGGGATCTCTCTCAGGGAGGGTGTCTTGTGACCACCCGGAAGAGGATCTTACTCTCATTTTGATTTCATATCTGAAATTTTATCTTCTGTACTATTTCATTCAAGCTACTGTGCAGTCTCTTCCATGAAATGCGTTATTTTCATGTACTGAATTCACTGCTATTTGGATTTCTCATTGTAATGGATCTCAGGTGATTGAGAGTTTCCTCTCATCTTGAAGATTTTTAAAGTATCTTACCGATATAATATTATTCAGATATGCTATATAATGTAATGAAATTCGTTTTCAGAAATCCCTGAAGTTTTCTGCAGTCTATTGTACAAAATGCTAGATCTACTCTTTGTTATGCATTATTTTGATAAAACCCCAAGGGGATCATGTTAAGAAGGCTGAGTAGTTTCCAGATCTGGTATGGATCTGATGTTTCAGCCATTTATTATTTGTAGATCTGAGATTTAACCTACAGCAGTTGAAGCTCCTAATATAGGATGCTGTCAAGTCTTTTTGCAGCTTTTCCATGTGTTACTGCTATAATTTCTGAAGGATTCTTGCTCTTGCTTCATGTAAAATTAATGCTTATACAAGGGAAATTCATTATGGATATGATTTATTGTTTCCATACTGTAATATGGGTTTAATTACTAATTTCTAGCGACTTCCAGCAGAAACTCCGCAATTCCTGAAGGAGGGTTTCTCTATTAACTCAGCCCTCTCCTTTAGCTGATTTTCAGCTAGTGTTGATTGTGGGAGATTTTTTTAAGCCATCTAAACCCATTTTTTTTTGCTGAAACTCTGCATGGAGGTCCCACAAAGTATAAAATAATGGAACCCAGCCCTGGTCTACATTATTTTAACACTTTCTTGCTTATACAGCGTCCTCCTTGAGCGTATTGCAGATTTTCTTGAGAGTGGAATTTCCCGCTTCTCACTTGTTTAGTTTTTGCTTCTCTTTGGATCCATTCTTTAGATCTATAGATCTAAGGTTCTGAAGGGCAGAAAAATATAAGATGATTTTTTCATTCCCATACTTGTTTTGTTCCACTAATATTCTATAGACAATGCCTAGAACGGGCCAGGAAGCCTCTTGTTTTCACCCTCTCTTCAGAGGTGATATAACCAATAAATTCCCTACCAGTCTATCTCTAGTTTATATCTATTGGTGTGCTTAAATATTGTTGTGATTCCATAGTGGAATATCTTAAGATATTCACTATTGAGCCTATTTTTCCCCATTATGAATATTACAGGTGGTTAGGGCTTCTACAATGTCTTGATCATAATGGAATATGGGAGGACCGGTGGAAGGGAGACCACATGATGCAGCAAGGCTAGCTGGTGCATCATCATGAGAAATATGGTTCATATACACATCGCTACGGAGGGTAGGAAGATAGCTAGTAGATAAAACATCTACCGATGTTGAGACCAAGGTGTTCGACGAGGGAGGTTCGATCGAAATAGAATGGGAAGCCCCATATGGGTATTCCACCATGGATATCATGGATGACAAGAGATAGAGAATAAATACCGAAGATTCTGTCATCTCGACCTCAGGGGGAGGTATCACAATCGGGGCAGAAATGACCTTCGATTCTAATGAATCCGAACTCATAAGTAGAGGAGTAGATGATCCACTATGAGCGACCTCTATTTCATGAATTTCCACAAGAGTATCACAAAATTTTTCAAGACAGGGACGAATATGAGAATAGTGGCCATAAATATCACACAAAGCACAAGGGTGGTTTGTGTGCAACAATTTTATTTTCTTAGTTGAATCAGGTAAGGTAACATGGACCTATGGGATGTCATATTTAGGAAAAGTTTCATTGACCACCGGTTTGAGATGAGGAAGCTCAGGAAAACTATGGGTGGCATGCCCAATAACATCACACAAAGAACATAGAGGTGACGACTTTCGAGGCCTAAGAGGAGGTGGAGTTGTTTGGGGGGCCTTGTCCTTAGGTTCCTTCTTTTTGGCTTTGCCCCCCATAGGGTTAGGTTTATGCATAGTGGAGCGAAACTAATCCTCATAATTATAATAAAAATAATAAGGGAAAAGGCAACCAAAACCAACCTGTGCAGGGTAACCAAGGGCGCCAAGGTAATCAACCAAATGCACCCCAAGGTAACCAGCCTAACACTGCAAACTAGCAACAGGGTGATCATCCCAATTAGAACAAGCCTCTTTGTATGAACAAGCCTTGTTCATGTCATGGTGTCCATGGGCATTATACTAATGACTGTTCCCTTTTAACCTAGATGCGCCAGTTGTGGGAAGCACAAGAAGTGTCTATATGACAGCAAGCCACTGCTTCACTTTCTCCAAACACTATGCCAACTCAAATGTTTGTGTTCACCAATCCTTTCCTTCAACAAGGATATGTTGTTTCCCAACCACCTCAAGGTCAAGCCGCTCCTCAACCTCTGCAGTCTAGTAACCCCAATTACCAAATTCTCATGATTAATTCTGAAGAGGTCAATACTGTTGTTTTCAACCTTTAGACCCGGTTGCGCCAATATGACAAGTGACCCACTACGTCTTCAACCGAGTCACCTGCTACCATAGTAGATGACTTGACACAGTCACCTGAAAACATGTCAATGCTGGAAGTTTTCTAGTCGTGCCCATCTCAACGAAAAGCTCTACTATCTGCTTTCAGCACTGTGGATCCTTCAAATTATTATTTAATCATCATTGATGTTGACTACTTATAACATCCCCCTTTACCTTCATCTTTTTCCTTCCAAATACTAGTCATGAATTGTAATGCCCATGTTCACAGATGTATCATTGATGAGGGAACGCCCACCTGTGTGATGTCTGTGTATGTTTGGAATAAGATCAAATCACCTGACTTGGCCCCATCCACCATCACTTTGTGTGATTGGGAAGTCACCTTTCTCAACCCATTGGCATGTTCCACAATTGTCCTGTCACACTTGCGGGAAAGACTATTTGTATTGACATAAAAGGCATTGATTCCCCCTTGGATTACAATATCCTCTTGGGTCATACCTGTTGGTGTCCTGTGTTTTGATAGTTTGGAAAATCAAAATACAAGGAAACATCAGAACCAATCTTTAGAGTTACAGGATCTAGTCCTCCTGCTCTCAGAGAGGGATCT